>VYZX01028821.1:13905-28401 GCA_013401335.1 Brachypteracias leptosomus | reverse complement strand
GTACATCCCTGTGGGAATGCCTTGATGATCCCCTACATCTGCTCTAACTCTAGGCTGGCCCTGGATGCTGTAGTTTCCCTCTCCTGTTAATCTCTTTGTACCTAACAAAGCTCACTTTTGGCCAGAAATCTCACCACAGAACTGCTGGTATTGTCACCAGTGGGAAAACAGGACTGCAGGTGAAGGACCACACAGTGCCACAGCGTGGCTTTACATCCCCCTCACCTGGATGTGCCACCAATCTACCTTCTTGATGACTGTGAAGGAGGAAGAAGAGCTTAACTCCAGTGCTGAGATTCACCAGGGGAGCTTGTTTATCCCCATGCTCATCTACTTAACCTAAGACCCATGCCCTGCAGAGATGGGCTGTAGCCTCCTCATTCTGCTCTCCCTCACATCATGCCTCTACAGAGGACAAAATGAAATTATGCCTGCAAGGCAGTGGTGGTGGTGGGAGGAACTAATGCCATTAATTAATTACAATTAATGTGCAAATTATTGGCTAAAGACTTTTAAAGAAAAGAGTGTTTTATCTCTTCTTCATCTCAATTTTCTGCTTTTTCTGTAGCAGAATAGGAGAAAATGGGCAATTTTTTGTCATCATCTTCTTCCTTTAAAAAACTGTTCTCTGCACCTTTTGAGGTTTTCTTCCCTTATTTCTTTCCTTTCCTTAGCAGTGTGCTAAGTTGGGAAAAGATATATGGAGATATATGTATATATAAAACAGGGTATGAAAGAGGGAATATTAGATAGAAGACAAAAGAACCTTTTGTACTAAAATGTTTGCAAACTGTGTTGAAGACACAACATTATTTCATTTCAAAACATGTAGACTGAAAATGCTTAAAAATTAGACAATTTTTTAAATTTTGAATTTTTCTACCAATTTTGTTACCAATGTTTCCAGGGACACATTTGTGTAATAATGACTTTTCAGATGACAAAATCTTGCAAGAGGCAGCTTAGCCCAAAGCAGAATACTTCCAGGAGTACAACCCAGCAAAGTAGATAACATTTTCATTGTACTGGGGTTCTTATGTTTCCAGTTGTCACTTCTAATAAACATGTTTCAGAGCAAGTCTTACTGGGTGTGAAATACAGGAATAATACAGAAGGAAAAATTATCACTTGGGTAATATTGAAAATAATCAATATACATGAAATATTGCATTGCGACAAGCAAAGAAGGGATAAAATGAAGGCAGTTATAATCTTTTAATAAACTGTTGTTAGGGTACATGAAAGCAATATGAGTTACATTGTCATGAAGAGTTAAACCATGAATCCTAAATATATATTTCTTCTCCTTGAATCAAGGTATGCTCAAAGTCTCTGACACATGAAGCTTGTTTAAAAGGACTAGAGCCTCAAGCAGCATAGAGTTACCTCCTTGCAGTTAATGAAGCTATGGCAGATTTTATTTTTTATGAGTGAATAAAACAGGAAATGGCATTTAAAATTAGAATAAATCCAAACAAACAAAAATATGCCTGTGTCTTTTGTTCTGATGTATTAAGATGTGCTCATAAAATTGGATTTATTTTTTTAAACCACAGTGTTTCCTTCTGGTTTTGATACTGGAAGCGTTAAGACATTCATGGCCTGAATCCCCACTGTCTCTCCAGGGATCCTGGCAGTAGTGGAGCTGCCTGGAAGCAAAGATTGAAGTGCAGCTTGTTTTCCAGCTGCCAAGAGAGAAAAGAGAGCTTAAGAGCATCAGGAATTTGGTGTCTCTGTGTCTTTTCTCCTCCCTGCCTGGATATTAGAGAGCTTGTACTGCATGTGAGTTTCCTCTCATGCCCTGAAAACTTCTGTTATAGACCTCAAAAATATGGCCACAGTTGTCAAGAAAAGAAATCAAGTACCTGCATGTCCAAAGCAAAAATGATCAAAAGTGGAAGAAAACTCAATTGTGAGCTCTTGAGGACACCCTACAGCAGAGAATGTGAAAAGGGTTTTATTCACTGTGCTATTAAACTTTGATGCATGTGCATTTGCAACAGCAGCAGGCAGAGGCCCTCATAACTGAATAAGCCAAAATTTTCTGTCTGCAGCAATATCATGTCATCATATTCCTGCTGATGAAGAGCTACATTGTGATTCTGGAGATCCAAGACTTCTGAAGATACACAAAATAAAGTTCCTGGGGTTTATGGTCCCTAAAGGTTCCTCAGGACATTTATTAAGAAGGCAGGTGCGAACCAGACCATTATGGCCATTATCACTGTGCACTGAATTGCCTCTTGTACCTAAACTTCATTGTTAAAGATGTATCTGATGACATTCATTAAAGTCACATTACTGCTACGTGTATGTCATAGTCCTGCTGCTTTTCAGTAGAGGGTAAGGAACCATACACACAGCTCTGCACAGACTCACTTTTGCCTTTATTTGTAGCCCACACTACCCATGTGTCTGAGAAGTATGGTCAGTTGTGACAATCCTGCCTTCTACAGGCTTCAGGATCTTTCATAATGAAAGATGTTAAATGGTCTAAGATGTAGCATAAATTTGTTGCTAAATTATTATGGTTTTCTGAGCAGGGAGTCTTCCAGGGATAAAGGAATGAAAACTGGATTCTGCTGAGCTTTGCAAATGAAAAAGAAGCCATCTAAAGGGTAGGCAAGCACAAGCTAATCTGCTGAGGAACTCCAGAGTAAGGTTGCCTGATGCTGGCATTGGTATTGGAAGGGCAACTGTCTGAACATCTGAAACTTTACTTGAGTGGAAGGAGAAGCCTGAGATCTTTTAATATGGATTATTGCCATTCATATGGAGTTGCATAAAATGCTTTGGAATGAAAGCTAATTGAAGCTAAAAGGCGAGCAGAGCTAGTAAAAGTATTCAATGTCTTACCAAAAGAATTGCCCATTTTTTGTCTCATTGGAGTTCTAATTCAAAGTTTTGTTTAATTCCAAATGCTATTTCTAAACCAAATTTCAGACAACTGTTTAAGAGTCATTGAAATGTGGAGTATATCGTTTGTGTAGGCAAAAGCCATGAGAAGTACCAATGAATTCATACTAGTGATGAAAGAAACTCAAATGCAAAGCAGCCAAAGATACTTGGCTGTGACAAAAATGGATGCATATAATTAGACAACTAATGATTAGACCTGTTTTTCCCAACTGAAGGTATGCAGTCAAGGACTCCCCTCTCATTTTTCCCACAGCAGCTTGGTACTGATTTAACAGGTTTGATATGTGTGGTGTGGCATTTGCCAAGTTTGGCTGCAACTTCTTAGCTACTACCCTGGGTCTCAAAGATTTTGAGGGAAGGTCTCTCATTCAAGATCTAGGTCTGCTCATCTTCAGCCATCAAGGGTGATTCTGGTGCATTCAATCAATATACTCATCTACCATTCCTGATTTTGTTCCATAGTCCTGACTTCATGGTTCTGTCATACACAACATTATTTTTCCTATCTAGTACCTTGAGGAGCTTTGATCTCCTTTACCTGTGTTGCTGAGATACAGGCTTCTCAGCTGGTTCTCCTTCTGGAGACAGTTAGTGAAACAGTTGATGCACAAGCCTGTCCTTTCAGGGTGTTCTGGTTTGGGCTGGGATAGAGTTAATTTTCTTCCTAGTAGCTGGTTCAGTGCTGCGTTTTGGATTTAGTGTGAGAATAATGCTGGTAACACATGGATGTTTTTAGTTGTTGCTAAGTAGTGTTCCTCCTAAGTCAAGGGCTTTTCAGCTTCTCATGCCGTGACAGCAAGAAGGCTGGGGAGGCACAAGAAATTGGGAGGGGACACAGCCAGGACAGCTGGCCCAAATTGGCCAAAGGGATATTCTATACCATATGACACCATGCCCAGTATATAAACTGGGGTGGAAAGCTGGATGGGGGCTGCTGCTCGGGAACTAGCTGGGCATCAGTTGGTGAATGGTGAGCATTTGCACTGTGCATCATTTGTTTTGGATATTCTAATTCTATTTATATTTTTTTTCCTTCTCATTCTGTCCTATTAAACTGTTTTTACCTCAACCCACAAGATTTACTTTTTTCCCTGATTCTTTCTCCCATCCCTTTGGTGAGGAGGAGTGAACGAGCGGCCGTATGGTGCTTAGTTGCTGGCTGGGATTAACACAGGAAAAGTGAAAGGATTACTGGAAATGAGAAAGAGGAAGGAGGGTATGTATCTGAAAAAAACATCATGAACCATGGTTCATGGTGAGGTACGCTAAGTTTTTTTCCCAGATTTTGTATTTGATCAAAACAGGCACAGCCACCCTTAAATGTAAAAATAGAGTACTGAAGTAAGAAAGTAAGTCTTTGATCCAGACTGAAATAATTTGGCAAACTGGGAAAAAGCAAATGCATGAGAAAGCCAGTGAAAAGGAGTTATGGTCTTACTCCTAGGAACATACTTGAAAAAGGATGTTGCAAGATCAAGTCACAGAGCTTAAGCTATTTACTAAATAAACTCAGCAAATACATTGCTGAAGGTACCACTCCACTGAAATGCCTAATAGGGTTGTAAAGGGAATAAAGATGATTTCTGGGGAAAGGTAGATAATCTATTCATGGGTTAAGAAATTATTCTGTCCAGAAGTGGAAATACTAAAACGAAGACTTAGGAAGTGAGAGTCATTATAGACGATAAAAGACACAGAGGAATGTTAAATTCTTTCTGTATTTTCCTTAAGTCCCGAACAAGGGTCTAGATCATGTGTATGCTTTTAAATGTGGCCAATCTAATGAATCCTGTTCTCATTCAATAACAAAATGAAAGGAACAGAAAGTTGAGTATGAATGTGTGGGACAGTTTGGCTCTTGCCACGGCTTCTTTTGTCACTTTATATGATGGGTTAGGGTGTTCAGGAATAATTGAGATCCCAGATAATCAACAGGTGGGGTTCTCCTTCCAGTCCTAGGAAGACCATTGCCTCACTTTGACATCAGATAAGTCTTTGACATCAGCCTATGCCTTTGTCTGGATTCACCTTTTCCAGAAGCAGTATTGAATAAAACCAGGATTGTCTTAGTTGTATTTGCCTTGGGATAACTCACCTGCACAAGCTACTACAATGTATACATAAGAAAAGCAAGAGTTGGTGCCGAAAACAAAAATATGAGCTATTTTCATTACAATTTTACAGAGGTAGATTCTGCAATAGCATAAACCCATCTTTGATCTCCTAATGTGTAAGGTTCAAGCTTGTGCCAGCCTATCCAGTTGTGACAACCCTGCCCCTGTCAACAGGGGTATCACAGCTGTCTCTGGGATGTAACACTGAAACAATACAGCCAGCAGGGAAAAGCCTTACAGCTTTCTGTCAGGAGGTCTTGGACATTTTGAAATCCCTTCCAGTGTCAGAAATAAGCCTGCAGCTGCTAGGTGTGATAATTAATGCTGCTAAACAATAAAATAAGGGACTGCAGAGTAGTCTTAGAGAGCTACAAGGCACGCTGCTTGCAGCAGAAGAAATAGGCATGACAGTCACAGGCTGCCATGGCTGAGCAATTGAAAGCCTGTCTGAGAGCAATCAAAAGGAACTGTTTGCTATCAGACACCAACAACGAGAGCAAAGATAAAACAATCCCGTAACAATTTCTCCAGGGACAGAGGTGTAATCTGTCCCATTCTATGCACCACCACCAGACTTTAAATCAAAATTAACTTAAATTACTCAATTGTCTACAAAAGTCTGGTGTCATTGAGATGAGTTTCTTCATCTGTATCAAATGCTTATGTTGCTCTCCTAAGCCCATGAACAGGCTCTTTTGTTAAAAGTGTGCTAGCATCCTCTCCAGCTTTGACTTTTCACTTCTAAGGGAGTACAGGGCACAAACTGACATACTGTGAGGCAACTGCCATACTATGGAGGAAACCAAAGCAACATCTCACATCAGTTGTTACCTCAAGGTGAATGCCATCATGGACACTTGTGATCGTGGTTCTCGAGGCTCTCCTAAGATTCACTCTTAGTTATTACTGCCCTGCCCATGTCAACCCTGACCTTTGGCTGGGGACTGCCTTCCCTTGGTCTAGCATGCACTGCTGACACTGCCTGTGGGATCTCCAGCAATGCCAAGCTCTGGTTTTTAAAATACTTCCCAGCCATGGCCCCCATCTGTCCTGGTGTAGCCAGCCATCTGGCCTTGTGGCTATACCAAGCGTGGGGCCTCAGGTTTGAATCCTGATGATTACACAGGGAGGTGAATGCATCTCCTTAGCACATGACAAGAGTCCAACACACTAGCTGGGTTACTTTCTGGTTCCTCCTGGGCCATGTCCACCCACAACTCCGACAAAGGACAGGTGACTTTTCCCTACAGCAGTCAGGGCAAAAAGCACTGTGAATTTTTCAGTGTACAAACCTCACCAGAGCTGCCTAGCTTGCTGCAGCTGCATACAGAACCAGTGTGAATGTCTGGAGGGAAAGAACAGAGCATGACAGCATTATATGAAAATCAGGAAAGGAAATGTTAAGAACATCTCACTCAACATAACCAAACATATGATTACTTATCTCAAGGTTAGGCTAGCATTGAATGCTTAGCCTGATGCAAGTTTTGATGGCTTCTTTCAATATAGCACAGCCTTCTGCTTTATACAGACCAGCCTACACAAAGACCCGGGAGCTCCAGTCCCTCTGCCTCAGTCCCACTGAGGTGGTATGAGAAGGTCTCCTTTTGGATGAGGCCTTGGAAAATGTAGCTTGGTTGAGAACGGTAGTGTGTCCTAGCNTCCGTGGGGGTTGCCCTGAGCCCTAAACGGAGACACAAGGACACCAAGGTATCTGATGCTGAGGGGGAATGTTTTTTCCCTCACCTGGTGCCAAGTTCCAGTGTGAAGCATTGTATTACTCTGAGCCATTTCATTTTGTCATTCATGCCTGTGCTTTTGAATCTTCGTCTTCTTCTCCCTCCTACTGCCCCAGGTTTATTTCTCAAGAGGTGCAGAGCTGAAGACGGCCTGTCCTCTGCATCTGGGCTGCCTTTGGCAGTGACACAAGCATACAGCCTTTTTCCTAATAATTGCTTAGGAGGCAAGTGCATGAGGAGCTGCGCTCAGAGGAGAAGGTGGATAGCAGGACCTCCTCACTTTCCAAGCCCATCTGCTGGAGTGAGAGGCAGGCACTGGAACAGCTTGGTGTTGGATGGCTGTCATTCTGGATCACCATGCAAGGACCATTCTCACCAAGGTGTGGCTATCTTTTCCCAGTAAAGGTAAAACACGGCTCAAGTCCTTTTCCAAATTTCCCTCATTCTGAAGTGATGCAGTTAAGTGGCCTGGCATGATTGACTGTGGCTGGGGAAGCCCTCTCATTCCTAAAGCCTAGTATTACATGTTGTTAGTCCAGATCAGGTGACACATTATGAAGACATTCAATCTCGATACAAATTGCCCCAGCATCATTCATTTCAGGGTAGTTGTATTTACTAACATTTGAACTAAATGTATATTTGTGCTATTCAGACAGGAAACGTATACTAAGGAGCTGAAAAAAAAATTGTCAGAGCTCTGGTGGGAAAAGTTTGAGCCTCTATCACTATTAATACAAAGACAAAATACTCTTTTTGATGGTAAAGAACTTTTTAGTAACAGAGCAATCCACAATAAAACCTATTCTTGTGTGTGCAAACTTCTGAACAACTCTTCTTAAAATGCAGAAAGTGCTTACAGTGCCTGCAGTCCCACTCCTTTCTATGCACTCCCCCACACATGTCTTGTGGTCTGGACAATTTTACACCACTCTTCTTGAAAAGAATCAAATAGTATTTTCAGACTTACTTGTTCCATAAGTTTAAGTCTATTTTCCTTTAATTCTATGCTGTTAATTCTTCCTCAGGGGGAGATCTGTGCTTGCACAGCATTGAAGTCGGATGCACGATGTACATAACAAATTCCAGGGCACAATGTGTAGCTTGCAGGTACTGAACAAGCATGGTCTCAGAATACAATAACCAAGTATAACCTAAGAATAATACATTGCATTTAATATGCATGTAATAGGCATAGAAAAATATGACCATACATAAACTGACTATCCTGTAACTACTCCACAATAATGTATACAGTAAGTTGTTAAAATGGCCTTGAGGCACCCTTGAGGGTGTAGAAAGCCATTCCTGGGTGATGTTTCTGTCCCCATCTGGAGGTGGAGAGAAGCTGTGTCAGGGACATGCATTCACCATCTCTGTCTCCCATGGGTGAATGTTGCAGCCCAACTGCAAGGAGTGTGTGCCAGGGTTGCCCTGGCACCTTTGGCCTTATCCTCATGGAGGCCCATGTCCATGTGGTGACAGTGGTGGCTGCAAGGAAAGTGATACTGTCTGTCCCAGACAGTTTTCCCATCTTGCGTCTTCCTTTGTCAAAGCTGGCTCACTGTGTTAGCCCTCTCTCACCACAGGCCCTGGTAACAGCTCTGGAACAGCAGGCAGTGAGGTCACTGGTGACACAGGGAGGCTCTAGTGATGTCGTATCTGGCTTAGTCCCTCAACATCAGGGGAATCATCCTGAACTCTGCCCTATGTGAGCATCCTTAGGTCCTCAACCTCACACCAATGAGTGTCCTTCAACGGGAGTGGAGGCTGAGGGCTGTCCTCTTGAGAACCCTTCTCCTGGCCCATGTTGCTTTCCAGGAAGGCTGCTCCTGCACCAGAAAAGTGCTGTCAGTCTCCCTGTGGCAGTCACGGTCTCTTGTGCAGGGTGCATCCCCTACTATCTTGAAGGTCATGACCAAAGACATTAAATGTGTACATGTCCTAGGACTGACCTGAGGGGCCAGGGAGCAGCCTGGTGTGGGAGGCTGAGCCCAGTGTAGGCCATACCATGCCCTCACTCTCACCTGCCACACCTCACAGTGTGCTCTTGGAAAGTCCAAAATCCTAAATCAATTTTGTTTTCTGAATATAAATCAGACACCTGAAGAAACCAGACTCCTTAAATATCTGCTTCTGCTTAATGTAAAAGTATTTTTGTGGCCAATAAAAGTGACATTTATTTCATACTACATATTGGATTCACTACTCCTGCTTCTATTAATGATAGTGTCTTTTCAGAGGAATTTACCTAATCATAGCTCTTTTAACTAAATCAACAATGCAGTTGGATAATTAGAGTGTAGCAGAGCTAGTTAAATCATATCATCTAAAACCAATACTGCTGAAATCAGAAAACTAGTCAAAAACCAAGTGAGAAAATCACAGTTGTTCTGGGCTTGGTAAACAGCCATCAAACACAGTCCTGAGGAAATGGTTGTTGACTTTACCAGGAAAAGGACAAAATTCAGCAACTCAGAAGCGTATGCACATTTGCCAAGTAAAACCATTAGCTGGTGTTATTTCAGAAATGAGTTTCCATAAACTCACCAAAAAGTGGATTTTTCTGCTTCAAGAGGCTGATACACTGATGGAAGTAGGTATTTCCCATTTCATTCTCTTTACCATTGGTGCTCAGAAGTCCCCCTAGCAATGTGGGAATGGAAATCCACAATAAGAAAGTCCGTGCTTTGAAGGAACTAATAATAAAATTACTATTTTATGCTCGATTGTTTAGGAGAGACGAATGAGTTGCATGGTGGGAAACAGTTCCACTCAACATTAGACAGGGGGTCTTTAGAGACTGGAGATAGAAAAAGACATATTGTCTCCAACAAAATGTCCCATGCTCTTGTTTCAGGACTATGACTGCAACTCAGTAAAGCTTTGGATCACACTTGGTCAAAGCTACTGAACGTCTTTGGCAGTCATGCAGCCTTTGATCACCATTTGTTTATCCCACTACCACATGCAAAGTTTTGGGTGTTTCTTTTAGTGCATTACTAAAATTTCATATAGGTACTGCTCAATATTTAGTACTCCCAAATGTGCTACTTGTGGAGAGCTCAGACTATTGGACTGAGGGCTTCCAGATGCAAACTCATGTTATTTTTCTGCAATATCCTTTCATGTGCAGGGATGTAAATTGGTCTGAGACATTCCTTTGCCTCTATGTTAATAATTATTCATCTAAAAATGTATTGTAGAGCCTGGTGTACCACTGATCCATGGTTTCTTCTAGTCAACAAAGTGCAATGATACTCCCTGGCCTTTTTGCCAGAGGTGCTGGAGCGTGTCCAGAGAAGGGCAGCAAAGCTGGTAAGGGGTCTAGAGAACAAGTCTTATGAGAAATAACTGAAGGAACTGGGGTTGTTTAGCCTGGAGAAAAGGAGGCTGAGGGGAGACCTTCTTGCTCTCTACAACTACCTGAAAGGATATTGTAGTGAGGTGGGGGTCAGCTTGTTCTCCCAAGTAACATGAGATAGGACAAGAGGAAATAGCCTCAAGTTGCACCAGGAGATGCTTAGGCTGGATAGTAGGAAACATTTTTTTTGCCAAAAGTGGTGTTAAACATTGAAAGAGACTGCCCAGGGAAGTGGTGAAGTCACCATCTCTGGAGATATTTAAAAGACATATTGATGTGGTGCTGAGGGACATGGTTTGGTGGTGACCTAGCAGTGCTGGGTTAATGATTGAACTTGATAACCTTAAAAGTCTCTTCCAACCAAAACGATTCTACAATTCTAAGCAGCCAGAACTTCCTTGACTTGCAGATCACATAACATTCTGAGTATAGGTGTCAACCTGTATATTGGCACTTTTCTTTGCTGTTATTTAAAAGCAAGATGTGTATTAGCAAGCCCATAATTCCTTAGCCTAATAGTTTCCACTGGAATGGGTCCCACTGACTGAACAAGAAAGATCTCTGCTGGTTTCTGTGTAAGTTATGGTCTCCCTGGGCAAATTTCTGTTGTTGGGAACACAGAGGATGTCACTCTCCCACATGAAGCAGAAATTATCTTGGATGTTTGCACAGTTCAAAGTTTATGGAAAATAGACTTGTTCAAAATGATGTTAACACTGTCAGTATCAAAGTTAATGGTTCATAACTTCTGTTCATGCATAGCAGCTGGAACACTCAAGGAGTAAGAAAAGGTTCGATTTGGCTTTGTCCAGCTACACCAGTTACAATTTAGAAGAATGGCAGAGAAGCACATAAATAAAACTTGCAAATTATGCTAGACTGGGAAGAACTGGAAAACCACAAAAGATAAGGAAATAATACATGAGGAATCTTATGGATCTTGTAAGGGACAGGATGGACTTGCCAATAGTCATGATTATTACCTACAAGCATTTGAAGCACATAACCATCAAGAGTAACATCCCAGCTCCCTGAAGTTACCAGGAACATTCCTACTAATGGAAGTGAAGCCACAATTTAATCCTGAACATGAAGATTAATTTCCTATTAGGCAAAGAGAACTAGGAAGGTAAAGAAAAGATAATTCACTTAGAAATTATGAGATTGTATAAGGCAAACCTTCCTGCTAGTGACATATATGAGACAGCATTATGGCCAAAGGAAAAACTCAAATATTAAAATGGACCTGGCTAAGCACTGGAAATCATACTGCCTTGGTAAATCTTTCCATAGCAACAGATTGGTTTAGGAGGCTGAATTATTCCTTTATATTTCTAAACTTGTTTGACAAATATGAAATAGAAAATTTTCTAGCATTTGTACCTAAGTTTATACACAGGCTTCAAAATAGGTGACATAATTTTCATAGACTATTTCAGTCAATTTGCATAGTACTCAGCACACTGAAAAGCACGTTCTTACTTAGGTTTGTACATTGAATCACAACAAATTTTATTTTTGCCTTCAAATTTCAAGTCCTGGATTGTCCAGGTTTTCAAAATTGCTGCTGCTAAGCCAAGCAGACTTTGATGCTTCAATTCATTGTTCCCAGTTTCAGCCAGCTGAAATGGCCATTGTATGTACAGAAAAATGTTGCATGCTACATGTTGAGGTTATAGGGATCAGATGGAAAAACAGATTAGTATTTCTGGAATGAAATCTTTCACAACAGTTTTCTGGGGTAGACAGGATGGCTGGAAAAAGCCCATACAGGAGAAAAAAAAATTCTGTTCTGAGATGGAAACTAGTTACCAGCATTTAGATGAAAACAATAGAAATAGAGAAACAAAAAACGAATGAAAAAGAAAAAAAATGAAAAAGATTTGGGCAGCATATCTGTCTCCATTCCACAGAGGATGCTCTGTGAGCGATCTCCATCACCTGCCTGTGTGTTACGCCTAGACATACTTTTGTAAATTTTAAAGTCCAAGGCACAGGTCTTGGGGATGTTAACCACATGGAGAGTTTTGGCACGTGGCTTATACGATGAAGGAGGCTGATCGCTCCGTTCAACACATCACATCTGTCCTTCCATCCTTCTTCCTACTTTCCCTCTCTACTAGATACATGAAGACTCTCCCTGCCCAGTAGTAAAGTACAATCACACAAACAATCTGATTGTTCTTTGGGAAATAGTGTTTTTTTCAAACCAGACAGATGGATCTCATTACATACTGTTTTCCACATTTCAAGTACTTGCAGCCAAAATGCCCATTAATCAAATTAGGAGAAACAAAAATGCAGTCCTGCAAATGTTCATTATAATCCTCAACTTCCTGAGGTCTACAAAATCTCTCTTTTGCTAAGTCTGACTAGAATAATATTTTCTTGTACTTCTTGCTTGATGCAGGAGTGAGTGTATCTTGTAAAAAAAAGGAATATATTTTTAATCTAAGAAGGAAACACTCTGCTCAGAAAAGAAAGAAATTCCAAGTGTTGTAAAGGGGTGCTTCCACTTGCTGTCTTGATTCCACTGACAGCACTGGGCATTTGAGCAGCTCTTTAATTCCTCTGCTATAGTAATTCTGAAAGAATAGAGGTAGAACTACATTTCCCTACAGGCCTACTGTGGTTTGATTAACTTTTGTTGCTTGGATCCAGAATCATAGAATTAAGGGAAGGTGTTGTAAGCAAAGTAAAATCCTCATACCTGCAAACCTGCAAATCTAGTTATGTCTTGTATTACAGGTGAGCTAACATATAACATTTTCTCCTTATTATATTAATATTCTTAAATAAGAGTTTGAAATGGTTCCTTTTTAAAATCTGTGACAAACTGATTACAAATGCTAAGTATTAAACACATTTAAAAAGTGATTTTGTAAACTTTCGGAATGTCTTGAGTGTGGATCAGACCAATGAAGCAATTCCTTCAGCTCTAGGACTTACATGTACCTGAAGACTTGAAATGCTTTGAAATTTTTTCATGCTGCCTCAACTTTTGTTTAACTGAAATCCAGAACTACTTATGATTTAATGATTAATTCACCTCAGCAGGCTCAGGATGCTACACATGCAAAAATCCCACTCCCTTCCTTCCTTCCTTCCTTCCTTCCTTCCTTCCTTCCTTCCTTCCATCCTATATTGCATGGAAACAGAACATGAAAACTCAACAAGCAGGATTCTGTAGTCACAACAAGCCATAGACTTCCCCAGCACAATGCAAAAGAAGAAAATTAAATGTATCCAAGTAAAACCAAGCTAAAATGATGAGATCGCATCCTCCCAGCAGTTTAAATTGTAAGCGGACTACATGGAAAAGAGGCTGAAATTTAACTCAGTGTTTACAACATGGAAGTTAGTGATGACAGCTGAAATAAGTGAATTCTTTAACCTGGTGGCACTAAAACTGGCACAAATGAGTCACAGAATGGATGCACAAGGGAAACTAAAAAATGTGCCTACAACAGACAAAGCACTGTCACGTCCTTGCAAGAGAAGATTATCATGATGTTTTTGCATAAAGAAGACACTTTCCAATTACGTTTCAGCTGGAATAAAATTATTCAGATAGTTAAACAGCTGCTGCTGAAAATAACAATTACATGCAAAGGAGTAAGTAATGAGAGTAATAAAGCCAATGGAATAATTAGAAATCTTCCCTAAAGTGCTACGGCCCATATTAACAGCATATTAGATATTGAGGAGACAGGCAGCTTCACCTTTGCAAAGATCAAGAAGCTCCATACCCTAAAAGAACTCCATCCCAAAAGTCAAAGGAGTATTGCATAACTTGGCCCAACCCAGAATATTGTCAGAAGTTTGCACCAAAGAGAGTTTCTCTTTGCTGGAGAAAAAATAGTTATATCATCAGATTTGGACATCACTCAGATGGTTGAGAGTATTGTTTAGAGATCAAATTGCCAGCAGAAGATTATCATAGTTGCCAGGAAGATATGTCAATAGGTCACATGGGGATCAGCACCATCATTTAACATGTTTCTTGTGTAAGAACATGGGGAAAAAAAGAAACAGAAGCTACAGAAGTTCACGATCATAGTACCACTCCTCCCACAGAAGAGCCTGGGGAACTAACCAAAAACTGAAGAAAGCAGGGGTAAAATTGCAAACAAATGTACAACAAAGCCATTCTGGCTCCACTTTTACAGGCTATATTTTAGCCCCTCCAAAACTTTAAAACTGCAGAACAGCTGTTTGTACCGAATGATACAAAATCATTAGGGACCACTGGAGTTTGTACATTGCCTGGCAACTTATGTCCACAGTTTCTTATATGTGTGTGAAGACTGAAGCATCCCCCAGATGAAGGTGCTCTGATATAATTCACATCATATTATGT
>VYZX01028821.1:0-10857 GCA_013401335.1 Brachypteracias leptosomus | reverse complement strand
ATGACATATCCTAGCTGGTGTAATCGCCAACCAGTACATTTTTGCAAGACAAACAGATGGGCAGCTTTTTCATAGTGCTTTCTAGGAAGTAGGAGCTAAGTCACGTCCACTCACCCCTAAGGCATTGTCAGTCACAAGGCTTCAACAAAACTAAACTGGNAAAGCCAGAGCAAAATTCTTTCTGACTCCTAACACTGCCTAGAGCACTGGACCAGGGTACTGGACATGCTTATAATCTTCCCAGCTCTGCTACTGGTGTGTTGGAGCCTGGAAAGTTGCCCATTTTTAACCCAAGGTGTTATATTGGTTTCAAGCATAAAATGCTCTGAAATCTGCTGCTGAAGACTCTAAGAGTCACATGCTGCAATTTTGAGTTACAATGGTACAAAAAATCTATTGTAAAATTCTCTGTTCATACTTCTTCTGAATATCCACCAAAATTGATTAAAGTCTATAAACTTCTTCTTAAGTACATCACTTGCAAGTTTTGGGGTTTTTTTTAAACAAAACCCACACAATTCATTTTCCCAAAGCCCAGCTAAGCCTTGCCTATACTATAAGCTCTTTGCATTTTTTTTTGTTTCCCAGTTTGTGTCTACAGCTGAAACAGTTTCCAGGAGACAAAAAAGGAGATCAGAAGCTGTAATGCTTCATGTTTTAACAGCAACACTAGCTTGGCTTCATTGCTCACATCCATTATTTTCTCCTCCTCCTTTTAGTTACTTCTCTAGTATGGAAATACCTCTTCATCTTTGCTGAATCCTCACATTGTTCATGGCTCAGAAGCCACTTCTCTCTTTGAAGCACAGGTCAGTGCTGTGTAGACAAGTATTTCTTAAGGAACATTACAAAAAGCGGACACAAGTCTCTCTCAGGTGCATGACCTGGAGCACCAACAGTTTTTCCTTCTTGCAGAAACTTCAGCTGAATGTTTCTGCTTTTTCCTTAGAGCTACGGCCTCACACCCTTTCTTGGTTCCCAGGGTTTCTCTTTGGTGTGAATGCTTTTCTCTCTGCTGCAGTGCAAGTCCAGTGCTGCTCCTCAAGAACATGGCTATACAGGGTATAGAGTATCTTGCAGATACTGGAGACGACTTCACACTGACAGACCTCTGGCTCTGGGAGAAATCTAGTTGCAGCAATGCGGCATTCAGATGAGGCCACTGCTTCATCATCTCCCCAAGCTCTCAAGCAGCTTTTGCCATTTGTACTCGCAATGTTTTTAAAGAGGGCAAGGAAGAGGTAGGAGGAAGGTGGCAACAACAACCTGAGAGAACAATTAACAGCCTTCACTGGAATCTATGAATCCACTCTGTTTTAGTCAAGTCTATCCTTTCTCCTAGAAATCTGTCTCAGTTTTAATAAGTGCAAAGCCATTCATTGCTTCTGAAATCTCACTGATTTCTATTTAAATAATTTGCTTTATATAAACAAAATTATCTAGGAATACAGAGAAGAAAAAAGAGTACTAAAGGAACTGTACGTGTAAGTTAGTGCTCAGAGGCTTGAGTCACACACTGATGTGACATAGTCAACACAAGCAGTCTAGCCAAATGATCTGTTAATATAAAACTCTTCTTACAAGAGCTGTTAGAAAACAAACAAAAAATTGAGTAAAAAAAGATTCTAGATACTTTCTCCTGGTTTTTGGTTGGGGTTTTTTTGTTTGTTTTTAGATCTGACATTTGCAAAGAAAATGTGAGTTCATATGTAAAACTCAACAATACTCTTCTGAAATGTAGAGAGAATACATAGTAAAGAAAACAGACAATTGATAAACAAACCTGATGCCTTTTTTCTTCTCTAAGTTTAGCAAAATATTTTAAAATGTTGTAAATTAACACTTACCTGTATTGTCTTTCCTTACAGGACCTCAACAGCCTTTCACAAACAGTAAACAGTAGGATGTCTCAGCATCATAATGAAATTCAAAAGAAATTGAAAAAAATGTTTACAGATTCAGTTGAGCTAAATACAGCCATTTCTGGGATGGAATATGACATGCTTTCAGCACATAATACAACAGTCCATCTAGTGAAAAGGCAGAATACCGAGACCTATTGAAATGTAAAAGGGAAGGCATATAGGAAGATTACACTCAGCCTTGCTATTATTATGTGTTTAGGTATCTAATGGTAACATTCTTGTTATTAGTAACGATTACAAAACCTCAGTTCTAGTTTTGCTCTGGAAGACTAACCTCTGGCACCAGAATGAAAATATCATTCAAGAGAGTTTCTGGTAGAATCTATGTTACTGTGAAATACAGCCTGCAAGCAGATACTGTTCCAGGACCTCACTGTCCGCTCCAACCTGCTTGTGCATATTCTAGACCATAACTCAAGGTGTGAGATCACTTAAGCTTGCCAGATCCTCCATCAGGAAACCTGGCCTAATTAGGCCAGCATATCTTTACTCCAACCCTCCTGCAATTGCTTTCATCGTATTATTTGACTTCTCCTCACTGCAAAAGTCAGAGTTGCCCTCATTTGATCATCATTAACAGGTCAAAGAGGAGTAGATATAATCTACTAATCAGGCTGGGAAAAACCTGGGTCAGTTGTACATAGGGACTGCAGCTAAACTTTCCAACCATAACCACACAAAAGTGGAAGCTTCTTAGATGAGTACAGTCTATTGATCTCCTTTCCATCTTCAGGAGAAAATGTAAAACTTAGACCTCCAACCTTGCTGAAAAATGGCAATAAATAGCCATGCCTCACTGTTCACAGCATGGGGACATTCTTTCTTCAGCGAGTCAAAAACCAGGAAATGAGGCATGCTGATGCTTTGCTCCAGTCATTATTGAAGATAAGGGATATTAGTGAAATACATGTAGACACACACATGAACGTTGTTAACACTGGAAAAATAAACTTTGGCTTTGGAAAACTTCCTGACTTCATCTTGAAGTGCAGAGGCATCATAAATGCCTGATCCATGTACTCTCTTCTGGAACATTTCTCATTTTGGGATGATATATGACGTATACGACTAAAAGCACAGTGCACAGTGAATGTAGATAAACCACTTATCTTAGTCATCACTGTTGTGAACTTTGTAGCCTACAAAAAACCCAGACTGTATTTCTTCCCTATTCCTGACAGTGTTCAAGGCCAGGGTGGATGAGGTCCTGGGCAGTCTGGTCTAGTGGGAGGTGTCCCTGTCATGGTGGGGGGTTTGGAACTAGATGATCTTGGAAGGTTCCTTCCAACCTAAACCATTCCATGATTCTATGATTCTATGTCTGTTTACAGGTTAGAGGAAGCCCAGCTCCAAGCAGGTACTGAAGCAGCCATGCTGTGAAGCACAGATACGTTTCACATGCTCATTCTGTTTAGTCATACGTTATTTTTATGTTGAGTTAGAATGAAATCTATCCTAAAACCCACTGATATGCAGTTGCCATTGCAAGTGTCATAGTCTGCTGACAGCACACTTCAGAATGTCCCTGAAAAGGAGCAGGATGTAGGAGGAAAGAGTAAGTTAGAAGGATACAAAAGGCACAGGAAAGTGGCGGGTGTTCAATAAAGTACTGAGAACCTTCATATGTGCTGCAGAATAATTTCTGTCACTGTAAAGAAGAAGAAATTTGCAGTATGTGATCTGCTATGTCCTTCTGAGATCTCAGGATGCAATTGTGGCCAATATTAAAATTTCATTGACCTCAGCCAATTTACAAGACAGATGTGTTTTGAGTGAAGTGAAGCTAAGGATAACGGAAAATGACATGTCACTGGCATTAAGCAGCTAGACGGGATCCCCAGCCACCTCAGAAGAATCGAAGAATAATCACCAATGCACATGCTAGATGTGTCTCAATTATGGCAAGAAAAAAACTCTCTGGGAAAAATAAATTCCACAGGGCAAGAAGAGACATAAACAAAACTTTTCCAACTAAAATCTTTTTAATATTTTCTTCTCTCTGGTTTCAGAACTGCATTAATATAGCCTGCCAAACTTCAAGAAATCATGTAGTGTACTGATAAAAACTTTGTTTGCTTTGCTTTTCTTGTATATATTCCTATTTAATTTAGCTTGGAGTAAACTTAGGATGAGAAAACACAAATTATTTTTATCATGAATATATAGGGCATTGAAAGTAACCACAACAACCTTTCTAAAAAAAAAAAAACAACTGAAAAAGAAATACATGGAGAGAATAACATGGTAAAAATGAAAACTGGGAAAGTATTACTTCCTTAAAAACAGAAACTATTTTGATCAGAAACCTGAAATATTCTCAGCTCTATTCTGGCTTTCTGACTTGTTTTCATATCAGGAATGAAATACTGCACCTTCCAAATGGCATCCAGTATTTAACACTGCGCTGCTTGTTACATTTTCTGTATTTTCTTAATTCAAAACAACTGAGAAAATAACATAAGGCAAAACAGGCAGAAGTACCATCTTACCCAATTGAAATATGAGCTCTCAAAGAAAGAAAACATATTTTCAATAAAAATGGCAGGTTCTCTGAAATATTTGAATGTCTACTGAACTCTTTGTCTTTTTGTTGTTGTTATTCTTTTTCTTTCTATTGCTTACTTGGTTTGGGTTTTCATGTCTTACGAGTTGATGCTTAATGAGAGATATAAGATATCCCAGATATATAATGAAATGCACATTAGATTATCTAGATTATAATGAATAATGTTTAAGAAAGTGCTCGGGAGAGACTTTTGATGATGACACTTCTGAAATATGTGCAGCATCAAGCTTGATCAGACCAAAATTACACAAGTATCTTTTCCCTCTTGTTAGATGAGGCTAATGGGGGAATACTACCACACTAGAAAAAAAATGCTTACATCAGTCCTGTAACACTCTTTTACTTGCTTAATGGAGACAGGGACAATTACTATGGGGCTTTCCACTCCTCTAGTACCTGTTCCTGCCTGCCTGCAAGCTTTCACCCAAAGCACACATGGGGAAGCAGAACCAGCAGAGATGCCTGTGCAGTGAAGGTTGCAGCAGAAGAAGAAGATGCTAGAGATGGTTACCTGCAAGAAATTTATTCAGGCCATAAGAAAGCATGTCAGGATGCTAATAAGTTACTTAATGAAGATCCAAAGTATAGCACATAGCAGGTTTTGGGAAGTAGAAGCTAACCTGTGTACCTAGGTCTGGGGTGTTGCAAGACTGAAGAAATCTGGTTTTTAAGGCCCTATGAAGTACCTCTTCTTACAATTGATTTAGAAAAGGCTATGTTTTCCATGGAAGTTATAGCGAAAACCATTTTCTTCTCAAAAAAAACCCCAACACAGTGCTTTATTCTTAAAAAAAATCATGGAGACACTACTCTCTCATTGCAGTAACTCTTGTTTTAGAACTTTTACATGGTGATTACATTTTCCTACTGAACAAAATTAAGTTCATAATTCATACTTTTTGAGAGGTTAGCTGAGATACTTACTATTAACATGAAAGTTACAGTAAACATGAAGTACAAATGACTACATGATCCACAGTGGTATAAAACAGGAAGCACAACCAATTTTAGAGTGGACTTTTGTACTTCCTCTCATTCTTCATTTTTACTTACATCTCAGATGCTAGCCAAATAAATTTGCACCTTTCTTCAAGACTTTCTTCACTGTCTGTTAATAAAACGACTGTTTATCATTTGTTAAACTGCTTTTGTTTAAAAAATCCATAGCTTGAATGTGATACAAGCTTATACATTTGTTTTTCATATTTTCTACCACAAAATTTTCACCCAAGTAAGACATCTCATGAGACATTTTATTGCCATTGAGAGGTTAGTAGTTTTTATTTAAAGAAAATAATAAATTGTTGCACTATAAGCTGTCATTTATGTAATGACCTAGTCAATAATTTTATAATTTTTTTCTTCTGGTTCAACTACAGCAAGTAGTATATATTCCCCATAGCCTTGGGAATATATACTACTGCAAGTTTCCTACTTCTTTTATGTTCCTGAAAGGAACTTTCTGAAGTCTGGTCCAAGGAGCCAGCTAGTAGGTTCACTTGATCACACTCCTGTTTGTAGGTTAAATAAACATTGCTAAGGAAATAAAGGGTGAAAAAGCTATTTGTTTTCACCAAGGCATTGTGAAGTTTCCATGTTTTCCTGTCTGGGGACATTAAAAGGCACTGTTAATCTATAACTTTAAAAGATATTGGGAAAACTTAAAAGTTGGGTGACATGAAAATGGTGAGGAAAGATTTAAAGATTTCAATCTTGTTTCACGTACATTTAAAAAGAGAAAGAGGGAAGAATGTGAAAACATACATTCATAAAGAATTTTTTAGCCATAGAAAATGCAACTTTTTCTTGAGGCTTTTTCTTTTTCCTCTGCTATTCAACTATTCTGCTATAAACAGAAAATGGATTTTTGGGGAAAAGGGATGAGATTGTGAGGGCTCTTTTAGGAAGGGGTCAAATATACTAATATTTTGATAGAAGTGTTACCACTTATTCCATATATCAATCTTTCTCAGGTATAAAACCAAGAAAATGGTATTATTTGCAAGCCCAGAAGATACTGCCAAACAAAAATAATGCTGGCACTAGGTATCATTTTATAAATATAGACCATAATAACACCTCTAATCCAACTGTTCACATCCAAATAGGAAAGAAAAATAACTAGTAGGAATTACTAAATGTTGCCAACTCAAAGGATTGAAAGTATAGGAGGCCTCATAAAGGTCATGAGTAAACAATGGAGTTAAACAGGTTTCTACTTAAGGCCATAGGTCTGAGCTTCTCAAGATTCATATTACCAAGTTCTTCTCCATAACCAAGCAAATTAGAAAATTTTGTTTTAAAGGAAAGTTTGTGTTGCCATATTACCTGAAGCACTACGAAAATATCATACTTGTAATGCATTATCTAGACAGATATAGGGCTTGTTATATATGCAGAATCTCCCATTAGGAACCTCATATATCACACATACCCTGGCAAGAAAACAGTTCTTTTATGCAATTGGGAAGAGTTGCTCCCAAATTCATTTCCATTAATGAAAAATACACTCTCTGATATTTATGAGTCACAAAAAATCTCCAACAACAGCACCTGAAAATGGAATTGGAAGTAATTCAGTCCTTTCAGAAACATGTTTATCTTGGCTGCTGTTCAAAGGTGTCAAGACTCAGACATTGTCCTTGCATAGGTGGAAGACCAAGGAGGAGAAGATGAGCCATTTATGAGACATGATGAATGGAGTTCATCACACAAGCAATGGACATATAAAGCAGTTCAAAATGTGTACTTGGTCTGGTGCAATCTTTTAATAAGGCAGAGCCTCAGCTGGTCTACAGTTGTCACAGTTCAGCTGAAGGCCTCTTGAAGTGACAGCAACACCCTCCTCAACTCTGCTTCTGAACTCACCTACTGAAAAGTGTGGCTGGAGTACCTTGAGTGATTTTTCCAGATGTAACTTCTATCATAAATTCTTTTTGTGCACCCATCTGAACCTATGACCAGCATTCACGTAAGCAAATGAAACTGGTGTACCTCTGAGCAGTTGGTCTTTTCGTACATGATGGTGCATGAGAAATTGCTTTTGATAATGAATTCTTTGCAAAATTTTGTTTTCAAAACAGTTCTAAAGGCTGAACTGAAGGCTGTTGTTGAATTTTCATAGTTTTAAAATGATCACATTCTGGTTCACTGCAGAGCTTGTCATGATGAGTTTGCTTTCTATAACCCATTCCAGTTCTTGACCTTAATACTTAGCAGGAAATTGGAGTGACTGTGGAAACCTGAGAACCTCAATTAGGAGCAGAATAACATATGCTAAGCATTTTCTCTCCTTTTTGCATGGAAGGAGCATATGTAATACGACTGAAATGAGGCAGCCACTAGAGTATGTAAAACATTACACAGACATAATTCATAATTCATGAGATCCTTCACAGAGAAGGGAATGGTTAATGGGAAGTGTAAGTTATATTAAATATTTAAGAATCTGCTACATTCCATAAAAGCATTAGCAATGCAGTAAACAGTTAGTAGATGCTAATCATTGTCTTCATGCTCTTAAATTACTCTTTAACTATTTAGACTAGTACAAAAATACAGAAAACATGAAGTAAGCAGTGGAATCTAATGATGGAGAAAAATGAGGTTGTATCTTTTAAGAAAGAAATTTATTTTTGAGCATATAATTGCTACTCCCAGATTAAAACCTGAACAAGTGTATTTTTAACTTAAATAATGAGATCCTTGACTGAGAATCAAGTCAAAGTATCCCACAGAGATCAAATACTCTACCAAAAGTAAT
Source organism: Brachypteracias leptosomus (assembly GCA_013401335.1). NCBI lineage: Eukaryota > Metazoa > Chordata > Aves > Coraciiformes > Brachypteraciidae > Brachypteracias > Brachypteracias leptosomus. The sequence continues at coordinate 2,603 of VYZX01028821.1, read as the reverse complement.
TGACACTTTTGTTTCTATTTCACTTGCAGAATTGGAGATGTGACTGCTGTTTTGAAAACATCCTTGTTTTAACTGAAGCCTTTGCAGTATCAAAGACCAAAAAGAAGAGTATAGGTTTTAACAATAATTTCACGATCTTCTCCTCAATTGATCAACTGTGTACTGAATCAGTTTTAAGATCCTGTGTTTTCTAAGTTTTCTAACTTCTTCATTAAATACTTCTAGTATTACCCTACAATGTTTGTTGCCCTTCAGTACTGTGTGCATTATGTACATCACACATATATGAGGAAGAGTCTTAACTATCTGAAAGTAAACATTTTAATAATGAGCTAGGTATTGAGAAAAAAAACAACTGAAGACTGGTTCTTTTTCATGTTTTCCTGTCAAAACTTAGCCAATCCAGAGCTAAAGAAATATATTTTTGACATTGTCACAACTTGTAGATAGGAAGCGCAAGGAATGAAGTAGCTGCAATGTTTACATTCAACAAGCTTCAAGAACTGGACACAGCTTTTCCTACCTGCCTTGGGATAGTCACCCTGGCAGCTGTGCTCCGGTTCCCCTTATGTTGTTTGTCTGAGACCAGAATTAACTGTAAGCTAGAGCAAATGTCTGAGAAGGAGTTAAACAAATTTCATACTCTTGTGAACTTAATAAGTGAGTGCAGGGATTTCCTAAAAGCCAGCTTCCTCCAGAATTTGAAGTTATCTCTTATTTCCCCAAAAGTTTTGTTTAGGTTCTTGCAAGAAGAGATACCTTAGGGTGTGGTAATTAGTTTTAATAAAGCATAGAGATGGACCATGGCTTTCTACCACGAGGGGACAGAGGAGCATAAAACTCTAATAAATAAAGCTTAGAGAAAACAATTGCTTCTCCCCACTCCTGCCAGCCTCTTCTTTCTTTGGAGCAGCCACAATTTGTTGTGGTTTTTCACCATTTCACATTGCACCCTTTTAATGATACACTGCAACAATAGTGTCTAATTTTCTTATGGCCAAGCGCCTTGGTGGAAGGAAATAGGATGAAAAAAATGAATTAGCTGGCACTGACAGGAATATTTTGGCAGCCTACAGTTAGCCATTTGTTCATTCCTTTTTCATTCCAACAGAACTGAAAGGCCTCTGGCTGATCAGCCCACTGAGGGATTGCAAAGGTGGACCACAATGGTCTCCACAGACTCCCATGTCTCCACCTACCCATCTCTTGTTTCATAATGCATTGTGGGACAGCCTTTGGGCTTAGTACCAGCATACTGTCTGGAGCACTGAGATCTCTGAAACTGGGCTTACAGACACTAATATTTACAAACATAGCAGAAAAATTCTTTGATTTGAACACTTATACATTAGATGAGGTAAAAATACCTCAGAAAACTAAAATAAAGCCTGGGTTGTAAGTCACAAAGACCTAGCACAGACAGGCAAGGGCAGGTGAGGACAAACAATAGGAAGGCAGAGAGATGAGGACAGATGAAGGTGTAATCTTCAAGACAGCAGAGTTCCTCAGACTAGCTTTTCATTTGAGAAGAAAACTTTCCAACCCACCCCCCCAGTATCTCCTTACTTTCTGACTTCTTTCTTCCCTCTTTTCCTCCCTTTCTGCTTAGGTTGCTACCACTCCAACCATCCTCTTCCCGTGCTTCCCCAAATCTCATCAACATTAAACTGTGTCATTTGTCTTACTTCAACTGCACATAAAACAATATAGGGTTATGGGACCATAGCTGAGGCGACTTTGAATTTATATACACATACATGAGGGTAGGGAGGTTCTACAGAGGGATCTGGACAGGCTGGATAGATGGGCCAAGGCCAATGGTATGAGATTCAACAAGGCCAAGTGTCAGCTCCTGTACTTGGGTCAGAACAACCCCATGCAATGCTACAGGCTTGGAGAAGTGTCTGGAAAGCTGCCCAAAGAATCTGTGCCAGCAATGTGGCCAAGAAGGCCAACAGCATCTGGCTTGTATCAGAAAGAGTGTGGCCAGCAGGACTAGGGAAGTAACTGTGCTCCTGTGCTTAGCACTGGTGAGGCTGCACCTTGAGTGCTGTGTCCAGTTTTGGCCCCTCACTACAAGAAGGACACTGAGGTGCAGGAGTGTGTCCAAAGAAGGGAAATGAAGATGGTGAGAGGTATACAGCACAGGTCTTATGAGGAGCAGCTGAGGGAACTGGGGCTGTTTAGCTTTGAGAAAAGGAGGCTCAGGGAAGACCTGATCGGTCTCTACAACTCCCTGAAAGGAGGCTGGCGTGAGGTGAGAGCTGGTCTGTTCTCCCATATAACAAGTGATAGGACAAGGGGAAATGACCTCAGGTTGTACCAGGGGAAATTTAGGTTGGATATTAGGAAAAATGTCTTAACCAAAAGGGTTGTTAAACATTGAAAGAGGCTGAGCAGGGAAGTGGTGGAGTCACTATCCCTAGAGGTATTTAAAAGACACATTGATGTGGTGCTGAGGGACACGGTTTAGGGGTGACTTGGCAGTGCTGGGTTAATTGCTGGACTTCATGATCTTAAATGTCTCTGCCAACCAAAATGATTCTATGAGCTTTTGGTTTGATTAGTCTCTAATTCTGGGATCCTGGGAACTACCACCCTGT
>VYZX01028820.1:0-20643 GCA_013401335.1 Brachypteracias leptosomus | reverse complement strand
TCCAGCTCCAGGAGACATCTCACTTGCAGGCTCTCATCCTACTGGGGGATTTCAACCACCCTGACATCTGTTGGAAAAGTAGCATGGCAAGCTGTAGGCAATCCAGGAGACTCCTGGAGTGCCTAGATGACAATTTTAAGGCAAGAAATAGACAGCCCCACCTGAGGGCATGTGATATTGGACCTAATAGTCACAAATGCAAGTGAACTCATGAGGGACGTCAATATTGGAGGCAGCCTGGGCTGCAGTGATCATGCACTAGTGCAGTTCACTGTCCTAAGGGATATGAAGCAAATGAAGAGCCAAGTCAGGACCTTAAATTTTAGGAAAGGAAACTTCCAGCTCTTCAAGAAGTTAGTCAATAGGACCCCTTGGGAAACAGTCCTCAGGGACAAGGGAGCAGAGCAGAGCTGGAAGATCTTTAAGGGCTCTTTTCACATAGCTCAAGAGCTCTCAATACTCATGTTCAAGAAATCAGGCAAGAAAGGCAAGAGAGCAGCATGGCTGAGTCGAGATCTGCTGATCAAACTAAAAGGCAAGATGGAACTGCACAGACAGTGGAAGCAGGGACAGGTATCCTGGGAAGAGTACAGGGGCACTGCCCAGTTGTACAGGGATGAGATCAGGAAGGCCAACGGGCAGCTGGAGCTGAACTTGGCAAGGGATGTAAAGAATGTCAGAAGGGCTTTTATAGGTATGTAAATCAGAAAAGCAAGGTCAGAGAAAGTGTGCCCACCCTGTTGAGCAAGAATGGTGAACCAGCAACAACAGGCGAGGAGAAGGCTGAAGTTCCCAACAATTTCTTTGCTTCAGTCTTCACTGGTAACCTCTCTCACCGTAGCTCTCAAGTGGATGGCCCACAAGATAGGGACCAGGGAGACAAAGTCCCTCCCTCCATAAGTAAAGACAAGGTTCATCACCATCTGATGAATCTGAACATTCACAAGTCCATGGGACCTGATGAAAAGCATCCCAGGGTCCTGAGGGAATTGGCTGATGCAGTTGCTAAGGCACTCTCCATGATATTTGAAAAGCTATGGCAGTCAGGTGAAGTCCCCGGTGACTAGAAGAAAGGAAACATCACGTCCATTCTTGAAAAGAGTGGAAAAGAGGACCCTGGAAATTACCAGCTCACCCCTGTGCCTGGGAAAATTGTAGAACAGATCCTCCTAGGAGATATGCTGAGGCACATGGAGGACAGGGAGGTGATTCAAGACAGCCAGCATGGCTTTACTAGGGACAAATTCTGCCTGACCAACCTCGTGGCTTTCTACAGTGGAGTGACTGCATCAGTGGACAAGGGAAGAGCTACGAATGTCATCTATCTGGACTTCTGCAAGGCCTTTGACACTGTCTCCCACAACATCCTTCACTCTCTAAGTTGGAGAAATACGAGTTTGACGGGTGGACTGTTCAGTGGATAAGGAATTGGCTGGATGATCCTATCCTGAGAGTGATGGTCAATGGCTCGATGTCCAGATGGAGGAAGGTGGCAAGTGGTGTCCCTCAGGGGTCTGTGCTGTGACCAGTATTGTTTAATGTCTTCATAAATGACATTGACAGTGGCTTTGAGTGCACCCTCAGCAAGTTTGCTATGACGCCAAGCTGGGGGGTGCAGTTGATATGCCAGAGGGATGGGATGCCATCCAGAGGGACCTGGATAGGCTGGAGAGGTGGGCCCAGATGAACCTTATGAGGTTCAACAAGGCCAAGTGCAGGGTCCTGCACCTGGGCTGGGGTAACCAGCACTATCAATATAGGCTGGGAGAAGACAAGCTAGAGAGCAGCCCTGTGGAAAAAGATTTGGTGGTACTGTTGGATGAAAAGCTGGACATGAGCCACCAATGCTCAATTGCAGTGCAGAAGGCCAATCACATCCTGGGCTGCAGCAAAAGAAGTGTGGCCAGCAGACCAAGAGCCGTGATTCTGCCCCTTTACTCTGCCCTGGTGAGACCTCACCTGGAGTACTGTGTACAGCTTTGGAGCCCTCAATACTAGAAGGATGTGGACCTGTTGGAACCTGTCCAGAGGAGAGCTACAAAGATGATTAGAGGGCTGGAACACCTCTCCTGTGAAGACAGATGGAGACAATTGGGCCTGTTCAGCCTGCAGATTAGAAGTCTTTGGGGGGACCTTATTGCAACCTTCCAGTACCTGAAAGGGGCCTATAAGAAGGCAGGGAAAGAACTATTCACAAGGGTTTGTAGCGACAGGACAAGGGGTAATAGTTTTAAGGTAGAAAAGGGTAGATTTAGGTTGGATATTAGAAAAAAAAGTTATTTAATATAAGAGTGATTGATCACTGGAACAGGTTGCCTAGAAAGGTGGTGGAGGCCCCATCCCTGGAGACATTCAAGGTCAGGCTCGATGGGGCTCTGAGTAACCTGACCTAGTTAGAGACATCCCGGCTTATTGTAGGGGGGTTGGACTAGATGGCCTTGGGAGGTGCCTTCCAACCCAAACCATTCTATGATTCTATGATTGTGCCAGTGCAAATCAAGCTAGTACAAATTGCATCTTGGTTAGATATATGATCACTTCAGACATAAGGGTCAGACCTTCACTGACAAAATGGCTTTACTGGCTAAAGACATTGTCCACTCTTGTTACTTGTAACTCCTTGCGGCTGATACTTGTCAACTTTTCCCCATCTAAACTGATGCTTTGGAAGCTGTCAACACCCTTCATCCACTTTGGTACAAAGACTGGCTTAATTTACAAAGAGACCCGTCTAAATTAAGTCAACCTACTTGGCATAGAAGCACATAGAGAATGTTTTGAGGACACATCTTTTACTGTCTCTAGTGAGGACACTGATCTCCAATAAGAGGCAGGAAGTGCATGGCTAGAGATATGAAGCAGCTGTTTCTGCAGGGAATGCTTGAAGGGAGTGCTTTGCTGGCTGGGCTACATCAGTCTTAGTGGGTGAGGCATTCCCAGCATCTTAGTGGGTAAAGCATTCCCAGTGCTGGTGCAAATGTTGACTCCAATGATGTAAGCTCAACCAGTTTTTTGCAGAAGTAGGGTAACTTGTTTTGTGGTGGGTTTTATATTTGTTACTAACTTAAAATGATTTAGATGAAGCTATTAATGTTCTAGACTTGTACTGAAGTACCTTGTCTTTTGGAATTGAGAATCTGTGATGTATGTTTGTGTGTAACTCAGCTACATCAGCACCAGAAGAATGCATATGCTAACACTTGTAGGCAAGATATTTAATAGAAAGAATATTATGATAAAAATCACAATATGTTAATTAAAGAAGAAATTTTGGCTTTCCTATCTTAAATAGCGACAATTTTGAAGAGATAGGTTGCTCTCACCATTATGCTGTCTGTCTCTATCTGCTGTGGTTCACAAGAACTTCTAAACTAAAGTTTGGGTTTGGAGGAACCCTTAAAAGTCATTTAGTCCAACCTCTCTGAAGTGAGCAGGTACATCTTTGTCTAGATCAGATTGCTCAGAGCCCTGTCCAACTTCACCTTGAATGTTTCCAGGGATAGGGCATTTATCACCTCTTTGAGCAACCTGTTTCAGTATTTCATCACCCTAATTGTAAACAATTTCTTCCTTATATCTAATCTAAATCTACCCTCTAATTCTTGTCCTATGGCAGCAGACACTGCTAAAAAGTCTGTCCTCATCTTTCTTACAAGCTCTCTTTAGTACTGAAAGACCTAAAATAAGGTCTCCCTGGAGAGGGAATGAACAAATCCAATTCTTTTAGCCTTTCTTCATAGGACAGATTTAGGTATTTGCTTAAAACCTATCACGTGTTCAAATACTATTGTGACAACTGATACTGTTCTGAATTAGGACTGTAAAATGTTTTAAATAAAGTGAAAGAGATGCCTTTTTTCACATATACACAAAATATATATGTTTGTTATATCAACATATGAAAATGTTTACTTGTGGAAAATACTTATGATCCAAACAACTCTTGCTTTCATTTGAGTTCTCTAGCTGTATAACCAACTTAGTATTTTCAGTTTAGAAAGAACAGCTGTAGTTACATTTGTTTGCTGTTTTTTGTTGCTATATTAGGAACAAAATACTCATTTTCAATTTGGTCTAACTAGTAGTATCACTTTAAGTTACAACATTCAGATGCTGAAATGCTGTTGTTCAGCATCTATTTTGTTGTTTTTCCTCTACCTATAGATTGAAGGTGGAAAAGATAAACAGAGATAAGTAAACAGAAGGACATCACACTTACTGCTTTTTTTTTACTATAAATGCAGTGTCAATATAGTTCTTCTGGAGAGCTTTTCTGGGTATAAGATTCCCAGCTCTATACTAGAGGTAACTTCCAAAATGGGGATGCTGCTAAAAAATATTGATCAATTTTCACACCCTGTTCCATTTGTTTGAGATCAGAAGTCACCCCTGTAACTGCAAGAGCTAACAACCTGGGGAACTTTAAAGAGGTCGGTAAACATTTTTTACTGTGATACTTTGTTTCTTCCTTCCTTCTCCCTGCAGCGTCGCCAGCAAGACACACACAGGAATGGGGACAACATAAATTGCTCAGATGCTGCTGACTGCCCTATAGAGGTGAGATTGATGTGAAACTGTGGAAAAGCACTGCTGTTTGTTGTTGACAGAATCTGCCAGAAAGTGATTGCTTCTGCCCAGGGATTTGCAAAAAGCTTCAGTAAGGGTAGATGCACCCCCTTTATCAGCTTCAAGTAAGATAAGAGTGGAGCCAACCAAAGAGCTGGTCCTGAGCATTTCAGTCAAGCCCTGTGTATACAGGAGATGGTTAACCATTAGTAGGGGCCTTCAGTGCTGTTAGTTCCAACAGCAGGTCAAATACCCTGTATGGATAAGGGTGGTAAGAAAACAACATATAAATTTATTAGTCCACATAACCCTGCTTGTGCTCACCTGGGAAACTCTGTCAGTAGCCTGCATCTGCTGGCACTGTTTTCCAATGTGCAAGTGGACCGCTGCACTGAAGGATGAAATGTGGAGAATGCATGTTGTTTTTTAGTATATTAGTATTTCATACCTACTACATTCATGTCTAGATATTCAGTATTTCTGAGAGCTTCAGGATCAATAGATTCCTAGGGGCTGGAAGTAGCAATGAGGAAAAAAAGAGAAACAAGGGTGAGGAAAATATATGTGTCCCAGGCTTCCAGGGAGCTGTGCTGAAAAGACTGCTTAGGGATGTACAAAGCTCAATGATCACCAATGCAGCCACAGCGTCTGCTGACTAGAAAGCTTTAGGTTCCCAAATTCCACTTTAGGGTTAGGACCAGATCTCTAACCATATTGGGCAGTGTTAAATCAGTTGTGCAGAATATTACGTAAACCAACAGAAAGCAATTATTCCCCCTGGACATTTATTGAAATCTTGGGAATACATATTTCTGTGAAGCAAAGCTGTGAGTCTGGATGACTTACAGTTCTCCGAGGAAAGGGTAGACTCCAGGCAGTCTCGGCAGGGAGCTCTCAGAGTGTGCTTAACTCATTAAATTGTAAGGATCCCAGATGGACAGTCCTAATACTAACCAGCCTGAGATTTTTACTTTTCTTTGTTTATTTTTTGTTGACTACATCTGCTACTAGGTGTTCTGACAGCTACCAAGGCATTCTTGCTTTCTAAAGGCTATATAAAACTTACAGTCTGTCTGAATGATTTTTATGGTGTCACAGAACTTTCTCAGCAGGGTCTGGTCAGACCAGCTCTTATAACTGTCAGGAATTTTCTGTACAATCATGTAGGGGTTGCTGTTGTTACATTTTCATCTCTGTGTATGTATGAAGTGGAGATCATACATGCACAAGAACTTGCACAGGTTTAAATGAGTAGTATAAATACCCTGAGCAGCTTTTTTTCACTCCAGGTTAAGAATGGCTTACATTGGATCAGTTGGAATCTGCCACTAACTGACTCGAGGAAGTAAGAAGTAGGAAAATAAGCTAATCCATACAGTGACTGGCACCAGTTTAACTAATGCCTCATATCCATGATCAACTTAACAGGATAAATGTCTGCTGTTAAAAGGATGAGGTCCCCTCTGTTTTACACCATGGGTTATTTTTTGTACTTCCTCCCTTACACTGCCATTACTGTTTGTGCAGCCATGAGTGACCTGTATCAGAAAGTTTATCTGAATGAAAACTCAACTGGCAAAAAAAAAAAAAGGTTATTTTTCAGTTGGATCAGTTCCCTTAAGTGGTTTGTCACATGAGAACTAGTGCTGGCAGAAGCAGGGGGCAGGGATAAGCAGCCATGGCCGTGTGACGAGCAGCTCCTTTCTGTAGCAGGGCTGATTTATACCAGATTAAATTGACTGTGGAGTTTGTAACTAGATATCAGTTCATAAATTTAAACTGATATTCCTCTCTCAAGGAAATAAACCACAGCCAGTATATCCATATGATAATGATACCACCTTCTATGCTCATCCTATTAACACTGACAAATACAGAGGTATAGAGCAGTCATCTCGCATCTCTCTGACAGCATGTGGATGAAGGTTAGTACAAACAAGACAGGATTGATATTACCAAATGAAAGGAAACAGCTACAGCAGTCCCTCGGAGAGGGAATTTTATGCAGATATTGTGCAAATATGTAGTGCTCTGTAACAAACTGACAGAAATTTATGGAATAAACCTAGCCTCATTAACAGAGTATCCTGTAGGTTTTCCTTCTACTGAGTCATTTAGTCATTAAATATGATTTTAAAAATCAGTATGATAATGAAAGGGTTTTGTATTGAAAATAAATGTAGTTTATGTTTTTTGTGTACAGGAAAAAACCCTGACATTTGTCAAGGTCAGTCCATTAGACCTATAACAGATGATCTCAACCCCTCTTTCCCCACAAAATATTTATACAGAATATAATGTGTATTGGATGGAATACCTTGTTGGTCAGTTTAGGGTCACCTGTCCTGTCTGCTCCTCCCCGCAGGTGCCGCCTTTCACTTTTGCAATCCCTGATATGGTACACAAGATTTAGCAGTGACCTTGGTCTGCACACCAATCCTTGGTAGTAACTCAAAACATTGAGCATTACCACTGCTAGAAGCAGACACTGTCTGGGCAAACATGCTGTTACCTTCAGAAAGTACAGTTAGTTAGAAAAGACTCAGCTGAAAAGTAAAATCACTGAACAGAATTAGTTCGGTTCTAACTCAAACCAGGACACCGGGGAAGTGATAAGAACATCCTGGTTATATTCGTCAGAGGAAAAAGTTCTTTGGCAAATGAATCAACACAAACACCAACAGACTGCAAGCCAGACATTTATTTTCTTCTTCAAACAAAAGTTTTAATATTTTATTGAAGAAAAAGGAAGTACTGAGGAAAAGGAAGTTTTGCAGAATATTTATTTCGAAGTTTGTAAAGGTGATGCTTTTAACTACCCCAGGATCTGCAGAGCCAGAAAGTACTTTTGTAGAATTAGTAGTGCTGAGCTCTATCACATTTTTGGCTGAATGCACTTCTTCTCCACATGTTATCAGGTGTTTGTCTCTGTCTTGTCCACCATTCAGGAAACTGTATCAACATTTCAGGTTTAAGAATGGGCTCTTTTTGGCTACATAAAGTTTACCAAGCCTTGTGCTGTCTTACTAAGAGGCCATTTGGGGACACTGTGTTAGTGTAGTCATGCATTCAAATTGTATCTCTAGTGCAAAATTACCTTGGGCATAAGTCTGAAAATCTATCTTTTCCATATACAAAATGCAATTGCTTGAGTTTAATGGCATATTTTGACCTGGCTCAGCAGTCTTATTTGGTACTGTCAGCTGAAAGCAAAGTGAAATTTTCACTCAGTCAGGTGATCCACCCTAGCAGTAAAGACAGACTTTTGAATTGCTGTCAGGTGTTTCTCCTGCTATTTCAATTCAGAAGTATTGGAGTGTGGCTTGGCCTTAGTGTGGCAATAGGATATGACCTCAGAAAGCCTTCTGGGTTTATGTGGCATGATATAAACCAGGAATTTCATAGCAGTCTTGAAGAAATCACAAACGGAATTGTAGTCCCTCAGTCTAATTCATGGACAGGGATGCATATCCCAGGTGACCGCGAATGGCAACCCCTGCATAAGTCTTGCCTTTGACCCTCAAATTAGCCAAGGATGTTGACATTTCCTTAAGATAAATCTACATATTAAACCTGAGCTAATGTTAGAAGGCTAATCCCCAAGTCAAGTATATACTGAGATTTGGACTGTCTTTAGTGGCACTGGACCTCTTATGGAGCTGAATCCTTTTGCTAACCTGTAATAAACCTATCTACCTTTTGGGGAGGGCTAGATTTTTTGCTTATGAATTTTTTGCTTATGCACCTCAGCAAAGAGGTCCAGTGAGCACTGGAGCTGACATGTGGGGAGGGTTAGGGAATGTGTGGCTGTGAGCTAGCACTGAAGGACAGTTAGGCAGGACATCTTTTCAGGTGTTATGAGCTATTAGATCATCTTAAACCAGATGATCTGGTTTAAGATAAACCAGAGCTGGCAAATATATGATTCATGGGCAAAGCTACATTTTTCAACAAAGACCAAATTTTAATACCTTTATCCAGGCACTCTGAATGGATTGCCATATCAAAAAGCAGTTTTGAAAGTTTCTAGTCTGTGGGTGTTAGGGACAGTCTGTACGAGAATACAAAAATCACACAATAAAGAACAAACTTGAAAGGCCATGAATGAAGTCTGGAATGTAATGGTTATTTTCAGCAGTTAGATCACATGTGGGGCTACAGAAGGGAAGGAGCCATTTCTGTTTTAGCAATGATTGACTCCAGTGTTCTGGAGGGCTCGGTGCTAGCAGTGGGATTAACTTGGGGGAAAGTAAAAGCAATGGATGTAGTTCCATAGTCTGTTACTAAGTGTCTGCAAATAGTAAAACTTTCTCTTTTTTTTTTTTTTTAAGCATGGCTATACTGTGAGGAGAAGAGACAGTTACAAATGACATAACTAATTATGACAAATTCTGCTTGATGACATTTCATAGAATCATAGAATGNTTGTTGAACCTCATAAGGTTCATCTGGGCCCACCTCTCCAGCCTATCCAGGTCCCTCTGGATGGCATCCCGTCCCTCTGGCATATCAGCTGCATCCCCCAGCTTGGTGTCATAGCAAACTTGCTGAGGGTGCACTCAAAGCCACTGTCAATGTCATTTATGAAGACATTAAACAACACCGATCCCAGCACAGACCCCTGAGGGACACCACTTGCCACCTTCCTCCATCTGGACATCGAGCCATTGACCATCACTCTCTAGATGGGATCATCCAGCCAATTCTTTATCCACTGAACAGTCCACCCATCAAACTTGTATTTCTCCAACTTAGAGAGAGAAGGATGTTGTGGGGGACCGTGTCAAAGGCCTTGCAGAAGTCCGGATAGATGACATCCATAGGTCTTCCCTTGCTGACTGATGCATTCAGTTCATTGTATAAGGCCACTAGGTTGGTCAGGTAGGACTTACAGCTAGTAAAGCCATGCTGACTACCTAGGATTACCTCCCTGTCCTCCATGTGCCTTTGTTTGGTGAGACTGGAGAGGTGTGCTGTGAATATCCAATTTGCTGATTAGTCTACGGGTTGGGAATGATGTAGCACTGGCATGGTAGGACAGTCAGTCTGCCACAGAAACCAGTGGTTATGGCATGAATGTTGTTAGTGTAATTCCCTGAAGACAAAAGGGTAGAAATAGCCTAAGTCACCTAACACGGGTATACATTTAACTGTTATATTAACGGTGTGGCTGCTGTAACATCAAACATTCTAAGGAAGAATTTCTGGTAGCCAGGAAGGGCACAAGACAGGATGCCAGCTGCAGTTTCATACTGTGATATACATATGTATATTGTGCATATGTAACTAGTTTGGGGATTTTTTTGGGTTTTGTCTTTCAGAAAATCTGATTTTTATGAGCTTTCTGCCTTGCTTCTCCTACAGACTTCCATTTCTTCAGTTGTGCTGCCCAAATTGTTATTCCCAGCAGAGAAGAGAATCAACTTCCTAATTATTTCATCTGAATTTGGGCCTTTTACAGATCAAACATAGAATGCAGCTTCACAAAAAAATTTAATTGATGCAACTGTATTTAAATGAAATCTGTGCCCATATGCTCAACTCTGAATATGACACACCTGAATGACTGAAGAAGAAAACTAAACTTCTATAAATAATGTGATCTTTCAGCAGTGTTTGCTTATAGCCACTCTTAGGGGTAAAAAAAGGTTGAACCTGTTTAATAGATTACCACTACGTCCTGAATCTTCAAGGAACATAGAGGCCTGAAAGGAGAACACAGTGTGTGCACATTTTGTTAATGCAGTTTTGTTTGGCTAAAGACAAAAAATAGATAGTTGGGGAATTCTAGTGAGCAATAAACTTCATCCCAAGCAGTGACAGAAGAGAAAATCTCTGTGAGTCTGGGACAACTTTACACCTTGAGGGGATTATATGTTTAACATTTATGGTGAAATTTGGCCTAACTTAGTTCATTTCAACTGGAGCTTAATGGATGCTCAGGGAACACTTATAAACTTCCTCCTTAAGTGAAAATTTACCATTTTCTCTGCTAAATCTTCCTGTGCACAGATTTCAAGGGGCCTATGACAGCTTATCATTTGGAAAACTGCCCTTTATTTCCATATATAGAAATTGATGAGAAAAATATATTTTCTTCTTTTAGTAAATTTCGTTGATGTTTCTCTAGTGGTACAAAATTTCTTCCACAGTCCTTTCCCTGGCTAAGTGTACATTTGTATAGGTTAGATCTATTCAATAGACAAGATCCTATTCACAAGAATGAAAACAGAAGTGGTTGTGGGAGAGTAGTACAACTCCTGATTTAGGTGAAAGAACTATGTCATCATGATACACCCTTTGATGTATGAAAGTGTTGTATTAGCTGGGGATAGTTGCAGCTGGGGCTAATGTCACTGAAACACCTGAGTTCACCAATCCCACAGTAATAAATCTGTACATGCATGCACAAGTCTTATGTATTCATCAAAATTATGGCTGCCATCTATAAACTACTGCAAAACATCTGGTAAATTAATTTTCAAATTAGATGCAGAGCCACATTAATGAATATTTAGTCTAGCACTGCTTTCTGGGACATATTTTAACACTGAGATAGTGATCTGATTCAAAGACCATCTATGGGTACCTTATCTTAAGTGATTACATCACAATAATTTTTAGGTGTCTTATCTCCACTGTGATTTTACTCTCAGAGAACTGTCTCCAGTTAGCTTTTTTCCCTAAAGATACCACAAGTGCATACATATCTGTTGAAGCGAAGTCACACTGCTATGTTAATTCTGTGGGCACTGTCTGGAGTTCTGCAGAGCTGCATCTGTCTCACAAAGACAGGCTATACCCGTTCTGTATGCCCTGTGCGGACACTGGGGACTAATCTTTGTCTTCCTGCACATGCTAAGTATCAAAGTGAGTTTGCTTTCCCCTTATGCAAAGGAAGAAAAGAACTATGTTGGGGATAATTTTTCTTTTTTACCCCTTCCTTCACTGAGTGAACTGACAGATTGGCAGAAATTTATTGCAGTGGCTGAAGGTTCATCAGGATGTCCTAAGGTTAATCTCTCACCAATTGTTATAGTTTGCATTTTAGGTTTCTGCTGGGCATTACCACTGCTCAATTGGGCGGCTGTCAACCAGGGCCTTGTTACCTAGAACTCTGTTGTGGTAAATGCAATCAAATATTGGTAAGTAAGAAAGTCTCTGCTGCATAAAGCTTATAGATCACTAAGTACTTAGATTAACTCCTAGCTTCACAGTTTTAAGTTAACAAAGGAGAAAAGAGGAAATGAAAAGCTGCTTTTCAAAACACTCATCTACCATCTACTTCTACTCCTTGATAAGCCTGATCTTCAGGTTTTTTTTTTCTTTCTCTAGCATTGAATCTCTCTGTTCTCTCTCTTTCAAACATGTTTCAGTGTTAACACTTTAATGTAGTGGTGTGTACCCTTCACCCTGGTTAACCTCTCCTGGATGTTCCCTGTTTCTGTGTTCCTTAGGCTTGTGCATAGGAAAGTAGATGTTGCATTCCTGTGCCTGCAGTCCTGTAGGCTGTGCAGAGCAACATGGCTTAGTAGGGACAAGAGGTGGTTCTCAGTGCACAGAGTTACTTTGTTATGTGTCAGTCTAACTCTTCATTAGTAGCTGACAGTTTTGCAGCATTTAGAAGCTTCAAGAAAGCACCTATAATCCTCTGCAGATCAAAGGGCCAGAACACTATCTCATTTTATATGAAATAGCCCTTTCAATGAGCCATGCCACATCTGTTTCTGTACATTCACTCTGTCACTTAGCTGCTAACAGAAGACTTTTAGATATATTTACATTAACAAGACAGAATACCGTGCATACTTGGGAAATATTTTCTTCTGAAAGGTTTTTTCACTGCTCTGTACACTTTGCATATCTCTCTTCTCCTCCCACTGTGAAAAGGTTCCATGTGCATAGATTGCCATCTCAGAAAGACTATCTAAAACCATTTAGCACTGGATTGCAATATTAGACAATAAGAGCTGTCTGATGAAGAAATTACACTTAAAAAACCAAACCTAAACAAATCACAGGGGCCACTTTAGTGATTCATAGAAAGAAAATGGAAAACAATGTGTACCCCACAAAGAGGAGCCTTGAGAAACCAAGATGATGAAATATGTAGGCTGTATACAGTACTGTTCCATACACTAAATACAGTTCATTTGTCTGTTTGAGGTGAGTGGTGCTCAGACCACAGCTAGCATAGATGTCATTAATGCTGCAGGCTTGTTTTTACTACAGGTTTCCATTGCGCATTAATGCAGTTTTGAGAAGCTAGATTTGCTGGTATGTTGCTATTGTAGTACAATAGGGATAGAGTGTGAGTTTTACATTGCCTGTGGTCAGCCTGAACATGAAACAACTCCATCTTGTTACTGAAACTGAACTACAATCTTGTCCAGCTTAGCTTCCTGTCTTGTAGAGGCCTGCCTGTGAACTTGCACCAAATAAAAAAAAAGCCAGGTAGATGCATAAAAGATTTTGCAGCAGATCTTATTTTTCAGTCTGATCACTTTTTCCCATCAAGTTTACAGCATAACCTCCAAAACACCTGAGTAATATGTCTGACAGGCAGGTGTACCCTGCTGTGGAGAATGGAGGAAGAAGATGAAATGGTACTATTGTAAGCTGTTATGGCTTCTGAAAGGGGAATTGAACCTGTAGTAGAGAGTAAAGAACAGAACCACATTGAAAAATGATTTGTTGTAAAAAAAATCAAATAAAGTATTGGTTATATTGTTTTAAAAGCAGAGTCTACTGTCAGTATAGCTTATTCTATGTTAAGGTTTTACTCTGTCAGAAACAATGTCCATTCCCAAGTGTCCACTTAGCAAAAAGAAGACTTATTTTTGGATGCAAAGAAAAAAATAAATTAAAATGCTCTATCTTTATGCCAAGTTGAATTTCTGGGCTTGCATAAGGTAGCCTCAGGCAACTGTTCCTTGAGTCTGACAATGTGGATGCAGTCCTGTAACTATGGCTGGTTGGAAAAGTTGACAAATTGGAAAAGGTCTGATATCCGGATGAGATTCTGTGGAAATTTATTGTTTTGACAGACCATTGTTCAGGAACAGGGACTCATCTTCAAAAAAGGGAAATAACTTGACAGTTCTAGCTCTCAACTGGGATTTGTGAGACCAAGGTTTGAATTCCTACTTTTTAAATTTATCCTAAGGAGTCAACTTGGGTTTTCACACAGATCTAATTTTAGTGTCCTAGCCAAAAGTCTATTAGCTATTTCAAAGCCCATCTCTGTTGACCTGTTTCTTTCCATAAAAAAACAAACCAAACCAGCCAACCAACCAACCAAATGAAAAAAAAAGAAGGAAATAAAACACCTTGGCTTTGTCCTGATGCAAAGCAGGAATATGTTTTACATCTCAGCATTTGCAGGACAGTGAATCAATTTTCTGCCCAGGTCTGCCTGGAATGTAGTTATGGGAATTTTAATATCCTTAGCTTTAATTCTTATTATTGATCCTTTTATTGACCTGTGTCTGCTTGTTATTATGTAAACACTAAGCAAAGAAACTGATAGAAATAACAGTTATCAGGTGACATCAATTAATTTTTTTTCTTTTCCAAACAGAGAAGGAAAGAGGTTTCTGCAGCAAAAATCCAAAGCTCTCCCATTCTCTTCACAGTCCTCAATGCAACATTTGCCTTTCATTTAGCTGAAAACATTTTCTAACTCTACTCTCACACTCATGCTGGGTGGCTAAAGAATCTACTGTGGCCTAAAAACTGAGAAGTGTGGGCAGCATAAAGCAAAAATGAGTTCTATGCCCACCTTGGAATCAGAATCTAGGAAAAAAGCCAGCAAAGGGCACTGCACTTGCTGCAATTATTTCCACAATGAGTTTAGTTTTGTTTTTCAAATATTAATTCAATTTAACTGCTTTGCTGAATGGCTGCAGAAATCAGGGGTGTAAAAGAGGTAGGATACCATTGCTCAGACTGTGAGCTTACATCTGATATGAGTTTTTGGCTGCATCTAGGCCATTTCTGAGCTTCTTGATTTCTGATGTCAGAGCATGTCTGGCATACAGAACAATAGTACTTGGACACGGTTTGTTTTAGCGTGCTTTGTGCATAATTAAGTGGGTTATGGGTAGATTTTCTTTGTCAAGCAACTTGGCAGATTGTTTCTTCTTAGCTCTATTTTTACTTTCTTACTTTATTGTAAAAAAAGTAGTGGTCATGATTTTACTGTGCCCATATATGCAGTCATGACAGACATTTGTATGACAGAAACTCAGAGCTCTTTTGCTGGTTTAGTCAAAGCCAGTTCTTCCCACAGAAGCTAACTGCAACTAAACTGTTGGTGTTTTAGCAGATTTTGATTTTTTTTCTCTCATTTTATTCCAATAGAACTACTTAATGCAGACAAAAGGTAATATCTCATTGGTAGCAATACCATGCCAACCTGTTTATGTTCATAGTGTAAGTGAAGGGTTTGGATGCAAGCAGAGTGTATTGCAATCACAATGAATTGAGCAGAAGTAGCCCAGATCACATCCAGGGACAGATTTCCAGGAAGGGTCTTTTCTGTTGCTCTTAATTTGGCATTTCTGCCAATTCTTTCTTCTGGTTCCCAGGTGGGGATGTAGGGATGTGGAGGGAAGCAAACTGTAATGTAACACAGCAGTTAAAGATCATTTGGTTTTATCATTGCTGTACGTGAATAAGAGGGCCATGGTTGTAACCTCTTTGTGCTAAGGCTGCATCAGGTCATGGAGCTGTAATAGGCAGTGTTTTTGGGCAAAGCCAAGAATAGTGCCTCAGCTATGAGTATTGGGACAGTTACAGGCCACAGCTCCAATGTGTAGCTGGAATCAGTGTAGCTCAGGTTTTTACTCACTGTATCAGGACATGACAAATTGTGAAAACAAAAAAGGCTCTGAACTTGTTTCTGGAACCACGTGATAAAATATGGGATGAAATCATAATGATAAACAACAGATGCTGTCAGGGGAAATGAGGGATCATGTTTGGTTGGAAGTTTAGAAAAAAGGGCTTAAAGAAAAACCTCTAGTTGATGAAATGAAATCTAATCTGTTTCGCTTTCTGCAGAACCTCTGGACTGGAGTGCAATCTTTGTTACTGTCATATTGCTTTCCAAAGGTGGAGTTTTAAAGCTAACTATTGTTAATTAGTTTGTTCATTTTGCAGCTGCCAGGCCTATAATGAAAGATCTGTCAGTTGTGCAGTTCGGTGAGTATGCATGCACATATGCCCACTGAGCTTTAGCATTATTGGCAGTAAAACTTCTAAAATTTTGAAATCCAGGTTCAGCTCATATTTGCACTTGGATATTTGGAAAGGAGTGGGTGAAAAAAGCTTCCTTGAAGTTAGCACTTTTAATTTCATAGTATTTTCCTTTTGAAAGTGTTGCTTGTACAAAACAAGTATCCTGAGGACAGTGGGAAGAACAAAGTTTAAGTATCTTGTTAGAATTTGGAAAAGTATGTGTTCAAATCTGGTCATGCAGCTTTACTTCCGTAGCTTATAGATTATAGAAATGCCCAGGATTTATTTTTTTTTCTCCTCCTAGGGAAATAAAGAAGCACGATAGAAATAAATTGCAATGCTTTGAGACTTCTTTGAAACCTGCTTGTTGTTTTCTAGGCAACTTTATTTGGGACAAATGAGCAAAGGCTCCAGGACAAAGTGATGTGTAGTTTGTAGTGGGAGTTTCTCCTTGCCCCTTCAGCTCTGAGGTACCTTCTCCTAAGTGGCAGTCTTAGTTGGGAGAGAGTCCAGCATGAATACAAAGAAAGGAGGAAATCAGGAGAGGTGCTGACCCTTGAACATCTTGTAAATGCCTTTCTTAGCCCTTAAGCCTGGCTTGTCTTGCCAGATATTATTTGTAGAACTTGTCTTTTATTGTAGTAATCTTCATACTGTACTTGGGCACTCAGTTTAAAAACCTGAATTCACCAACTGTCAGGTTCTCTATCCAGGAGGACCAGCAATCCCTTTTAAAGCAATTTACTCTTTAAGTGGAGACACCAAAAATTTCAGGGTTGGTTAATAAAATCTTCTTTTCACAATGAGCTCTAATTAAATAGATACAAAACGCACATTGCCTTGTAAATGCTAGTATTTACTCTGGGATGTAGACAGGCTCATGTGTAAACTATTACCTTATGGAATTGAAAATTATTCTTTTTTCACCAAAGGGCAGTGAACTTCATATTCACTGCATAATCAGAACAATTATCTGTGCAACTACTGTAAAACAACTACCACATGATTACTTGTTACACTGCTCTTAGGGTTGCTACATCTTGATGTAGAAAATTACTCCCCAAAAATACAAGCATGAAATAAAATGCCAGGGACACATTGACCAATCTGTGTGGTGGAATGGGTGGAACGTATATAGAATAAAAGCTCCCTATATCACCTACAGGCAAAGGATAATGTATCTGAGTGTGTGCATATTAAGGATTTCCATACCTCATGTAATCCTGTCAATGCTATGTTCTGTCTGGAGTAGTTACAAAGTATTCAACAAAATGCTCAAAGCCCGCAATACAAGTTTGTCCCTTCATAGGCAAAGATTTTACTTGGATGACTCTTTTGACTAAACAACCTTCCCCCAGGAGCTCATGGGTTGGGGCTGTGAAGGTAGCTCCTGCCAGAGCCTGAGATACTGCCTTGCCTCGTGAAGGTTTAAGATCTCTTTGATGAACTGAATGGCTTTCTGCTAAGTGCTTGCATAAATAATATCTGTGCTAGTAACACAAAAGGATCATTGGATCTGGGATATGCCAGGACTGCATCAAGGTGAAGAAGCTCTAGCAAGGTTGTTAAAAGTCATAGAAAAGCAAAATGTCTTAATTTCAACTTCTCTTTCTTGTGAGTCTTAAGGCAGTGATCAGCTCCTTTTTGTGTCTATAGGAATAGGATGAGATGATGTACAATTGTAAGGCAAAAAGGACAAATAACTCACTCTTTTAAATACCAGAGGGTACTGAGGGACTTTTACTCTTCTGCTAAATTTGCTCCTGTAAATGGCACATACAGCTTGGGTGTTTGAGCGCTTTCCTAGCTTAGCTCTGCTTGTGTCCCATGAACTGTCAGTTTCAACATATTTGATCTGTGGGACTTTTGTGCACCCTATTTCTGAATATTTTATTGATAAGAGTTATTATACCAGAGTTTTAGACAGTTGGTGGCTGCAGATACGTGTCCTAGCCCAAGGCAATTTAAACTAATATCTCCTAGGTCTGGTGAGAACGACCTTACCACCTAACAACAGGTTAAATTTGTAGCAGAGAGAGGGTCTAAATTTGTAAACTGCTCTTTTGAAACTATGTTCCTATGTACCAAGAAGCCCTATGAGCTATAGAGAACATGTGACATTAATCTGTAGTTCTTGTACAGTGACAAATGTATGCATTTTTATCCCAACTGTCTTTATGTAGATGAGAAGGAAATCTGTAAATGGAGACTGGCAGCCCAGATCTCTGCTTTGAAAATGAGTTTGCATTTACAAAGTCACTTAACATCAGAGTAAATAGAAAGTATAACTCTCTAATTTCTCTCTAGTCTAATGTGTTTGTGTGCCTGTACAGCTTCAGTAACAGAAGTAAAGGATGTCCTTGCTTTAACATGGTGCTTACAGCTTTCAGCTTGGGACTGAGAGAGATGAATGTGAGTTCCTCATGCTGAAGAACAGATTTTCCATTTGTAGATGAGCAACTGTTTGTATAAAGATGGGTATCAGCTTAGAATCAAAAAATAATTTTAATTCAGTCAGATGAAAAGGTAGGATGACTTGATTCCTTAAAGACCACTGTGCACTTGTGTTATCTCTACACACAGATATAGTAGAGAGACTTAAGAACAAAATTTTGATATTGGCCTAGATAGTGCTTGCCTGTGAATAATGTCAAGGAAGTCAACAGCAGGGAACCTACACTATGGATTATAGATCTTCTTTACATCTGTGCACTTTTTCACACCAACTATTTAATGCCCAGCATGGATTTATCCATAATTTCATTATAGATTAGTCTTCCTAGAGATGACTAGAAAAACTAGCATTTGTTAACTAAGATCTCCCACGGCCTCAGCTTCCTTAGTTGAGTTCTGTAGAAGCTATTTGGTGTCAAGTAGTGGAAAAGATGTGGAATGACTGTTATTTACTCAAGCCCCTGCTGAAATTTAGTTGAATGTAACTGAAGACATGTGCTGAAACAGCTGTTTTGCTGGTCTACCCTGAGAGGAGAATCCAGCTACAAGATCATGGGCTGTCTTGGGAGACCTCACGATGCAGAAAGTTCAGACTTGATACTACAAAATATTTCTGTATCAAAAGATTGGTCAAACAGTGGAACTGGCATCCTAGAGAGGTGGTCAATGCATGCTGCCTGCTAGGGTCTTAAAAAAAAGCTTTTGGACTATGCCTTTAATATCTTTCTTTAACTTTTGTTCATACCTGAAGGACACATGCAGTTGAACTAGATAATTGTTTTAGGTCTCTTCCAAATGAAACATTCTATGCTACAATGTGCTATGCTATGCCGTAAAGAAGACAGAGTGGATTGATGGCATTGCATTTTCTACACCTGTGCAACCTGAGCTCAAAACATCTACTGAACCCAAACAAGCCAAATCCAATTGAACTATCATTATACTTTTTCTCAGAGCTACCACTGACAGGATTCAGCCTAGAAGAGGATACTTCCTTACTAAAGCCCTCCTGCTACTTTAACTGTGGGATTTTAGGAGAATATGAGGGCACAGGGTATGTGCAAAGAGGTGACATTGAACACGTGTCTCTTGTCAATATCTGCATCTTCCCAAGTTCATGCTCCTCATCTCTTCTCTTCTGGTGATATTTCAACCTTTCTTCTCTCACTCCCCTGTCTGTATTCCATCTCTCCTTTGATTGTCCTCCCAGTAGTGCAGTTGCCGTGGCCGGTGTCAGACAGAGGAGAGAAACCAGAGAGAGCAGAGGTATTGGTAGCTGGGCAGAGAGAGGGATTGGAGGCAGGCCGAGGGCATCGGACCTGCGTCGAAACCAGCTTCCCCTCCTGCCGGCTCTGCCGCCGGGAGCGCGGCTGCTGCGGGGGTTCCTGCGGGCGGGGCCGCCGCCGGCACGGCCCCGGGGCCCCGAGCAGCCTGGTGCCTCCATGGTGTGGCGCGGCGGGCAGGGAAAGGAAGCCGGAGAAGGGGAAGGAAGCCGGAGAAGGGGAAGAAAGCAGCATCCAGAGCAACGTTCAGGAAATAGGAAGTTATCTCCTTTATCCTCAATGAAGGGTTTCTGGAGCCCTGCTAGTACCTCCGGCGTGGCGGTCTCTCCAGGGCTGGAGAGAGTCCTGGGAGCTGGGACCTGCCTGGCCAAGTATTCTGGGTTCATCACTTTTGTGATTACAAAATCACTGTCATTCAAGCCTTATTTTGTATCTCTAAACGCAATCCCTTTTCAGTGCTTGAACTCTGAATTTTGTTTTGGAAGGTGAACTGGTGCAAAGCCAGAACTGGTGCTTTCATTAAGTCGTATTATCAGATAATAAATTCTTGTTATACCTTGTAAAAAATGGCATGGCTTTTCATTGCAAAACACCCAATGCATGAAAATGTGTTCAAACAGCCTGGTCTGTTTGAAAAATATGAATCAGTCCTGTTGTGGTAATTATCATGATATGGGATGAAAAAACAAATTCCCAGGAGTCCCAGCAGAAAGCAGAACAGACCAAAAGGATCCTAAACTAAACCAAATAATCCTATTTAACCTCAAATGCTGTTGGGCTGATCAACAGAAAAATCTTTTAAGAAGGAAAAAAAAAATATATAGGAAAAAAAATTGCATCTTCAAACAAGAAAGGAAATAGCTACGAAGGCAATGAGCAGCTGGAAATTCCCATCTACCTTGCTGCATGCTGACCTCCTGTGTAGACAAACAGTGAATAAATAATGGTACTGCTAGAGAGTCTTTGGATACTGCTGTGGCCGTACCAGGAAACATTTTTACAACTACTGCTTTCAATCTCTTGCAAAAATGCACAATGTATTCATCTCTGTGGTATCCTGTTTCTGTCTTGAGTTGAAACATAAGAGCAGATTCTAAAC
>VYZX01028819.1:13702-27656 GCA_013401335.1 Brachypteracias leptosomus | reverse complement strand
GGAATACAAACAGCAGGACAACATTTTTCTTAGCAAAAACAGTGTGTGCCCTAAGCAACAAGGACATATAATCCAATTAAATGATCTTTGAGAATGGAGAAAGAGCACTGAGGGGAAAAAACTAACAAGCAGACAAATGAAAACAAACTTCACACACTGACCATTTCTGCTTCCTGACTAGAAGTCAAAGCCCAAACTATCTGAACTCAGATGCTGCTGCTTGTAATTCAGAGAGAAGAATCACTCAAAAAAAAAAATCACAGGAAGAGGAGTACAGCTTCTCCAGTGCTGCATTTTGCTCAGGCTTCAACAGTCCATATGAGTTAACAGAAAGGCTCACTGTGGTTAACAGAAAAATGGAAGTTTGTCAAATTATAGCTAAATCAAAATATTTGAGTAGCAGACTCTAGTTAAGGTTAATTTTAAAACTGCATTTCCTGCTCTCAGCCTAGTTTCTTTTTTACTATATTCAGGATTTGAATCCTGGCTCAGATTTTGCTAGCTCTGGAAGTACATGGACTTTATATATAGCTGTTCTTCCTCTTATAATGAGTTTTCTATGTTAATCATCTGCTCTATACCAGAATTTATGTATGAAAACTAACAATTTACATCTGGCCAATTTACTCAAATCTTCCTTCAGCTGGTGCCATCCTGGTACACAATATTTCAGCAAATACATTGAAATATGGTAGATATTCAAACAAAATTACTCAGTGATCATCTGAATATTGTTTGTGAAAAATCTGACATTCTAGTGATGTACTTACGATATTTCTATCCATATTTAAACCTGGCACAGTAGATATTTTAGTAAACTGTATATCAGCACTGAAAAACTAAATTGCTTCTCCAGCTTCAAATTATTTGGGTCAAGATTTTATTTCATAGCATATTCAACAATAACAATTCATCATACTGGCAACCTCCAAGAAGCTGAAGTTGTTTTCTAGTAGCTCAGCCTGAAAATCTCATTTTTCCCAGCACCTTCTGATGTGACAAGTTTTAGTCAATATCATTGACTTAATGAAATTCAGCAGTTCATTTTCACCTCTTTGATCTTCTTATCACCTGCCACAGGTAGCATGAAGGTTATATCCAAACTGCCTTGTGGAGAGAGAAATCTAGGCTAGAGACCCACTGTCTACAATGTTCCCGCTGCTCAGAACTAGTAACCTGTGGCAATAACTGATGTAAAAATAATGCATAGCATTTTGCCTAATCTCCTCAAGGTTTTGCAGAATGTCACTATAGCCCCAAGACAAAATGGGAGGACTTTTTTTTCCTCAAAGTATCTAAAATAATATGCAGACAGCACAGCATTTACTATCACAATTCAGAGGAAGACCATATGCTTAGGAGGACACTGAAGAAAATTATGATATTACATGGCAAGTTGGAAGCTTTTCTGGTCCTACAAAGCCATGTTGTGCACAGTCTGTCTGGGACAGATCTTTCTGTAAATTATCCTGTTGAGACAAGCTACCACAGCTTCATGTCAAAAAGAAGTATTTGGTTCACTCCAGAAGGCATAAGGAACTACAAATGCAGTGCTGACCAGGACTCTGAAATGAAAGAGAACACTAGCTGTCTTGGTAGTACAGATTAATCTCTGATAAGTCATCTTTAAATTTATCCTGACTTTTAGCTAGATGACTTGAGAAGATTGCCACTGGTGAGATTAAGTCCTGGGCAAATCTCTGCAAACTGTGATGGCTGCCACATCAGCTTTGCCTCATCAGCATTGCAGGTTGTCAACTCCTCTCCTCCCCATCTTTCTCCTCCCAGGTCTTTTGGGCTGCAAATTTTTTGCAATTGAAAACATGCCTTTCTAGTAAAATTACACATCTAGACTATCAGGTTTGTGTTGCAGCAGTATGCTTCTGGGGAATTTTTGCAAAACTGAGTCTGAACTAAGGGGAAATAAGCAGTTTTCATATCTTCCTCTAAGTACTAGCACTCACTTCCATCTCACTTCCATTTTGTAAGAGCTCAAATGCAGTTTTCATTAAACTTTATCAAGAACATCACAGGCAATTTTTTTTTTTTAAGAGACACCTGTAGACATTCTAGAAGAAGTTTAAGACATCCACATACCTTCCAACTTCAAGTGCCCTTTCTCCTCAAACAAACCATGGCTAGAGCTGCTCCCTTAGCCAAGAATAGGCTGGAGAAGTTCTGGCCCACTGACATTTCTTCTTCCCATAACAGTATCTTAATTTGTTACTTTTTCTTGGGATTACACTTGCATATGTGGATTCAGATGCACTTTCTATGACCTCTTTTAAACCCTACACATTTAGAAACAATTGCATGTACCTGGTTTTGCCGAGTAGACATCTCAGAGAAAAAGCACTAAAGCTCCTATAATCATTACTTTCTTTCCAGATTTCCTCTTGAGCGGACAGGCATATTGAAACATTGAAAAATATAGGAATTTCTTTGCATCACCTCTCAACAAAATTTCATACTAGTGATCCCTATCAAAATTCCATCAAAAACTCCATTCTCCATTCCACCTTCAAGCTAAGTAATTCTTTCATTTTGCCTTATTCAGTAACCCAGTCCATTGTCCCAGCCTCTGTACTACATAATAAACTCACTTCCCATAGGGCAATTACTTCTTCCACTAAAGAAAACATTGCCCCTCAAGCTGTTTGAAAATACAGGGGGGTTCATAGTTATCTTTCTCTTTGTCTCTTTTAAATCCACTGGGAAAATCTGGTGCTCTTGTATTACAGTGCTATTTTAATTATGTAAAGAAAACATTTGACCATTTCTCTTCAGTTTTTTTCATAGATGGCCAGCTCTAAGCTCAGATGCTTAGATTTCTAAAGTGGTAAGACACTGTTACATGAAAAAGTACAATTTTTCCCTTACATAAAGTCAGATGAAATCATGGTTTTGCGTTTTCTAGGTAATATTTACATGCCTTTATTCTGTTCATTGAGATATGTCAAATGCTGTACTGGCATAATTCAGAAGAATATAACAGGAAAAGAAAATATCTGGAGCCTTCTTTTTCATAAGTGATATTTACTAACTGAGGACATTAACATCTGAATGTCAAAACATCAGACCAGCTGGGATATGTGCACAGAAAACTTCTCTACTGCCTTATGCTGGTCTAATTCATTCCTGTGATAGCAGGTAGCATGCTGAAATGCCTGAGGAACTCTGCAGAGGTACTTGTAAGGTGTTCTGTATTCTATGCAACACCGTGCCCAGTCATCAGCATAGATACACAAATGTGAAGTCTTTCCTAAACCTCTTGGCTTAGTTTTTCCTCTTTTTCCTCCCCATAGTTTACCCTTTCTGTGCCTTTCCTCTGTTGTGCAACAGAAGAAAAAAAAGAAAACAACATTTTTTATTCAAATGTTTCTCATTGCTTTGCTTCCCCCTGAAAAGACTCTTTCATTTTGAAATTAAATCTAGTGATAAATTAAAATACACCGAAAGAAACTTTACTTCTCAAAGACAACTTCAATAAATTACAGTTTCCTTTTCTTTATATGAAATAAAGCGTAGCCATGTATTTTTTATTTGTGTCTATATCTATCTCCTCAGGGGGCAAAATTACTATTAGATCTTGAAAGGTAGTGTTCCTCGTTTAGGTTATCTGATTTTTATCTCTGTAAATGCACTCTACAATTTTGGGAAAAAAAAATAGTGTTATTTTAAGCATTACAAAACCTGTACGTCCCACATATCTACAAACCCATTCTATTTGTTTTATTTTTAGAGTTTGGAAGAAGGGGAGGAAGAGAATGGGTAAAGCTGGAGTTTTAGGGGGTTGTTTGGTGTTTTTAAACATATCTTAATATTAAAATGTTGATATATTATTTATCTTTATTATCACTGTTATTAAAAAAATAAATCTATGGCTATAAAATTTAAAAAGAGACACTAAGAAACTCTGCAAGCAAATAAAAAATATGTTATCCCTGAAAAAGTATAGTCTATGCAGTACTTTTGATTTTAAAATGTACTTTTGACAGTTTTTGTTTTCATGGGCCTTGATTACATCTACAGTCATCGTCACTAAAATAAGCGATTCCTTGAATATTACTGCTGCTAAACCTGAACACTATTAACTCTCCAACTAGAAAATTTCCTGTAGGAATGCAAGATAAAAAGGCTTTACATACAAATACTCAGATAGACAGAACAGAGACTTAAGGAAAAATGAAAGTCTTGCAAGTTTTCTGAAAGATTTCTGAACTTCTTAGACCATTTCAGTTATTTTGCCTCTATGTTGTCTAATTTATTATTTGTTTTCTGAAAATGCATCTCTATAACCCAATTGTTATTTAAATCAAAGAGACAATACCATTATTATTCATTTAAACCTTTAAGGTTTAAATAGGCTAACCAAAAAGTTTTTGTTACCAGATAAGATAACTTTGTTATGCTGCTTGACCTGTGTCGCAGCGCAGAAAATCTGTGCATTTATAAACTTTTAGCTAATTAACTCACTACTCCATGTAGTACAGAAAACATAATATTTAGCAAGAATGATGTACTTCAGATTCTCAGTGCTACTACATTCACTCAAATATCTGAATCATTCTCCAGGCTCTTTAAACATACATCATCTATACAATAATTAAATTATTTCAAGGACTAATATGCAACCCATGTCACACCCTGGTGGAAGAGCACCGGACATGAGTACTTGCCTCCTCTGTTTCAGTAGTTAAAATATGTCCTCCAAACCTGGAAGAGCAAGGTGAGAAGTTTTCTGAATAACAATGGCTGAAGTCCTGCAATTTCATTCATCTATTCATGGTAAACTGTAAGAAAATTTGAAAGTCACAAGAAAATATAAGTCAAATGTTGCTTTAGGCTGTATTTAATAAGACAATGCACTAAACTATACAAGCTGATATAGATGCATATCCACAGTTGACTGCAATGTCAAACATTCATTTTCAGTCTTCATCCAAGATTTGAATAAACAGCCATTTAAGGTACTCACAATGCATAGCACAAAGCACCCCAAGACTACTTCAGTTCTACAAGGAAAATTCTAGGAAAATAGGCCATGGAGCATTTTAAAAGAAGTATAGAGGCTTAAGCAGACTCTAATTATCAGAGCTATCAGGTGCTGCCATTCTACAATATTTCAATTTTCCCAGTCTGATGTTTTATCAGCAGCTTCAAAGGTGAAAAAAGAAGAAATTACTAAGATGACAGCTCAATTGTGCAGCAAAACTAAGTCATATTATATAAAGACATCCAATGAAGAATCTCTTTTTATCACTGAGTTTTTTTCCTTTGTCATCTTAACATATGGTTTTCCTTGATGCCAAGAAGCAGTCAATAAAAAAAAACCCTTTTGTTCTTGAACAGCACCTTTGTTCTTCCCAAGCCTTAGCAACTGTTTATCACGGATGCAGTACGAACAGAATAAGGGAAGATTTAGCATAGAAGAACTCTTTTTTGCTTACCCTAGTCTTTAGTCTCATATCTGACACTAACTCATAGTGTTAAAACTACGAAACACTACCCTTAGTGACAAAACCAGTAAGAATATGAAAAAGCACCTCCCTCTTTTCTACTTTCTATTTCAGACCACGTCCCTTGAGCTGAGCACTGCCTGATGTGACTATTTTCTGAAACAGCAGAAGATATAATTTTTTTAAATTTAATTTATTGTGGTGAGCAAGCTCTGTTAAGTAGCTAGATTAAATATAGAAAATGAAATTTGCTTGCCAGATTTTACTGAGTACAAAGAGTACTATTCCACCTAAGAAATTCAGAATCAAGCCAAAGCACTGTACTATAACAGCCATCGGCACAGTTGAGGAGGGGATCTGACAACATTTCTCAATTCTCAGGTCCATGTCTCACTTTTGCCATGTCCAAACAGTATATTAGAACAAAATATGGAAAAATTGATTGTCCCATGCACAACAGATTCCTCGTGTGGGGCACCTGGACCAGGAGTCACAGGATACTTCAGCAGGTTCCTAGGGCTGGGAAGAGGATAAGGAAAGTGGGGGCTCCAGCCAAGAGGAACATCCACTAACAGGATCAAAGGATTTTCTACTTTGCTTAACATAGTTTGACATGAAAGCTTGGGTTTGCGTCTCACAGAAATCTATATTATCATTATTTTTCCATCACTTTTTTTTTTTAAAAAAAAAGCACACACATGCTTTTGAGAAAATCCGCTGACCAAAAAAGCTACCAAAAATAATTTGTATTGCAAGGAAGAAGCACATGTTTAAAATAATGTAATTTGACACTGAAATAAGCATTGGTGGTAGCTAATTCTTCATTACTTGACATTTGTATATCAAAATCAAGTATCTTTTAATGGCTGCATCATAATGTACAGCCATTGTAAGTCTATGTGGAAATTCTTTGAAAAATTGTTTTGCTCTGTGTGATAATATGAATCACAGTAGAAACTAAGAACAGGCATTTTAAGCTAGGAAAGGATAGATTTAGATTGGATATTAGAAAAAAGTTCTTTAACATGAGGGTGATAGATCACTGGAATGGGCTGCCTAGGGAGGTGGTGGAGGCCTCATCCCTGGAGTCATTCAAGATCAGGCTTGATGGGGCTCTGGGCAGCCTGACCTAGTTAGAGATATCCCTGCTTGTGTAGGGAGGTTGGACAAGATGACCTCTGGAGGTCCCTTCCAGCCTGAAACATTCTATGATTCTATGATTTCAGGTTTTAAAGCACTTGATTTAATCATGCAACCTGAAATCTTAATTAGCTCTTTATAAGACAGATACTCCATGATTTACATTATTCCCACATCAAAAATACAACTTTCTCACTACAGATTTTTAAGTAACTGACAGGATTCCAAATTAAGTGACCTCTGGTCCCAAGAAATTGCTCTGCTTCCTTCTTATAGAGAAATTATTTCTGTGTCTCTCATTTCACAAGAGTATAGTGATTTTCTTCTACAGGTACAATTTAAATAATAATATACTTGTTCTACTTAGGATGATGAGGAACATTAACTTCAAATTTATCAACAATCCACTTATTTTGCTATAATAAAATCCTTGATTACTCGAAATACTGAGGTGACTGATACCTTTCCAGTTTATTCAAAACAGCTAGTTAATACTAAAATAATGCTGATTTAGTCTACTTAGGTTCTCAGGTGACATGTTAAAGACATTCTAATACTCTTCTATAAATAACAATAAAAAATGGTATTTAAATTAGTATTTCTTCAGTTTATGAATTTTTGTATAATCTCAGCTATGTGATAGTTGATTCCTGAAAGCTTCATACGTAGTTTTGATGTTTCAATAGAAAGAGTTATTTCAAATTATACCAAGGACATTAAGAAGCCAATTCAAAGCCTCCAAAGACAAGAAGCTACTTAGATTGATCTTAAATGCTTTAGAGCACGACTGTAATTTAGGTATGTGCTGAGGCATGTGTCCTTTCTAAGAAGCTTCTCACTGTAGTTCCATGAGGACCACAGGGATGTAAGATGTGTGACACTGTGAATTACTTCAGTTTCAGTTAACCTTTTCAAATAACGTTTTCTTTCATCAAGAGACAGGCTAAAGATATGGCTGTGTCCACCACTGCTCCTAACTGCAAACTCCAAAAACATATTATAACAGAATCTGCAGCTGCTGAAATTATTTCACTACAAATTTAACTTTAGCAAAATATTTAACTTTTTTAAATGTGAAGTTATGATTCTTCCTGAAAGCACATTATATTTGTAAGCAACTGACTTCTCTTCAGACGATTCAGAAAAGGCTTATAAAGAATAGGGAGGTGTCAGAGGAGCACCCATGCAGAGTCTTAAAGGGAACATATAGTACACTCTTCCACCTCACCTGTCAAGCCTGTAGCTCTCCATCCCAGCACTTCAGTGCTCTCACCACCAAGTCTTGTTAATATCAATGATATCATGGCTCTGGGAACTCACCAATGCTTCTAGGTCATTCTTTTTTTCCCTCATTCTGCATGCATTGGTGTACAAGCATTTTAGATGTGCTCCTGAACCTTCAACGCTCCCAGAAAGGCTCTCTTGTTGAGGGCATTCAGGTCTGCTCCTTAAAAAAAAAAAAAAAAACCAAAAAAAAATACAGTCATGAGTTTTGTTGGCATTTAAGCCTCTCACAGAGGTTATCTTCAATCTTGCAGCTTGTCTGCAGATGTCTCAGAACACAAAATGGATCCTTTGGACAGGTTATGAAACAAGCAATGAAAACAAAACTTCTCACATCTTTCCCTATGGAAAGCATTTTATCTTCTATATGATTTCTCCAATCACTCTTAATTTATATATGGTTTTATTGTTAATTATTTTTTTTAATAGTGTTGAACTGCCCTCTGCAGCTGAATCAGAGGTAAAACATGTAGGAAAAACTTTATATTATGATTCATGACATACTCCTAACTGCTCATGAAATCATGGTCACTTGTGCCAGATCTCAAACTGTCCAAAATAGCCCCGTGGGAGTTTTATGAGCAGCAGGTTTAGAATATTGAACCAATGTTTATAGAAAGACTGAAATCTTTTTGCAAAACTTGCAAGCATTTGGCTTCTGCATTTCAGGAATAAAAGGAAAACTGGGGACCAAAAAAAGTTCAGTGTTCACTATTTTCTTTTTAGTCCTGTGAGATCACAGGGTTAAGAAAGCATTCAGAGCAACTTCTACAAACACGTTCACCTGCAAAATTAAGAACTGTAAAACTGAGATCTAGCTGACACCTTCGTAGAGTAAATTCTTGTCTAAGAATTGAGTGTCTGAACCCATTGGAGTGTGGCTTATTTATGCTGTAAAGAATCAAACGTCTCAAACTTTATCAGCTTTATTCCTTTTGTCTCAACATAATATATTAGATAAATTGTTCCTACTCACTTGAATTTTTTGCCATTCACAATATCCCGTAAATTGTGATTCACTGTTCTACCTGTTGAATAAATAACAAATAAGTGCTAGTTCCCATGAAGAAGATGGTACCATTTAAACGACAAGTAGTAGAAGCTGATGCAGGATCGAGTAGAGCTGGAGCACAATGACTAAATTGTACTAAGACAATCTCAATTGCTTTGTCAGTACTAATGACTAGTTTAGAAATCACACACATTCCTTCATGAAAAAAGTAAATTTTAATAAAGTACACTTCAATCAAAACACTGCTATATTTGTCAGATTCATAAGAGGTAACCAATGATGCATCTACAAAGCCAGAAAATTCCATTTTCTGCCCCTAAGAAAGTGCTTGTTAAAACCTAAGTGAACTTTTCAGATTTAAAAAAAAAAATCCTAATCATGTGTTGATTTTATGGTTCTGTGCTCTATCTTTCAAACACTAATCTCTAACTGTGCTGAATCAACAACCGTACAGCAACAGCAGGAGGGGAAATACTGGCACTTGAGGCTCCAGTCAGCAAGTGCAGAGGAGTCGGGTAGCTTGGCAACAGTGGTACAACTAATCTTTAAAATTTCATCCATTTAATTCCTCAGGGAAAAGACTCTTAGTGAGCTGAAGTTGCTGATAAAAGTGATAATACAGCACCCACAGTCACTGATCAATTTTAAAACATAATAAAAAAAGATCCAGAATGATTGAAAGTAGTACAGAACTTCCAGAAAAAAAAAAAAGGCTTGGTTTTTTTTTAAGATTACTTAGACTTGCAGGTTAGCATTAAACGCCTGTTATCTAGAATACCCCAGGAGAGATAATTTCTAAAGTATTATATTGCTGAAGTATAGTCTTACTTCAAGGTAGGCTTCAATTCCTTATTATCTCCTTGAAACATTAGCATCTCAGTAGAATGATAAAAACAAAACAAATAAACCAAAAAAAAAAATAAAATCCCCCGGTAGTTCTCAAACAATCTGTATGAGAACAACTCGATTTTTAAAGTTTATTTCCAAGCCCATTTGCTTATACTGTCCCCAAGAAAGTTAAAAGAAAACAAAAGACTAACTGATAACACTTATAAATTTGGTACAATCTATGAATAGGATAGTTTATGGCAAATTAGCTATAATACCTCATCATTTATAAATACAGTTAACTGTGTCAACATTTCTTGTCTGGTCTCATTTATGAACTCTTCCAAGTGGTTGGGAAAGTGCAGATGGTCTAGAGACCACACATCAGAACAATGTTACAAATAACATCATCCAATGAATTTTATTGCTCAATTTTGAATTACATTAGTACTACTTTCACAACATGCTCAGAAATTCTATGTTCAAAAGTCCTTAAATTTAACTTCAACATTATGACTACCACTTGTACTTGCTTTCACTACATCTATTTTAACAACAATATTTTTTCAGTCTATGGATTCCAAACAACACCGATTTGTGCACTTTTGCTGAGCTGAGATAGAGAAAGGTGTCTGACAGGTTTATTTGTCTGCCTGTTTAAAGCAGAGCTCCTTTCTGTCCCTTTCCAGACCTGTATCCCTGAGAATGGGAAGACAGAAGAGCAAAAGTTGAACTCAGGGGAGCAGTGGAAACAGAGGAACTGTTCTGACCTTTCTCTGCACTCCTCTTCCAACTCACACAAAACTCTTCAGTTTGTAAGCAAAAACCTCTTCTTTTTTCTTTGCAGATATCTTCCTAAAGATAAAGATGATGGAAGGAAGAGCTCTTTCTTGTAAAGAGCTGAGATTCTTGACAAAGCTGGAGTTTCTGGTGTCATTACGAGAAAGCTGCCAGCATGTGCTGGAATAATTCAACTCACAAACACTTTGAAAGCTCATAACTGCAACTCTTGATGGTGCCACTTAAAGAAAGTGTCCTTTGTGAATTTAGAGCTTACGAACAAGCAGAGTATGAGTAATGCCATTGCCATTCCTAGCAAAGATCAAATCCCTGTGAATCAGCTATGTGGGAACCAAAATATTGCAGTGACAGGCACTTCAGAACTAAACCATAAAACCTCTTTTGTAAAATACGATGGGTTAAATCTTAGCCCTATTGAAGTGAAAGCTCACTCAAAATCAAAGAATGGAGTATCATGCCCCTAGGAAAATGAATTGCTCAAAGTTTTCTCTTCTTAGCAGTATCAGTCTGCTTCTCACAACTTGCTCTGCCTCTGACCTGGTGTGTGACCCTGAATAATTCACTCACATCTGTGCTGTGAACCTCTCTCTGACTAAAGCTGTGTTTTAACAGGAGATAGACTGCTTCTTGCAACATAATGCAAAGTCAGCTGCTGCTAGGTACCCAAATTCTGCCCCTGTATTGCATCTAACAGCAACTGCAAGCATACTGTATCTATTCTATGCTTAGAGAGTTTGGGGTTTTTTGTTGTTGTTGCAGTCCTATAAACACCACCTTCTTTCCACTTAGGAATCTGGGTGGTATAAATGAGAAATTGTCTAACAAAATAGAAGCCATGAAAGGACAATCCTCTTTGCTGTAAAACAGGATGACAGCGTGTTCCAAAATGAGGTAACTCATTCTGAATTACAAAAGAAAAGCAGAAAATTAAGGCTTGCCAATAGAAGCTATTTGGAATCACCTCAGCCTCCAAGCCGGCATTATGTTGATCTGTATAAAACCGGGTAAAGGCCATCCAAAGTCAACAGTTTCAGCTTGCAGCACTGAACACACAATCTAGGTGCTATTAGAACAATGCTAAATTCATATAAGCAACCAAGCAATAGCATCTTAACAAACACACAGGTTATTGACCAAGCCCAGAAGGCAGCAAATTCACAAATGTCATAGAATTCATGGCAATAGCACCACGTGGAAAAGAGCAGACATTTAAGAAGCATTTATCTAATTGACCCTCTGCTACTACAACCATATGTTGATGCCAATTCAAGGCTGTGGAAGAATTCAGCTCAAACAAGTATGGGACAGAGTTGTATTCTTTCCTTATCACCCTCATGAAGCCACAGTGAACTCCTGAAGAGGAAGGGCACACTATTATTCCACTGATTTTCTTCTTCTGTCAGAAACTAACCTTCTTTTATCAGATCTTCTTTGTGGTCTACATGGCAGTCATTATGTAATATATTTCTCATGCCTAAATCTGACGTCTTCTACATGGCAAAGACACTCAAAAAGGGAAATCGAGCTACTTATTGCTGGAAAATAAGCACAATATACTACATGGTAGTTACAGTCCAAAGGAGCAGAAAAGCTTGGTCTAAATTAGATGACTAGTGATTCTCTTGGCATAGGCTATAGAGAGAATAAGGTTCTGGAATACTTCACATCTATGAATGTCTGTATCTGGCTCTTCACAAGTATTTAATTTTCTCCCTCTTGTGTTTTCACAGCAGTGAAGCAGTCATCCTGTGTCCTCTCCATACTTCAGTGCTTATAATTTCTTATTGGCCATGGTAAGAATTATTGCATTCAGTTACCAAATTTGCCAGCAAAAAATAGTTTTCTGGGGAAAAAAGGTAATTTCAGTCACTTTAAAATGATTTATTACATACTTCTACAGCTAAAACCTAACACTATAAAAAGCAAATAAGCCTTCACATCTTCCTTAAAATTATCCCTCAGAACAGAAGGGCAGCGGGACATTATTTTCAATAACAGGGCACCGGTCTAATAATTGTTCATCTTTCTACAACAATCCGTCCAAATACATGGCAATGACCAGATATTTAGGCCCTTGGAGGTAACACAATAAAACTGATAACCTTACAGATGAGATTGCACATCATGGTGTTATTTGCATAGCAAGCATGATACCAAAAGGAAAAAAAAAAACAAACCAAGCAACAAAGCCACAAAACAACCACAACAACAAAAGCCCACCACAAGTAATAGATTAAGAAAAAGGCTCACACCACAGAATTGAGCCTGGGAAAGGATGGGAGGAATTACCTCAGCAGGATTAAACACTTGTATTGGAAAAATATATCTATATTATACTTTTTTTCCAAGCCTTTTATGGTTTAAACTTATTAACACATTCATAAAACAATCTCCTCAGAAAGTCACCTGCTCTGGCAAAGTCCAAGATTTGATCAACGTAATGAGAGTCATATTACAAGCATCCCAAACCATAAAAGACTACAATATGCATGGTTAGTCTTTAAAATTATTTCTCTAATAACTTCTCAAGGTATCACTGTCCTCTACAAAGTAGCTGAGATTATTATGCACAGGATTATGTTTAGTTGTCAGCTGTACAGCTTCATCAAATATTTACATGGTGTGCACTCTTCTTCGGCGAACTCCCAGGAGCAGTTTATTTAGTGTCTTCTAGCTTCTTTTTATTTTTAAAAATTATTCTAACATCTCTTTGCATCTGTGCAATGTGCCAAATTCATTTTTCTTACCTTTTAATGTTCTTCTGTTAACTACAGCACATTACAATAATTCTCTGCTTCTTAGATATATTCCTGTGTTCTCTGGTAAGGCTTCTACTTTTTTTATCCCTTCATTTAAAAGCCTTCTGCTGTGCTTTGTCCCTTTGATCTTTTGCTTTTTTTTTACATCTACAGATGTCTTCCATGGACAGGAGGGGTTTTCTCAACTTTAGCGTAGCTTCAGCTGACAAAGTTCTTGACTGAGATCATCTATCTACGCCTCTCACTGCTGTAAATGAGACCATTTCCAAACTGATTAAGCAAGATATTATTCCCTAACTTTCACTTCATTTACAAAAGTAAGTAAGTCTAAGATATGCTCATTTTTCAAGCAAATTTTACTTTGACTAAGAATAACGGGTAGTGAGGTGGACTACGAACTGGCTGAAGGAAAGAAGCCAGAGAGTCGTGGTCAATGGGGAAGAGTCCAGTTGGAGGCCTGTAACTAGTGGAGTGCCCCAAGGGTCAGTACTGGGGCCAGTATTATTCAATATATTCATCAATGACTTAGATGAGGGAGTTGAGTGTACTATCAGCAAATTTGCTGCCGACACCAAGCTGGGAGGAGTGACTGACACACCAGAGGGCTGTGCTGCCATCCAGCGAGACCTGGACAGGCTGGAGAGTTGGGCGGGGAAAAATTTAATGAAATA
>VYZX01028818.1:0-21674 GCA_013401335.1 Brachypteracias leptosomus | reverse complement strand
AGGTATCATCAAAGCACTGCAGAAACCTTGATTGCTTGTGTCCTGCTGTGTTGTCCCTCAGCATATACTTGACTGATTCAAGTCCCCCATGAAGACAAGGGCTTGCAAACATGAATCTTCCTCCAGTTTTCTGAAGAGGACTTAATTCTTCTTCCTGATCAGAAAGAATCAGCAAGCAGACACTATGTGATCTTCATTGGTCTGTCCATATCTGATCCACACATTCTCAGCTGGCTCATTGCCCATCCTAAGGCAGAGCTCCATCCATTTATACTACTCTTTTACATAAAGGGTAACTTCTTGCCATCCCAGCCTGCCCTTCCTAAAAAGCCTGTATCCATGCATGGCAGCACTTCAGTCTTGTGAGTTGCCCCACCTTGTCTCCCTGATTTTGACAAGCCCTGCAACTGCAGACAGATCTCTAATTTCTCCTGTCATGCTCCATGGGGATATGCTGTATGCATTTGAACAGCAATTTCAGATACACACTCAATTGTGCTTGTTTCACAAGAAGACTCTTAAGAGCTTCTCCCATACTGATGTCCTGTCAGCACTCCCTTATTTATGTGCATATAGTTGAGGTGGTCCTTGCTGAGCCTTGTATTTTTCATGACAAAGTCTTTCCTGTCCACACCAACCTGTGCTCTTTGCTTGTGAGCCCAGGCCATGGCTCCCTCACTTGTTACTTGGTCAACATCTCTGTCCCCCACCATTCCTAGTTTAAAGCTCCCCTCCCCAAGCTGGCCTGTCTGTTATCAAAGGTGCTGTATTCTGTGGATGTATTTGTATTGCACCATTGCTGCTGAATAATTCCTGGTAAGATTGAGCATCATTTCTTCCTTCCTGTGAAAAAATGAAATAAAAGAAGGTTTCCTGTGTAGATTTACAATGTAAAAATAGTACCTTGTTCACTAAAGAGAATAAAAACAACTGTAACATGTAACTGCAAGTTAAGTGCAGTGGTTGTGTATTTCTGTGTCTCAAGAATTTTTCAGGTTCAACTATTTTGGTTTGTATAACTTTTTACTAATAAAAATTAAAGCAAGTTAGAACAAGAAGAGATAAAGTTTGATTGTTAAAATGTGCTGTAATGAAACTGGGACCGAGTTTCCTTATATTTAAAAATCCTTGAATTTAACTTGAAAAATCATGTTAACATGTTCTGACTCTGCTGCAGTTCTTTGGTGGATGTGAGGTTTAGCTTCCCCCCTCCCCCAGTTCCCTTCCCTTTAGGGTATGACTCAAAGCCTGACAAAGTCCACAAAAAAGATTCCCCTTGACCTTAATAAGCTTGGTGGGCAGACCGTTAGAGTGACGGACACTGATAACTACATTTACGTTTGCATACAATTTAAAAAGCAGCAATATAGCAGAGTGGGCTTAGCCATTTATTGCCAACATTTCCACAAGTATCAGGGTTCAATGTTATACCATGTTTATCCCTTCCACAACAAAATGAAGATCTGACTGGAGAACCTGTGCAAAATTAGTATATTCTGTGTTTTAACTGCAGTGCAAAGATGTGGTGTTTTCTACTATATACTTGCAGTCCAAGAAATGAAGCGACTGCTTTTCTGGAAGCCTGTAACACAGTATGTTGGAAAGTTCCAATATATCTCTCTGTCCTTATTTCTGCTTCTGTGCTTGTGAACATTCTTGAATTAGTGCATATGGAGTACATACTGCAGTTGCACTTTGCTTTTGTTACATAAAGAGTCCTTAATGCACCTCTGCCTTTGCGAATTTTGAGAAGCTACTTTACATGTAGTTGAGAACAGTAGGACATAAACACTGTTACGCAAGCATGTCCTTAAGTATTCTCCTGTATTGGCCTGTTAACAGACTTTTTACAGTGCTTTTTAAACAGCATTAAGTTGTCTGACTGTGCTGTTGTGGTACATGTAATTTAAATCTTTATATAATTATTCAGATGTTGTAGCTTTAGTGAATGATCAACAGCACAGGTCATAAGAAATGTTTTTTGGAAAGTTCCTTTAAGATGATTTCTTTGTTGTTCTTCAATTTCTCAGGAAAACCCAACAAAGTTGATGTTGCTGCTTACACTTTTGTACACTAAACTTTGCTTGACCACCTCCAGCAGAATTATAAAAATATAATGATAACTCTTGTTGTTAATGATTATTCTAGGCTCAAATCATGTATGTGTTGGAGGTCACCAACAAAATTCTTTGAGGAAGTAAGGGAAATAATTACTTGTGATAAATATTTCAGTGTCTCTAGGTGATACTATTGTGAAATATGCTTGTGAATTAAACAGGGAATTAAGTTGAAAATATATAAAAAGGAATTAATGGAGTCATCTGAACTTTTAATGTGTGTTACAGAAAATATTCCAAATTTTTAATCACTCTTTATAATAAGTAAGAGTTACTGATCTTCGTTTACCCCTTACTTTATAAGCAGTACAGTAAAATTCTCTATTATACTATATCTATCCTATGGTTGCATTGGAACACAATTAATATTATTTTGTTTGTAGAGCTTCTATTTTTATATAATACATACCGAAGTTTACTTTACTTATGGTTGTTGCAGTATGCTGAACATGCAGACAAAACATTGTCAGCAGACATACTTCATGTGTCTGGGGAGTAGATGCATTTCAGAAAGAAGATTTGCTTTACACA
The DNA here is from genome assembly GCA_013401335.1 of Brachypteracias leptosomus. Taxonomy (NCBI): domain Eukaryota; kingdom Metazoa; phylum Chordata; class Aves; order Coraciiformes; family Brachypteraciidae; genus Brachypteracias; species Brachypteracias leptosomus. The sequence goes on along the minus strand of VYZX01028818.1, from coordinate 19,026 downwards.
TACTGTGCAAGTTAAGACAAACTTTTACTTTTTTTTCTGATAATTCTAGTTTAGAAAAAACCCAAACAAATCTACAGTCCATGCATTCTAAATATTTTACATTTTGACACTGCTAAAGAGTTAACTGAATATTGATTAGAAAGTGGTGATGCAGTAGTGAAAATCCATTTATTTTACAGCAGTTAGAGCATTAGGGGGAAATTGAAAGGCATTCCATTTTGAAACCTAACTGTTTTGTAGATATTTTACAAAAGTATGTGATAAATATTTTATATGTAACTTCTAGTGTTTATAAGACATTTGACAGAAAAATAAATCAAAATAGGAAGCTCGTTATCTGCAATAAAATTATTTGAACACAGTTTTTTAATCAAGGTCATTGTTCTTTTTCTTAATTTCTCTTTATTGCTTGTTTTGCACAGGAAGGAGTTACAGGAGCTGCAGAATCTTTACAGGCAAAACGTTGAACATACAGCACAGCAGGCAGAGCTGATAAAGCAACTTCAGGCTCTCAATACTGATACACAAAAAGTACTGAAAGACCAAGAAGATGCTCACACGGCGGAAACAACATCATATGAAAAAGTATGTAGTTCTGCTTTATGATCACAGGGTTCATTTTAATATCCATCTGTACAGTATCAGTGGACAGAGCAATCAAAGTACTTTGTAGTGTTCCATCCTTTAGATCCCTGGATCTTTATTGATACCAAAATATGGTTGTCAGAGTAGCAGAATTTATTGGCCTAATTACATCCCAGCGTATATGACCCCTTGCTTATGTTGGATTGATGAGCTTTAAAAATTAAGATCTAGTTGCATCTGAAGAATAATAGAAGTGAATTTCCAAGCATAAAAATTTCTTTAGGTAATTTTATGTTATCTATATTTCTTCTTCTGTTAGAGCTTTCAATTACTAAATTCTCCAGTTTGTTTCTGATAATTTAGAAAAAGAAATTCCTTTCACTTCTAAAGAATGTATTTGTGTGAATCTCGAAACAATTTTACTGGTTTAAGATGTAAAAACTTTATCAAAATTAACTGGAAAAATTACTACCATAATAGCTTTTAAAATTGGTAACTAATTAAAAAAAATGAAACTATATTTAAATTTATAGAACAGATTAATATTTTTGATGGATTCCAGAAAAAACGCTAATCTTGAAGAGGTCTAACATGTGCAGTACTCAGAGCTTCTCCTTTTAAGTGTAACAAATTACATGGATATGTTTTTCAGTCTGTAAGAAATACAGAAGATATATTTCCTTCCTTTTTAGAAAATTGAGAAGGAAGAAGACAAGGAAGAAGTTGTATATACAACTTTTGTGTACCTTCTACCAGTCTTGGAATGATTTTCTGAAATTGTGTATTGCCAGGTCTTTTTCAAAACATAGATGTTTAACTTTAGCATCTTGCTTTGAGTATATAATTTGTGGTAAAACAGTGAAGCTAGGCCTACATCAAACCAGTCAATACTGGGTTTCTAAAGATGTGTTTGGTTAACCTTTTACAGAATATAGTGCCCAGCACATTCTTGTGAACTTAACTCTGCACAAATTTATCATTGACTGCAGCGATGGTAGACTTCGCCTTTTATTCACTCCAATAATAGCCCAACCAACCTACAGGTAGACTTCCATCAAAGTTGTTCAGAGCATGTACAAGGCAGGAGAATATGTGTGTATCAGGACTTGCTGTTTCTTTGATTTTTCATTCTGCAATCAATACTTCTATAGTTGTTAAGTGGATCCTTTGAGTCACTCAAAAAAAAAAATTGGCACAAGTGAAGATATATGAACTCTCTCCATCAGTGTTTAGAAGACCATATTCTTCTAGACAAGTTCTAGAGCATATGAAAGAAAATAAAACTGAGTTTTCATGAGACTGATTTAAAGCATAACAAAACTCTTCATATAGGTCACTTTACCTTGCATGATAATGATTTTGCAGTATTACTTTAATTTGGGAAAGAGTTTAACTTGTGCTATGAAAAATAATTTTACTATTATAAGCTACTTAGAATTATAGGGTTGGAAGGGACCTTCCTAGGTCATCTAGTCCAATCTCCCTGCAGTCAGCAGGGACATCTCTAAGTAGATCAGGTTGCTCAGAGCCTGATCAAGCCTGGCCTTGAAGGTCTTCAGGGATTAGGCCTCCATCAGCTCTCTGGGCAACCTGGTCCAGTGTTCCACCACCCTCATATGAAGAAATTCTTCCTAATGTCTAATCTAAATCTACCCTTCTCTAGTTTGAAACCATTGTCCCTCACCCTATTACTACATCCTTGTAAACAACCCCTCTCCAGCTTTCTTATAGGCCCCCTTCAGGTACTGGAAGGCCACTAAAAGATCTGCTTGGAGCCTTCTCTTCTCCAGGCTGAACAACTCCAACTCTCTCAGCCTGTCTTTGTAGGAGAGGTGCTCCAGTCCTCTGATCATTTTTGTGGCCCTCCTCTGCACCTGCTACATCCGGTCCATGTCCTTGTGCTGGAGGCTCCAGAGCTGGAAACAGTGCTCCAGGTGAGGTCTCACCAGGGCAGAGTAGAGGGGCAGAATCACCTCTCTCAATCTGCTGGCCCCACTTCTTTTGATGCAGCCCAGGATGTGATTGGCCTTCTGGGTTGCAAGTGCACATTGTTGGCTCATGTCCTGCTTTTTGTCCACCAATACACCAAAGTCCTTTTCTGCAGGGATGCTCTCTATGACATCATCCCCCAGCCTGTATGGATAGCGAGGATTATCCTGACCCAGGTGCAGGATCTTGTACTCGGCGTTGTTGAATCTCATGAGGTTCACATGGGCCCACTTCTGAAGCTTGTCTAGGTCCCTCTGGATGGGATCCCGTCCCTCTGGTGTGTGAACTGCACCACTCAGCTTGGTGTCATCTGCAGACTTGCTGAGAGTGCACTCAATGCCACTGTCTGTATCCTTGATGAAGATATTAAACAGCACTGGTGCCAGTCTGGACCCCTAAGGGATACCACTTGTCACCCATCTCCATGTGGACATCAATCCATTGACCACTACCCTCTGGATGCAACCATCTAGCTAATTCATTATCCATTGAACAGTCCATTCACCTTAGGTATTATCAAAAATTGATACGTATGCTTACGTAGCTATAGGTGCAAACCGCTTCTAAACTGGGCTTGACTCAAAATTCAGGATTTCTCAGAAAGCTGATTCACAGTTCTTGGTCTGTCTTAGCAGAACTAAAGACTTCAGAGCTGATTATACAACAAGAACAAGAATTGTGTGGTTTTGAAGATAGACATTTGGGTTTTTTATAGCTGCCAAATACTTACAACTCACAAATGACCATAAAATTTGCTGGTTTGGAGGTGTTGAATTCAATTTTTTTCCAACATGAAGGGATAAGGTTTACTTCTTAAACAGGCAAAATTACTCAAATATTCTAAGAAATTACTCTTGTGGAACTGATACACTGTCTTTTTGTAAAATACTAAAATATCTAATTCACATGAGAAAAAAATCTATCTTTTTTTTAAAATAAAAATATGTTTTAAAAAGTATATAGTAAAAAAATATGAAAAACAAAGTTTAAAAAGTAAAAAATCCCTAAGTTAAAAAAAAAAAGAAACCCCAAAGTTATAAAAAACATTAGATTCTCTAAGTCAGAGTGGAATAAATTCAATGACGTTTGTGACAAAACGAATTGAGAGAATTTCAGAGGGGAACAAGGAGTTCCTTTATCTTGACAATCCTGTTCTGTACTTCTGATCAGAAGAACTGTATAAAGTACCTAACTGTAATTGCTTCCAAGTAACATACATTTTCCATATCACAAGATACACAGTCCTACTAAAGTCACAGCAGGCCTTTGGAAAACTCAGCATCTATAAAAGTAATACAAATGCCTATTTTTCCCTTGAATGGAAAAGGCAAACCATTGAAGAGAAATGTTTATTCTGTTTATCTTCCATGCTTTAATAATGTTCAGACTGCAACAGCTAGATAAGGGTGTCAGCTATTCCATAAACATATTCACAAAGGAATACTTTCCTACTGCTTCGAATGGCATTGAGCCTATCAGTGTGTACATCCTATGATATGTTGTCCCTTACAGCAAGATCAACAACCTCTTTGTTAGTGGTTGGATAGGCAGTATGTGCTATAGCTCAGGCAATGTGGTTGGCTCACAAATTCCAAGTTCATCTTAACAGTCTAGCATTTAGGAAGAGCCACTCTTTGTGCTGATGTTAATGTGCAGTAAAAAATAATAGACTGAATAAAAGAAAAAAACATTTTTGATAAACCAGATCAAGGTCATGAACTTGCACTGGATTATGTATAAATCCATTGAGGACCACAAATTCTCTTCCAAGTCTAGCTGTAGTGGGTAGGATACACATGTGAAGATCTGTAATCTTTTTTTTTCAAGTTGCATTGACTTGACATACTAATACCTTTTTTTTTTTTCGTTTAAGTACAAATTTTAGGGGTACTGTGTTCTACAATAACTCCTTTATGTGAGAGCATTTATGGAAACAAGTTGATACCTATTTCATATTGCAGCTGTAGTTCTCATTCTAAAGGATAGGGAATATTTTTAAAAATGTATAGCATCTGTTTTAGTGGTCCTGAATGCTCCGGGGACTTCATTCCTGTGCTGGATTTAATGAGACTCAATAGATTTGTCCTCACCAACAATTTCAAGGTGGAGAGACTTCAATCAATACTAGGGCTAATAAGACAAGAAGATATTCTGAACTCCTTAGCCAGCTTATCACAGTTTTCTGAAATTTACAATTTAAGGCCTTTGTTTTTGTAATGCAGTGCTTTCCCTTGATCTGATGTGGCCTTTAGGTTCTTTGTTAATCATACTAATTAAAAATCTCATAGCAGAATGCCCTTTTGGTGAAGTAGAAATGCCACTATTTGTCATTAAATAGGAAATTGTAACTTATGTCCTAGAACTCAGCTCTCAAACAGAGATAACTGTGGATAGTGATACAGTACATGCCTGTGGTGAAGAAATGCTTTACTCAATAGTTAGATTTTTGGCATAATTAGAAAACACAGTAAGAGTTTTCAATTACAAAGCATTGAGAAGGCTGCAGGAGGTAGATAAAAACAGGATGGTACATTTTTGGATGTTGTGGTTAATTTTGTGCCTGCAGTTGCCTTTTCTAGTCCTTCTTATAGTGTTAGTGTATGGAGATTGCATTCCTTCAAGCCTGAGAAATTATAATTAGAATGTCAAGTTTCTGGCTTTGTCATCCTAAGGTTAAATTTTATCGCTTCTAGTCTTTTTTGTGACTGCAACAACCTTTACGCATAGTTAAAAATCACATAAATGTGCTTGTTTTTATGTAAGCAGCATTAAATTCACAAATTCACAAAATAAAAACTAAAACCATAAAGATGTGTAAAATGGTAGTAAGAATTCAGATCCTCCTCCAAAAATAAAATGAAAAGTGTAAGTTCATTCACACATGGTAAGAGCTGAGAACTAATGGTCCAGTCAAATATGCAGAAGCCCACATCAGTGGTAAGTGAATAATCATTTTTGTAGTCCACACACTCTCACAGCACTTCATAGATGAAAACTGAGATCATAGAATCATAGAATGTTTTAGACTGGAAGGGACCTCTAGAGGTCATCTGGTCCAACCTCCCTACACAAGTAGGGACATCTCTACCTAGATCAGGTTCCTCAGAGCCCCATCAAACCTGACCTTGAATGACTCCAGGGATGGGGCCTCCACCACCTCTCTGGGCAGNGTATCATCTGCAAACTTGCTGAGAGTGCACTCAATGCCACTGTCAATGTCATTAATGAAGGTATTAAACAACACTGGTCCCAGCACAGACCCCTGAGGGACACCACTCATCACCTTCCTCCATCTGGACATCGAGCCGTTGACCATCACTCTCTGGATGCAACCATCCAGCCAGTTCTTTATCCACTAAACAGTCCACCCATTGAACACATAATTCTCCAACTTAGAGAGAAGGACGATGTGGAGGACCATGTCAAAGTCCTTGCAGAAGTCCAGATAGATGACATCCATAGGTCTACCCTTGTCAACTGATGCAGTCACTTCATTGTAGAAGGCCACTAGGTTGGTCAGGCAGGACTTGCCCCTAGAAAAGCCATGCTGACTACCTAGGATTACCTCCCTGTCCTCCAAGTGCCTTAGCATCTCCTCCAGGAGGATCTGTTTCATGATCTTCCCAGGCACAAGCTCTGATACTGTTTTCTATTGCTGGGAAATGTGTTAATTAGGTTAATCTTTTTATTTATTGTATACTAAGCACCAGTACAGCTGGTCACATGCCAACAAGTAGATTTGGCATCAGATGGGCCTGTAGGTGAAAGTTGGGTAGACTAGTTCTCTTAAACTACACATTTGCAGGCAATGATTTTCATGCTTGAAAAACCCTGTGCTGGTGTTCTTGGTGTGCTGTAGTTCCTCTCCATAAAGGTATAGATTCATATCTGCAGAATGCTTAAGTATCTGGGAAAAAAAAAAGTGAAAATATATAATTCTAAATCTGTCACTAATGTTTGCAAACCATTGTCTTAACGTTTCTGGCAATGAAAAGGTGTGTTTTTTACAATATGAGAACTGTACATTAGAGAAATTATGTAAACTGGTGAGACAATGCAAGAGGAGAAAAAATCTTAAGATAAAGCTTTCTTAAGTGTGTGTGTGAGTAATGCCAATTTTCATCAGAGTTAGAATGATAAGATTTTGTGTATAATCATATTGATCCCTCAATTGAGGATTTTAAACGATGTTATTTGCAGTATGAATTATTAACATTTTTTTGCATTAACTACAGCTGGTTTTCTTCATATGCCTGCTGAATGTTCTCTGACAGTACACTATTGAGAGAGAAGAAACATAATAGAGTTTCATAGCTTTTCACAGAAAAGTTGATAAACACAGTGTTTCTGAGAGAAAAGTGTCAGAATTTTTACATAATCAGAAAAACAATCCATAAACCCCACCATTAGATAGCCATATAAACACAAAGAGTTGCATAAAACTGATTAGGTGAATGAATGTTAGAAGGCTGCATTACTGATAGGGAGAATCAGTCAGGAAACAAGAAATACTGGATTCATGGAAGTAAATAAACTCATCAGTTTAAATTTTTGCCATAATTAACACTAATCACAAAATGTCCTTTTATGTTCTCTTATTTTTGGGAAGGTATATTGCTAAAGTTATCCATTTTACATGGTTTCCCAAACAACTGTGGTGTTTGCAATCATATAGTAACATAAAGTTGAGGAAAGCACGTCTTTTTGCTTATATTAGGGACTCTTACTTGCATGGTGTCTGATATTACTTGACTTGCATCCATTCTGTACTTTTTTTGTTTTTCTTTTTAATGTCTCACTTGTGTGTGACATTTTTATCTTGTATCATAGATAAGCTTCTTGGTCTCTCACCTTAAAAATTCGCTCTACCTTTGCTTTTCCATTTTAAAACGAAACACCATGAATATGCTTTATGTAGTCTGTCTGGAGTGCCTCTTCAGTTTCACCCTTGAGCTTCTCCAGCTGTTTTATGCCTTTGTTCCTTTTAAATTCTCAAACACAGCAAGATCTTGTAACATGGATTTCTATGATGCTATAATACTTTCCCTTATGACTTTATTGTTTCTTAATTTAGACTAACATTTTTTCACTTGTGTCATTACTGTGTTCAGTATTACTGTAAATTCAGGTTCATTTACTCAGGCCTCTGTAATACACTGGGGTTTAAGGTATGAGCATTTAGATAAAACATTTAATGTAGGATATTTGTTTTACACTGGTATATGTGATTGACTACTGTTGCATTTTAATGGATGAGTCTACCGTAGTGCTATTTCCTCACAGGAGTATACTTTTGAAGGAAATCTCCGAGAGGTCCCTACTCCCTGTGTTTTAGTTGATATCATAGAAGAGCCTATGAGAGCATTAACTAAGTGCCTTTTGCATTTTTGAACTGGGAATTATTATTTTATTAATTTTTATTTATTAATTAATGACATTAAGTACAGCTGTTATTCTAATTGAGTTTTCTTTTTTAAATAACTCTTCAAATATACAGCAAAAAGTGTTTTCTGGCAAAATCAGTTAAATCGATATAGGAAATTGTTAGGGTAGCTGAGAAATATGGGATACTTTATTTGTTGTAATGCAGCTAAGTTATTCTTCCTTCCTGACTGATAAATAATGCTGTTATGTCATATAGACTAAATTTATTACAGTGCCCTGATTTCAGATACTTTTAATCTTTTTTTATTTGTTTTTAAGTACCTTCACTTGTAACAGTCTATATTGCATGTCAGAGAAAGGACAGCTCTAAGACATTAGAAAAAAATGCTCAAAATATACTCAATGCAACAGTTTCTTGTGGTTTTTTTTCAATTACCAAATTTTAAAAAATGCATAAAGAATGTTTTTAAATATTTTCCTTTTTCTTTCTATCTTGCAAACATAAATATTTTTTTGTAAGTCTTCTTGAAGATTAAACAATTTCCTGGATAAATCTCATGTCTTATTGATATTCATGTAAGGTATAACCACTCACTTATATAGTCAAGATTTCACACCTCTTTTCTATGAAGCTTGCTAGTTCTGAGATAAATAATTTACAATATTTTTGTCTTTCTTTTTGATTTTCTACGCAGCGTTCCACTCTAGTCCTCTGATCTCCATTTTACATCTTGTCTTTCTACACCTGACTTTCTGTGTCTTTATTAATCGTAAACCTGTTTCACTATGTTGTGCAATTCTGTATAAGTTGGAATGTGCTTACTGCAGCGCAATTAAATGTGGTGCCTCTTCTCAAACAGACTGAGAAATGAGGAAAAACTCCCAAAATAATCCAATAAAAACATGAAGGAAATATTTAATCCACAAGACGGTACATGGCCATAAAAGAAAAGATAGGAAGCCAAATGGAAATTTGGAAGTTGTTCTGGTTATCTGTGGACAGTAGATAAAATTTTCATTTTGAATTTTACTGATTTTAAATACCTTAAAAAAGAGTTCTGTAAACTCATATATTGATACTGGTTTTTTTCACAAAAAAACAAACAAAAAAAACCCTCAGTGGTTAAATATGACTGGGTGAATGTTTCTTTTTGCACATAGCTTTTAGCTAGTTTTATAATTGAATTGTATGTGTTTTGTTATTGCTGTTTTCAAAATAGTGAAGGTTGGAAAAGTTTATGCAAGTAAAAAGGCATGCTATTTGTCTTGTCCTGACAAATGCTGACTCCCAAAAATACCCATTAGCTACATTAGGGGATGTGTCTGCCAGCTAGAAAAAAGCATCGTATTTTTGATGTTCTCCATTCATCTTACTAGGATGTTACCTTTCAGGTACTATAATTACAACCACTTAAGTGCTGCTAGTCATAAAACCAGCAAATTGTCATACCAGTATGATCTAGCTAATGAGCTTATATAGTTATAGCTACAAGTAACTGTGTCTTGATGTTCCATTCGTTTGGAAGGACATTATCTGAAAATGCATGTTTTTGACAAATGAGCTGTTTATTTTCCTGTGATATACTTACTGAGATAAATAAGAAATTGGCTAATCCTGAGCTTGCATTTCTAGAGATGATATAAGCTTTCTTAAATATAGAAGAAAGATTCAGTAGGCACAGAAATTTCCATGCAAAGGTTTAATTTTGAAGACTCAGAGTCATTTGAAATACCAGTCTATCTGGACTGAGTGAATTTTGCCTAGGAGACATGATCTCCAATCTGCTTTGGAAGCAGGAAAGAAGTCTTAAGTGGAACTTTAGAGACCATGGGAGTAGAAGATGATAGGAAAAAGGAACAGAAGGGAGATTATTGTTTCCAAATTTCTCACAAAGTGATAGGTAGACAGTTTCCAAATTCAAAAGTTGAAATTATTTTTCAAGGCTGTTAACTTACACTAAAGGGAGAAAGAAGTGTCTTATTTAGGTAAAGCTGACAAGACAAAGAGGAAAACAAAGAGTAAAATAATGTTTTTGCAAGGAAATGACTTGTGTCAGTTCCTTGTACTTACAAACATTATTGATACATTTGGAAGTTCTTTTTTTCATATTTGGATGGAGCAGCAGAAATGGATTTTAAAAAAACCCCTCCTGTCAGCTGTGGACATACATGCCTTCCACAGATTATTTTATGGTAGAATAAATAACGGAGATCATATTATTTATTTTGAGAAAAAAAGAACAATCAAAGGAATAAGGGACTGAAATTATGAGAGAGAGGAATGTATGCTTAGGTAGTAAAGCTGCAGAGTCATGTATTTCCTTCAGAATCTGTACTGTTTATTCAACTACAGGTTTATTTTTTCAAACTTTTAAATATTTTTTAGAATTTGTTATGTTCTTTTATTCTTGCAAAATAAGTTGTCAGGTGACATGTACTGCTAGTTGTTACTTAGATGTAATTCTAGAAATTCTTTGTGTGTATGAAATCTCTTCTGAAGTGATTACAGAGTATATACAATTCTTGGGTTTCAGCGAGAACATGAACAGTTGAGCAACAGCCAGGGATAAGATCTTCTGATACAATCTCTGAGTTTTATAGTTAATGTCAAAAAAATTCCCACAAAGTAATTATTTAAACAACACTTCATACAAAACATGTTAGGCATTTGTGGATTCACTGTATTGCTGTTCATATAGTAAAAATGTTAGTTTTAAAAGATCAAACTACTCTATAGTAGAAAAGAATGGTATTTGGTATTCTTGCTCTTTTAATTTCATTCACATTCTCAATAAGGGATTTTTTTTTTTTCTTTTGTATGTTTGTATTTTATATGAACTGTTCAGGAAGTAAAATAAATCTTGATTTTTAGATATCCATTTTTATTAATGAATGCTGTAAAGAAACAACTGAAACTGATAATATTCTAATGTAAGGTGTGTTTTTCTGTCAAAACTTATTCAAACTTGAAAAGTTTCAGTGATTGTTACAATCACTGTTTTCAAATGTATAGAGTGTGGAAGAGGGCAAGAAGTATGAAAGAACATAAAAGATGGTGATCTTTTGATCTTTGTGGATAAGTAACTTAAATTATACTTTATTTCCTCCTTTATTTAGATGACTCTCTGCATTGAAATTACTTTTAATCCTATTATATCTCTTCTCCTCTGTCGTAGCTTTATAAAGAATTGACTTTGTGTTTTGAAACTGTTAAAACAAGTGAAATCCAACTGCAGCAAAGCTGTGCCTCTCTTCAGGATCAGTTACTTGGAAGAGATCAAAGGATTTGTCAGTTAGAAGAGCAACTTCAGCAGGCTCGTGATGCTTTAAAGTCAGTACATCAGAATTCTTCTCCAAAATGTGAACTGCAAGTAAGTCCATTTCTAGAATAATAAAAGTTGTTTCTTCTTTTTTAAGTTAAGCTTCTGTACCAGTCAGTTTTAAAGGAAATTGCAAGGTTGGGTTTTTTTACAAAACTGTGCAACAGTGCTGCTGCAGTAATGTAACTGTTTCTGCTGTTGCTAATAGAAGGTAATTCACAATTAAATCTGTCCTTGGAAAAAAACTAAGCAATGGTGTCAGTATTCAGCGAGACTCCTATCTATGTTCTCTAACACCAGAAATAAAAATATAACCAAAGTGATTTTGTTCCTAGAAACAAATTCTTAGAAAAAATTGTGAAGTTTCTGCATTTCCTCTGTAAAAATGAAATGTATTGGTCCTGATTTGTTAAATTGTTCCTGACCACACAACTAAACTTCAGATCATAGATCTAAAAAAAGTACTACAGTGGGGAGAAATATTTGTCTAAAAATTTCTAAGCTTTAATGTGCCATTTGGAACTATTATAATACAACCATCACCCTTACAGGCCTTCAACTTTACAAGTGTACCAGATCTTACACATAAAACCCTGACATTTTCCAAAGGCCAGTTTATGACTTAAATTGAGTTTGAAAGGTTTTGAAATTATTTACCTGCAATGGTTTTGTAACCTCTGTTACTTAGTTTCTTTCATAAATTTGTCAATGAGATGTATTTGCACATTTCAGTTTTAGTAGCACTCTTTCCGTTGATTAAGCAAAGAAGAGAAAATAGTTAAGATGATAATGCTCATAAAATGCAAAATTTTGCTTAGTGTGGGTAGGTAAGGTAGATCTATAATTAAGGATTATATTCATGAGCCTAAAGATCTTGAATATTAAAAAAACCTTAGTGTTTTATTCCTCAAAGTTTGTGTAAGTAGTAATCCACTGTAAAACAGGAAGATCACAGAATGCAGTATTCTGGGTGTTTTCATGATGATCATTCCGAAATTAATGCTGTAACTTTATCCAGAGCATTACTTTTTTATCAAGATTCTTAACTGTCTTTGTTTAAGGCTCAGGGCAACCCCCCTATGAAGGAGAATTAGTTTCACCCCTCTTCCCCCTCCCCTCTTCCCTCCCAGGGGAGGAAGAAAGGCCTCACACAAAGTTGGAAATCAAGATTACAACTTTTAACAGGGAGTAATAAAAGGGATATCAAAGGAAGGGAAATATACAGAGGTATTAAGGGAAGGTATATATACAAATATATACAACCCCGATCCTCGGATGTGGCTGGATTCCTCCCGAGCCACATGGAGTTGTAGCAGCCAGAGAGCCATCCAGAGCCAGCAGCAATTCCAGCAGGGGGGGGGCAAGCGGATCTTCCTGTGTCCTTTTATAGAGTGTGGCAGGAAGGGGAGGGGAATAGCCGCTCCACCTGTCCCTCCCCTTCCCCAAACCTTAAACCACATCATTAACCCATATTATGTGTATTAAGCTCCCCTTAATCTAATGATTTGATAGTTTTGTTCCACAAATGATGAAATACATTATTTTAAGTCTTTCTTTTGAAATGTTTACCTCTAAATTAATTCTTGACTTTTTCCAAATCTTAGAAGTTTTTTCCTTTAGAAGGCTTTGGTGGATTTTTTGAAACATGATAAATATAAAATTATTCTCAAGCTGTTTCTGCTCTAAACACAGCTTTGGATCATGGTTTTTGAATGCTCAGACTGTATTTCTGAGTACATCATTCTACATTCATCATCTTGTATTGCCCTGCAGAGTTTTTTGCAGTTTATTTTGTCAGACTATTTAATTTTTTTTGTCATAAAAGTTTTTATTATATATCTGGATTATACTCCTGAGGTTAAGAAGGTCTTTGTTGTCTTTGAAGTTATGATAGAATGCTTTCTTCCATGGACATTATGTTGTACATATTGTCTAACCTGGATACAGTTTATTATACAGTCATATGGTATCCCATGTGGACCTGGGGTAAATATTTGGCATTGGCTTTCATCTTTGTTATCCCGAATAGCTTAGTAGCATTAGAAAATTTTGTTACTACACCAGCCTTCTATCTTTCTATATTTTTTGAACATGTGGGACACCACAGGTGACTCTTTCCCACTGAGTAAACTAAACATTTATTGCTATTAATTATTTCTCATAATTAAAACAATTCTTTAACTGTAAGATTTCCTCTCCCACCCTTAAAATACAGAAGTAGGGTTTCTTAAAGAGCCCCTAATGCGGAGCTTTGCTAAAATCTATTTCAAATTCATGGAGACTGCACTTTTTATTTACTCAGATCAGTTTTGTTTACTTCTTGCAAGAAATTTAGGAAGTTTCTGAGGTTAAAAATAGGACTATTTTAGAAGCTAGTGACAATCCACAACTGGTGATTCAACTGTATACTTGATTTGCTATGGACGTGTAAATGAATCACATCTGGTGTGGGTACATTCTTACTATTTATACCTTTCTAAAATTTATTCTATGTCTTCTTCTAGTGACGCCTGAACCTGAAGTACATTAACCAGTCTGCTCCATGTAAATTGGGATCCAAATATTAAGTGATCCTAAACTACATAATGGTGTATCTAGATTTCAAATAATTATTTTCTTATGTCCGTCTGTTGGCTTTCTGCTATGTTTCCACTTCAATCCTATCTCAGCCTTTTATAATCTCTGGCACTCTCTGAGTTCCCAGTGTATTTGAACGAATGTCATGGTTATTCAGAGAATTTTTTGTTAGTGAATGTAGGTTCAGTTTGACCTTCTGCAGTAATATATCAGGTGAACATTTATGTGTTCTATCATGAGCTCAGTCAGATGTTTACCAGTGATAGTGGAGAAGACATGGTAGGAAGCAAACACAGACATGAATGTATGATAATGAATGTTATATAGTAAATGCAGTGTATGAACCTTCATTTTTCAGTAAATTAATCTTAAACCAGGCTGTGATGGGACAAGATATTAGTGTTACTGAAGCAGCCTCATAGGGAAGGAAATCTGTATAGATAGCATCCATAATTGCTAGCTTTGGAGGAGAACGGAGATGTTAAGCAGTATGTGACTATGGGCTTACCATGCTTAATATTTCCTCTTGACTAGCATTCTCCCTTTTGCTGTAGCAGATTTTGTTGACATACAGTCTTGCTGTGGTTGAAAGGCCAGAGTATGCCTTTTGGGAATGCATCATAATGCTCATTGTTGGCTTCATTTTGATGACAGTCAAATTTCCCATTACTAACTTTACTATCTTGCATAAATATTAGAAACGTAATGATTATTGTGTAGTTACATAGCTGAGATTTCTGCAGGGGAAAAAAGTGGTTGCCTATCATTACTCCTGTGATCTGTTAGATAACCAGAATCCAGGTGTGGTGGGTNATATGGTATGGAATATCCTATTGATCAGCTCAGGTCGGCTGTCCGGGTTGTATCCCCTCCCAGATCTTGCCCCCCCCCAGTACCTTTGGTGCTGTGTGGGCACTGATAGTCATAACAAGGGTTTGTGTTATCAACACTCTCTGGGTCCTAGTCCTGCAGCATGAGGGCTGTATGGGGAAAATCAGCTCAGACAGATCCACTACACCAGGTTATTTTCAAAGTTCTGAAGTGATTAAGAGAACCTCATAACTTGTTCTGCCGTCATTTGACTGCAACATCAGAACAACAGAATGGATTTGGAATAGAGGCTTAGTTAACAGGACACCAAGGTAGTGCAGGCATCTGATAGTTTTCCTGTTACCTTTTTTATAACGATCCTCCCTGAAAAAAAAGAAGTTGGTTTAAATGACAATTATATTTCTGCTGTGAAGTACTAATTTCTTGAGCATGTTCAGATTCGTGCCTTGCTGGAAGTTTGTCCTGTGGGATATTGTTGAGGTTTAGGTTCAATCCACCAGACCTGCAACAGATGCTCTCTGTTATTCCCTCTTTCTCCCCAAAATAGAGGAAGAGAAAGAGGATAAGGGAGAGAGACTTATGCCCCCCCCGCCTCATATGGGAGAGGAAAGGAATGAGAGAGAAGCTTCCAGATTAGAAAAGAAAACTAAACCAGCTTTAATTAAGATAATGATAATAAAATGGAATTATATACAAATATATACAAAACCAGTATTGAACCCAACCTCCTCCTGATGGCAATTGTATCAACATCACCACTGAAAAGTCCTAGACTGGGCTCAGCAGCTGATGGGAACCGGGTTCAGGAACACACGATTCAGGATCAAAGGCAGGGCCGAGAAGAAAGAAGGCTGAAGAGAAGGGTCCAGAAGCAGGAAGGTCCCTGAAGGCAGACCGAAGGAAGAGCATAAGGGCTCACTGAAGGAAAAAGGGCCTGAGGACATAAGGACATAAGACCAAGACCCTCGTGATCCCTCAGCTTTATGCTGAATATGACGTATATGGGATGGAATACCTCATTGGTCAGTTTAGGGTCACTTGTCCTGGCCGCTCCTCCCCACAGGTGCGGCCTTTCACTTTCTGCACCCCCGATGTGATACACAAGATCTAGCAGTGACCTTGGTCGGCACACACCAATCCTTGATGGTAAGTCTAAACATGAAGTGTTATCACTGCTAAAAGCAGACACTGTCTGTGAAAACATGCTGTTAGCTTCAGAAAGTGCAGTTGATTAGCAGAGACTAAGCTGCAAAGTAAAATCACTGAACAGAACTGGTTTGGTTCTAACTCAAACCAGGACAGATATGCTAACAGTCTGTAGACAACACTAATGTACCTTCTTCAGGCTTTCACTATCCAGGAAGATTATATATCAGTATTGCATATGCTAGCACATAATTTTTCTTGGATTTGAACTTTTCTTGCTGTTGAAATTACATTGTAGGCAGGCAAAAGTAAGTTTTATATTATTTGCTTTGTTATCAAGAATATATCAGTTTTCTTTCATTAAGGGTAAAATATATCTTTTTAATGTTGTAATCTTATTCTAGTCAGTGTGACATTGTGTTGGTGAGAGCAAACTTTTGGTTGATTTTGACTCTTTTGGTAATGTGTGTGATCAAGAATTTGAATCTACTTTACAATATGTTTTTATTTACATCTTAGTATGTATGCATTCAGCATCTCTCACATAGCTTTTCTCTAATCAGAGGGGTCTGGCATCTTTGAATTTGGAAGTCTTTTTAGTAAGATCTATACTCAAACTAACCAGTAAAAAAGAACAGAACAAAACCATTTAAAATATTTTTCAAAATATAAGCCTGTGGGTTTTGATTAATTTCATCTCATATCGTTGTTGTTTTAGTGCTGTTTCATTATTGGTATTCATTTTTAGCTCAGAGATATATACCATACATTTAGTCATACGATTAGTATACCATAACTGTTACCCATGTGAATAGTAAATATTTAAATATGTTTACTGAACCGAAGCAGTCTTTTCTATCTTGACTGCTGCTTTTCATTCGTGAGCAGACATCAAGGACAGTATTAAGAGATAATACTTGATTAAAGAACAGGCATTTAAATGTTTTTATTTGTAACTGTAGCTTGAGAATGAATTCAACTATCTTAATTTCTCATTATGAAGTTTTTAAAAGTAGTCAGAATAGAAAATACCAGTAAAGGAATGAAAGTAGTGATTGCACACAGATGTAACCTAAGCTTATTAGAAAAAAAAAATGCTGATTTATAACTAAAATAAAAATTTGAATATTTATAAGAGAAATACAAAAATAAAATGTAAAATAAATACAAAAATCCTGCAAGACTTATCAGAATGTGAGTTACTGTTTCTCTATCATCAATATTTCAGTTTACTAGGCTTATGTAGTGCAGTCTTTAAAATACTGATTTTGGTGGAAATATAAATGGTAAAAGAACAGTTGGAGAGAGTAACTCTCATTTATTTTAATGGTTCTTGATTTTGTCCGGTGTGCTTAGTATTGCAACCTTGATATTTAAAGTCCGCTTTTCATAGGATCATAGAAAGTCCAGTTTTGAGCCTTAATTTTCTGTTTCTTGTTAATGATACAGCATTACAAGTGACTGATATCCTATTAAAAGTGTGGTGCTGTAGATTATGTTTTATAGATTGGGATCATTTCAATTATTGAAATTAATTCCTAACAAAATGCTTTTTATATTACACATTTTAGTCTTTACTGTTAGAAAACTTACCCATTTAACTTACTTGCATTAAAAGTTTCTCAATCTTTCACTCCCTAAGAGTCAAAGCTTGCTACAAATACCTTCCAGTATTTAAAAATATTTAATTTAATAAAGAAGCATTTAAATGGATTTCAAAGATCTCAAAATATTTTTTTTAAGCAGCTAATGAATGCTATAGTAAAAAGGTATTTGTATAGGACCAGATGACATGAAATCATAGGGAACTTCTAGAACAATGCAATACTGCAGCACACTGAGGAAGGCAAAAGTCTTTATCCCTGTTTGCTTGAAGAGTTGGGCTTTTAAGAAAGTAAAATGGAACTGAAATTGACCAATTTAGGCAACACAACTTATTGAGTAAATAATTCATCTTTAATGATGGAAAATATCCATAACATTTTTCAAATTGTTGGCATTCCCTTAAGCTGCAAACTACCTGTTTTTGGAGATTATTACCCTTATCATACAGACAGGTATACATTGTAGCTTGTAAAGTTAAATTTGCTCCATATTTAAATATATTTGTGATAGAAAAGTACCAATGTTTTCTGATGTTTGAAGTACCTATATAGAGTGGTATAATTAAAACTTTAAATTTACAACACATGATCTTCAATATTAATGATGTAATTTTAATCCTAGTTGTATTTTTAATAGGAAATTTAAAAGGGTAGCTTATGACTAAAAACTTTTAAAAAAATATTACAAGTGTGTCTGATTCTCAGTCAAAGAAGCAGTAGTAATTTGTTAGTTTCTAGACATTTTTTTAATACTGGTGTTTTATGAAACCACATTTAAAATGTCTTGTATACATGTCTTTTAAACAAGATATGAAGGAGAAAATACAGGTGTTGAAGTAGTAACAGTATTTTTCTAGAAAATCTGTATTTGAACTGCATAATTCTGGGATGATATAGGCATATACAAAGGAGTTTGTATTCTGTGGTTCAGACCATACCCTTGTCCTCAGAAAAGCTGTGTGCAGTTTAATAGAGTCTGTGGAGTCATTGTTGGTATTGGAATGACAGTATTCTAGCACTTGATCACCACAAAATGCAATTTCAGTTACAGTTGAGTGTGTTTTACTATGACATTTTGGGCCTCACTTGTGATGTAGGCATGCCAGAATGCAGGCATGTGTTGTCCACGAAACAAGAAGCGGTGGTTTTGTGCGGCTTTTGAAATTGTTTTTTTAAAAAGGGAAGAAATGAAGTGTACTTTAGGAACGTACTGCATAACTTTTGAAAACTAATCTACATCAATTTGCAATAATCAAAAAGGACCAAGATACTGAAAACCTGGGGTTTGTAATGGAAAGAGCAACTCAACTTTAACTACTCTATAGCGGCAGTATTCATGCCGCTGTAATAAAACTTAAGAATGTTTAGTGATTTTTTTTTTTTCCTACAATTATTCAAAATTACATTGCCCTTACTGAAAACTGAATGGCTTTTAGTGGATTAATTAAACTGTAGCTGGTTTGCCATCTGGGTGCTGCTTGTTTAGCTGCTTTCTCACAGAAAGATTTTTCATTGAATAAAGAATATTTTTTTGTTAGAAGACAGCTGCCAGACAGTAATTTCTAAAATAGAAATGATATATGGACTAT
>VYZX01028817.1:3961-26628 GCA_013401335.1 Brachypteracias leptosomus | reverse complement strand
CACCAGTTTTGTCAGTAAACTCAGTACATATATCTTAGAAATAAAAATACTGTAATGTTTAGCAGCTTTTCAACTTTGAAAGCTCCTTCCTACAAGTATGTAACATGCCAACTGTACATTATCAAGTATGAAGAGTCCTACTGAATAAAACAAAAAGGCTTCCTAGTTGATTTGAACAAGCTAGAGCATGGTAACCACCTCTTGTTAAGGCATAAATGAAAAGGAAGCTTTATAGGAACACTTGGCATTAGGCATAAAGAAATCGAAGTAGAAGAACAATCTGGGTGATGATGTTTTTATT
The DNA here is from genome assembly GCA_013401335.1 of Brachypteracias leptosomus. Lineage (NCBI taxonomy): Eukaryota > Metazoa > Chordata > Aves > Coraciiformes > Brachypteraciidae > Brachypteracias > Brachypteracias leptosomus. The sequence continues at coordinate 26,327 of VYZX01028817.1, read as the reverse complement.
TCACATGGCTTTGCTTGTAAATCTAAATCCTGCAAAAGAACAGGAGCAGATCCTTTCTAAACTTATATAAATTGTCTTTGGAATGGAGTGAAACTGCAACACAGGGAAGAGTATTACTCAAATATTTAAAAGCTGTGTTTGAGAATAGGCCAAATGTATTCCATATCAGAGCTTACACCGTGGCTGAAGAAACTATATAAACCAAAAGGAAATCCCAGGAAATGAAAGAGTGAGAACCATAGAGAGGAAAGATGGATTGTATGTTGAAAGTTAAGTGTGAGTGATCTGGCATATATTTTATCAAAAATTGCTTTTTAAATGGTACTTTCTCTTGCTACAAAAGTCATTATTGAACAAAAAAAACCAAGCCCAATGCAATTCAATTTGAATTTATCACTCTATTATTTTAATATATTTGCTCAGGGTTAACAACTCATTAAGCATCAAATTGCTCACTCTTAATGAGTCCTTAATGGTGAAAATGAGCTGCCTACAACTGTACAGTAAAATAACAACAATGGCATGGCAGAAGGCTGTAATAAAAATCAAGTAAACGCTATTGAATATTTGGTGTGTGGATGCCAGGCTGTTTTTGAGAAGTGGTTCCATTAATGTAGTTAAGTTGGTGTATTGGCTGTAAGGCTATAATGCTGGTTTTGTTTTCAGGATAATTTAATTTTGGCTTTTAAAAGAGGTTAAGGGAACAGATACTATATATATACAAATTGTTAGCCTGTTTTCCTCAATAAGTCCCAGGAAATTGGAAGGGAGAGAGGGAAGGAGAGAGGGAAGGTAATGCCAAAGAATCTGTTGTCTAAAGTCCTTCCTCTTTTCTGTGGTCTTTTATGATCTCTTTGAATNTTTTTATTTTTTTTTCTTCATTCTATACTTGTCCCAGAATCCCTTTGCACCTTTTACGTAAGGGAAGTATAATGCTTAACTGAGCTCAACCCATGGTTCAAAAGAGGCCCTCTTCACTTACTCATGAAATCTCATTTATTTTGTGTAAATTATTTTTGAGCAACTTGCAGCCACTATATTAAACTGCTCTTTGGCTCTGAGAAAGCATCTTTCTGTATGTGATTAATGACAGGTTTTTGTCTTTCTTTATGTAACATCTGTCAAGTAAAACCATGGGGGGAAAAAAATCTATTGTAGGCTCTTCCACTCAAGACTACCCGCACCTGTGCTCCCTCTGTTTTTTCTTGGGAGTGGTATGTGAACTTGTTAAGTGCAAATGCAATAATTTTGTGTAAGTAAGAAGCCTTTTAAGGTTCCAAATCAGTAACAGCTTGTGTAAATTTGAAAGTCTAACAAATAGAGTTAGGGAATAAAAATAGTTAAGATGATTTAACCTGTAGTTTACCGATAAGATTTGATTTCAGATTTCAGNGGAGATAGGGTGGCTTCCCACCTGCTTGGACTCCCTGTGGTGGCTCAAGATGAACTTTCAGGGACTGTTTTTCCACTTTGCAGTTGTGCTGTCCTCTTGGCTTTCTACAGTCCCAAAGGTCCCAAAGAGCATCTGCCACCTTTGAAAGGTTAAAGAAATACTTGGAAGGATCTGAGCAGGGCTGAAAATCTGAACCAGATCTGGCTTCAATTACTTGGCCAACACTGCTCTAGGCTCCCTTCCTAGCTGTGGTGCAAGATACGACACAGGAGTAAGAGTGTGTCCACCAGCATCTCTGCTGTTGCCTCAGCACCTCCCAAAGTAGAATAGTTTGCTCTTATTGAGGTGATTAAGACTAAAATCCTGGGTAAGGCTTAGTGCTTCTGGGAAACTGAGTTGGAGAAAGGTTGTGCAAAAGTCTATAAAACCCTCTTGTTTCAACAAGTCATGAGGAACAGCAGATGCAGGGTGGGTATGGACAGTGGGAAAATCAGAGGCTGCCGGAAAGGGGATGCTGAACTGGGTGTTCTGTGGAGCTGGTGACAGATCATGGGGTGCAAGTACCTGTGTAGGTTGGATGCTCTGAGACATCATGGTGAGGAATGGAGGAGAATGGCTGGAGGACAGAATAGGCAAGAAGGGGAGGGGAAGGGAGAGAGGGAAGGAGAGAGGGAAGGTAATGCCAAAGAATCTGTTGTCTAAAGTCCTTCCTCTTTTCTGTGGTCTTTTATGATCTCTTTGAATAAACCGAGACTTTGCAGATGACGTTTCTCCCAGTATTCCATCCCTAATACTGCAGTGACTACAGGGCACAGTAGCAAGGCTAAATTATGACAGATTTCTAACTAAAACCCAGCAATACCTAGCCTTGACAACTTACCAATGCCCATTAAGTAGAAGGAGGAAGGAGTAGTTAAACAATTGTGTGGTTAAGTATTCAAAGATGTGTATAGCTCATAAGTTGTGAATGGTTAAATATTGAACTAAGTGCAAATAACACTCATCCATGGGTCAGATAGCTGGGCAGTATGTTCTCATAATTGGGCAGGCTGATGCTGTTAAGATGTCCATGAATGACATGACCCCTTCCTCAGCTATCTATTTCACACCTCAGCCCAATCTGTTCTTCAACCTGTTTTGCACCCTGTAGATGGAGGCATACAAGGCACGTGCTCCTGAGGTGTTAGGCACTACAAGAAAGCTGACAGTTGGAGGAAACTAATTGTCACAAGTTGCTTCTCTTGTATTCTGACTGGTATCAATTCTCATCTCATTTGCATGAGGGTGCCCATTTGGCTTCAGTAATTATTTTGATCATTTAAGTGATATAACTGGTTGAGGTAGACTCCTAAAATCAGCAGACTTGCATCACCACTTAGCAATAAAGCATAGAGTGAGGCAGACAAAACTGGAGTAACATCATCAAAATCTGCTAAATGCAAAGCAGAAGAGACTCCAGGCCTTTTCACTGAGTAGCTTCAGTTTACTATTCGTAGTACCTACAGCGAACTTGATGTCTTGTTTTGTGAATACTTCATGCCTATGCCCAAGAAATAACAAGAAGTCCAGCTTCTGCATTCTTAGAATATGACTCCATAATATGATCACCATCTCCTGATCTTGTGCAAAAGCTGATTTCCTAAATCCTGACTATAAAAACTTTGGTTCTCTCTATACACCTAGCATAGACCTTGTTGCCTAATAAACAAAAGGATAAACCTTCTATTCTGCTCAGAAAGCACTGGCAACAGCAGTAGGAATGCTCAGCTGGCAATCCAGTGGATTTTTTTTCCTCCTTTTGAAGCCTGTAAATTTCTAGCTGTGGTTTCAGTGAAAGATGGAGAGAATTGCTGCATGACCTAGGTATTTTTTGGTGACAGATAACTATTGTTTTGGGAAGTTTGTTTCTTGTATTTCTGAAATAAGTGAGTCTCCATTAAGCAACCTGTCTCTTTTCACGTCTTTCTCAAGAGGGCTCTCTTGACCCCAAGGGATCACCAGCTGCTAATGTATCACTCACTTGGTATAGAAGGCATTATTAGTCTAATGTAAAATGAGTTTCCTGGCACATCAGTATAAAAATCTTAAAGGAGGAAAGGGAAAAGTGTGGCCTCGTTTTTTAAGGTTATCTTCTTAGTATATTGATTGTTTTGCAGCATTAGCATCCTCCACAGAGGGGAAGGTCAATACCATTATAACTCCTACTGCTTTCATCCACTCTTTAAAACAAAATTGAATCCAGCTTATTATTGAAATAAGAAAAGCATGTGCATGCAATTATTTTTTTCACTTTTTAAGTTACATTGAACAGTGGACACCTGGCATATCAGCCATCAAACAGAAAATTAACTATACTAATAGCAGTGCAGATTCAATGCTGATTTAATTCTGACTTCAGAAGTTAATCATCTCCAGTACGATGGATGGTTATTTAATGGGAAGGATTCATGGCTTCTAGAAACCACACTGCAAGCTAACAAATCAAATCTGATGCCATCACCTCCTTACTGAATCGCTGTTTTGGCACCATAAAACAACTGGACAGCTTCATTGCTCAATACAGTCGGGAAGTGGGAGATTACAGCAGAAATCAAACTCTTCAAGCTGCTGGACACGTGAATGTGTAATTCCAAACTAAACTTGCACACGAATAATTAATGGTCAAAATAATAGGAAAAATAAAACCCTATGAAACTTTCCCAGAAATAATTACTAACTGGTAGTTTTCCAAATTCATAGATCATTATCAAATACCAGTGGTTTTTCTAGGGACAATATTAATTGAAAAGTTTTAGGAGGTCTTGGGTTGGGCTTTTTGTGGGTTTGGGGTATGGTTTTTGGTTGTTTTTTCTTTTAGATTTTTTTGTTATGCTTTTTTATTTTTGCTTAGTATTTTAACTAAATTTAGTGCTAACAGTGGCTGTGAAAAGGATAATGAGGATCTCTGTTTATTTGGTTAACAATTATATCACAGACATGATTTGTGGAAAAGTTCTTTCATCCTCCGCTTTCTGTACCTGATCTGGTGGCTTCTTGGACATCTGTGAGACAATCAGCACCTGGAGGTTGGGAGTTTTTTTAGCAAAAGTGTCAAAAGGAAAGGAAGGTGATTATTGCTCCCTTTACTGATTCTGTTAGATGGACATATCTGTCCACTGCCAACAGAACTAAATTCTACCTGCTGGTTTCATGCAGTCCACTGAACATCTGGTAGCAGTGGCTTTCAGACTCTTTTTGTGTAGATCAAATTAGAAATGACTATGGCTAGAAGTTTAAATATTATTCCTTAAAGGCATTTAAAATTTTCTTCCCTTTGGCAATTCAGCTCCAATAAATTTTTTTTTGTCTGAACAAATCTGTTTCACTCCAAAGAAGCTACTACATGATTTAACCTTCATTGTTCTGTATTCTATAGTTAAGGTAAAGAGATGTCAGAGGTATTTTTATTGAGATAGCAAAATCTGTTACATTATCGTGTTATTTTTCAGTACCTGGAGGACATTCATTAGGAAAGCTGTCAGATTAGTGATAAATGACTTGCATTAGTTTTTTTGCATCCAAGTTATTCCTCTGGGAGACTCAGTCTTCATTTCTTCCTATTCAGAGGAACAAAGAAAGTGGTCAATTTGTTTGTGGCTAAAATTACACTGTAAGCATAAGACGCAGTTAAAATACGTTGTAACACAATAACACTGTGCTACTACTTCAGAATGCTGAACTGCTGGTGGGAGATACAGGCATAGATGCCATAGCTGTCATCTTATGTCTCAGCATAAATGCTGCTTCATCTTGTCTTTTGTCTTGCCTCTAGTTCTTTTTTCCAAACTCACTCTTGTCTTGACAAAGTTAACTTGAATTTCTTTATACATTCTTTCACTTCTAGAATAGTCAATGTTCTTCCAGTATGTTAATTACCTGAAACGTTTGCAGTGCTGATCTCAGAATTGCTATTGAACACTTAGGAGCACCAAGTAATTGTGCTCAAGAAACAATTGTTGTACAACTGTGATAATCTTAATGGGAGTCACGTTTTGGTAAATACACTTGCAGCTAATCTTGAGAGATACAGGTTTGGTCTGAGTAAAGAAGTGACCTAAAAAGTTGACCAGCAAGGTTAAAACCACTGTTTTGATGTTTTGCCAAAACTGATGGAAATGTAAAGGTAACATCATCATAAGTAAACCCTTTGGCTTATCAGGCTCTGAGGCATATCAAGGATGGGGGGAGAAGTGTACCAGTTGAAGTTATGACAACACCACTTTAAGGACTTGTTTTCAATTATGTGTATTTTCAGTGATTTTTAGCATTAGAGGAAGAATTTTCAATGGTGCGTTATTTTGAAAAAGTCTGGTCAAAATAACTCAGCCATTTTTGAGAGTGAAGTTGAGGGAAAATAGTTGTTTATTTTGTTTTGTTCTGCATGTGGAGGCAGTTTTGTAAGGGCTGCTTTCAGCCTTTCTGTGTGTGATGCTGTGGTTGAAAGGGTGCATCTCCTTTAAGGCAGTTAGTGGTGCAGCTGAAGAATCCTGTGGCAGAATCAGAAAAGAAAAAATGCAGAGCTTAGAAAATAAATTGTGAAATAGAAACTAGTAGGTAGATATGGCTTGGCAGTTTCTCATCACAAAGCAGTAGAGTAAAAATGTGATTACAGTAACAGGCACTGTATTTGATAATGGTCAGGGTCTGTCCTTGCTATGAGATATCCTTGAGTGCAAGTGATTATTTAAATAGACAAATACTTCTCAATCACTTAGGTGAGCTGTGTGCAGGCTGGCTGGTGTAACACATCACTCAAACTATGCGTCGGTCCTCACAGACAGACACAGGAGCTTAAGCTCCCAGCACACTCCCAGCTTGGCCTTCCTGTCATACATGAGGCTTCACCACTTCACCATCTTAGTTAAAGCTAACCTGTCACTGCTCTTCCAAAGGCTACCACCTCAATAATGCTCAGTGGGGACACGATTCAGATCTAATCGAAGTCAGTAGGAAATATCCAGCTCGCTTCCTGAATGCCATGCATGACATCAGCAAGCTGAGGACAGGCAAATATAGAACAGACATCAGTGACGTGTGTTCAAGCAGTGCTGCCAGGATCTGTGCTCTGGCTCCTTCAAATTCAGTATCCTGGGTGCATGTGTGGAAGCAGCTGTGGCCCGGAGGACGCTTCAGGGAACAGCTGGCTTGGTTGCTTGCTTCCACCTTGCTTTGAGAACAGCAATCCATTTCTGAACACCAGTGCCCACAATGACCCTGTTTGTCAGGGTTGGTCTCAGTGTGTTTCTGTCTGCAGTCATGCACCGCAGTAGCCTTGTTCTGTGGCAGGTGGACTGTGATGGTGGGGGAAGGATACCATGTGTGCACCATTTTTATTGCTGGCAGACATGAAAAAGGAGAGGATGCCAGCTATTACATCAAACCTTGGAACAAAAGGTGTGTAGGAGAAACGTGCTTTGGAGTTCTTGCTGGCAGATCATGCCAACTGATGGAAAAATTGCCTAATTTGGATTATAAAAATGCCTTGAACTAAAAGCTGAAGCTTTGTAACAGTTGTATGCTGTAGAAGTAGTTAACGAGACTTTCTTTGTTTGAGCCTTGGAAAGTCTCCAAGACCCACTCAAGAGAGAAATTAGCAAATGTCTTTTTGTTTCCTGAAGCAAAATTGTCTTGCTGAAATGCAGAGATGTACTCTCTCCATCATCACCACCTAATCAAAAACAAAGTGGTTGTGGTGGAGGAACAAAAAGAGTAGGAGTATAGGGGGGAAAAAAACCAGCGGTAAATTAAGACTAATTGAAGGGGGAGGAGTAGAAGTGGTTTGAAAATTGTCCAAGGGTTTTCTAAGCAGTGGGTCCTATGGCTGCAAACATCACACAGATTTCTGCCACAGTCCTTCTGGAAATCTATTGCTAATGTGAAAAGTGATTAGTGAAGGGCTTACAATGTAGCAGAATGCAAGGAAAACTAAGCAGGAGCCTTAACACACAAATGTTGGCATTGATCTGTCCTCTAGACCAGCATAGAAATAGGATGTGTATTCATCAAAAACTGGAGTTTTTGTTCACAATTCTCATTTTTAATGTTTATTTCAGTGACCTAGTGTAATGTATGAGTTTTGCTCCTTTTTTAGCTTGAATAATCCACTAAGGTTTAATGGACTGAGGTTCAAGGACTGTGAGTGAGCATTCCTGAACAGATCCATCTTTGCCACTGTTTTTCAGTATGTTCTTCTGGGCATCTGTCTTCTTTCTGGCCTTAGTTCCCTCATTTGTAAACATTAATAGCTCTTGAAAAGTGTGGCATGAGAAGTGAAGTTATCTGAAGCTATAAGATACAAAGCTGTGAAAAAGCAATGAGCTGAGGAAACTGTTTCACTTGGTCTTTTAGAATAACGGACTACCTACATCTGCTCATTTCTATCTCCTGAGTTTATGTTTTGACCTGTAAGTGCAGGGCTGATCCTCACTACAGTGGCCTTTGTGTCAATGGCAGCAGTAAATTAAGAAAACAGATCTATTTTGAGGCTTTGGTTCTGTTTGATGTTTCTGAACCTTCTTTGCTCTCACATGAAGCAGTCATGTTAAAGGCTAATTAAATGTGGGTGAACATATTTGATCCTTCCCATTGTTTCTTGTCAGTCTGCTAAAAATCATGGGTTGCACCAGCTCGTCAAGCAGGAGGCCAAAAGGCAGAAAGAGACATCTGTAGACTATGTATGAATCAGTGGCAGGCAGGCAGAAGGGAAAGGTTAAGAAGGGGGACATTATAATGCTTCAGTGCTACTTAGTTGAATTACTGCAGCACAACCTTTCTAAAAAGAGGCGACACAGAACCGTAACTATTTGATGTGTCAGAGGACAATGGGCTCGTAATTAAACACAAGATTTAGGAATTATAAGATTTGTTTATAGTTTTGGACATATTTCCTGGAAAGGTCTTAATTTTTCTTTTCTGTGCTGCAGTTTTCCTCTCTGCAAAATAGACCTGATAACCTCTTTCAAAGTACAACTAAAAGGCTCACGTTATGAATATTAATAGAGTACTTTGAGATGTTTGGCAAAAGACAATCTGTAAATTCAAGGAATCGCTACACTAATATTAAACTTTTGTTAGCAAATGTTCATTTAATCATTAAAGTACAAAATGTATGCAGATATCTCTGAAAGAGCTTATTCCTGAAACAGAAACATTGAAACCAAAAGTTGCATTCTTTCATTCTTAATGTACAGGAACAGGAAAGCTCAGAATTTGGGACAGCCACCTGCTGTCAGGGTCAAGGCCAATAATTTTAAATTTCTGTGGGCCTTACAAAACACATACAAAGAAGTATCAGAGAATGACTAGAGTAAATCACATTCAGAGGTCTCAGTGGGCTCCACCCTTCTTTATTTTCCAATTCCAGGTGCTCATAAGACCAGTAACAGTCTCAACACCTGCACTTTTGAAGTCAGTGTCAACTTTTCTACTAGGTGCAGTTGGAATGGTACAAAGCTTCAGTTAAGGATGAGAAGTCCATGGTGTTTAATGTGTTTGTGATTCCTGGTTCCTGTTTCTAGCTTTCATTATATGGTTAGTGACACTGAACTCTCCTCCGGGGTCTGTCTGGGTGTAGCACATGTAGGAGACCTAAATGGCTGAGGCCAACACCCCAGGATGCATGCAGTATGCTTAGAAAATTGTCACCACACATGTTACCATTTTTTTGGCAGCTTTCCTAGATAGTTATTCATATTAGCCAAGCTCTGAGATGACCATAAGAAAGATAACTTAACCTAAAAATCTAGAGATCACTTAGAAACTGGCACTCCCAAGGGAGAGATAACTGATTATGGTTTTCTTGCACCTTCAGAAAAAAGTAGTCTACCAGTGATGAAATAGGAACTGTGACTAATTACCACTATGAATTTGTTTAGCTGTCTTCCCAGGGCTAAATTTTTACTAATGCTTGTGTGCACCTTTCCTGGGAGCAAGATAAATAATTTTAAAGTAACATGCATCTAACATTGTCCATCAATAGAGATACTACAAAAAGTTACTTTTTATTTTTAAAAATCTTCCAGGAAAAGCCCTGATGGTTTTTTTTTCTGGAGGCAATGTATATGAAGAGATGTTTGTATACACTTCCACATCTGCATGTGCCTTCCCTTGTTTCATTGTCCTTTGGCTACTGTATGGTATTTATGAAACCATCAGGTAGCTGTCCCATAACTAGCTTTAATGGCATTTTTACATGCTTTGTAAATTGGGTCTCATAATCTGATAGAACTGCTTGTCTTATGTCACTGAATGAATCCTGTTTTAAACTTTCAAACTTTCACTTTTCAGAGTGGCTCATATTTATTTCAGATGGAAGAAACGCAGTGGAGCTCTCTGAAATAAATATTTCACATCAGTGCAAGCCACAGAGAGAAAGTGTGTATACAGGATCTGGCTGCAGAATGACTGCTACTCACTTATTTATGTATGTAAACAGAAAGACTAATTAATGCTGAGACCTTTGGAAAGGTTTGAAGCACAGAGTGGCCATAGATAGTCTTTCCCAGATGTTTCTCAGCCTGGTTGTCTTGTCTTCACTAGGGACCAGAATCCTTCCTAGTTATGTCATCTACTTATGCCCAAAACTGCTACAAACATCTTGAGTAAAACTTAAACAATTTTTTTTTTTCTCTTGTTTTCTAGTTTCTCTAGAAATGACTCTATTTTTGTCCCTCTCTTGCAAAACAAATTAATAATTTAGAGGGTTGGGGTTTTTTTTTCATTCTGTTTGTCTTTTGTTTACTTTATTTTTAAAATACTAGAGTGGTAATTCCACTGCTTGTAATACACATGCTGTTCCAAAACATTTAAGTAGTAAGATATCCTCTATGATTTACAGGGTGAATAGTTGGAATGTGGTATTACATCAGGGTATTGCTGCTGAAAGGGTCTTGAGTTTTCATTCTTTGTGTATGTTGTGATCAACTTCTTTTGTTACTGTTGGCACTTTTATTATTCAGATGCTATATATTTGTTGATATAGCATCCGAGTCATAACTTTTGGTCTGGTTTGACTTAATTAGGGCAGTGCATAAAGGGTGCATAATTTTGAACTAGAAGCTACAAATATCTTAACTGCTCTTTTTTTTTTGTAGCCCTCTCAACTCCATCTCATAACACATTGTCACACATTTTGTAATGCCCAGAATCCCTTTCCTGGGAGCTTTTCTGGGAATAATTGATAAAATATAATCTTTTTCAGTCTTGGAACATGTTAGTATTAGAGCAGTTATGAATTAGGTTGTCTGTAAATATGCCAACAAAATTTTATCAAAATTGGAACTTTTTCGAGATAAGGAATAAGGGACAGCTATAGCTGGTAAATTGTGTGGAACACTGTTTTGTTTCAACAAACAAGCCCACAATACTAGCAACTCACATATCTGACTTTCCTCCAATCTCTTTTGGGTTCTTTTTTTGCTTTATTCCAGGATTGCACACAAAATGAGTTATCAGTCTCGCCACATATTGTATTACTGCTGATGGTCAATATTGAATTATGAGGGATGTTAACACAATTTTCAACAGCCTAATTGCTTCTTCTGTACCCAGTGAAACATTACATTAAACAGCAAAAGTGACCAGGTTGCATTTGATTTCCATAATATGTCAGTGGGATTTCATTACTAAAGTCTCTAGCACTTGGTAATGTGCCTCTATCTCCATCTATGTGTTGCATCTGAATCATTTTGTCCAGGGCAAAGTCCTAATCAGGACTGTATGGTGATGACAGGCTGCAGGAGAAAAACTTGGTAGAATAAGGCTAGGGTGAGGGAAATGTGATACAGAAAATGTGTATTATATAGACCACATGTCAACTAATAAGGCACTGTTTGTCAGTAAGAGTCCTAGAACTGTAAATGAAGTGTGGAGCAACTCATCACCAGCATGGTATAAGGACAGGAAGAGGTGATAATTGGTTGAAAATGGAGTATGGACTAAATTGGCAGATACTGGCATAGGCCAAAGAAAATGAGAAAACCTAGCTCTGCTACTTTGTCTTTTTGACATTGCTGTCACAAATAATGATGAGATCTTGTCTCAAGAGCTAAAGAACACTGAAACAGGTCAGTATCTTGTCTTTTTCCTTTGGCAGTCTCCAAGGCACTGCAGCAATTAGTTTGACTTCAGTGCATGATCTTCTTCCCTTCAGATTCGGTGTTGTACATAACATACCAATTTTTTGTACAATAATAGAATTTTTTTTTAAGAGTAAAAATAAGCAGAGATCCTTACTATGCCAGCCTATGAAAAACGTTCTTTGCCATAGGAATGGAGCACCATATTTGCAGTTAGCAGAATTTATCCATTTGTGATGTTTTGGGATGGGACAGTCGGGCAAAGAAGGCTACTTTGATGTGATGCAATTGTTGTAATGTGTTATGGAATCCTTTGAACTCAATAAAGATAATGAAATAGAGCGGTTGAAACTGTGGGTAGAAGGAACTATGGAAGTCTCTAGTCCAACCTCCTAATTGGAGCAGGACTGTCACCAACACTGAATCAGGTCACCTCTAACGCTATCTAGCCAAGTCTTAGAAATGTCCAGGTAATATTTGCTTATGAGAATATGGGGCCCATCACCATGCTGTGAAATGCCTGCTCCTCAATGGTTACCATTAGTTACACATACTCCTGCAAGCAGTATGTGTTTGGGACAGGGTATAGTGAGAGTACTTGCACACTACTGTAAATACAGTGCACTTCTGAATCTTATTAAATTTGGGTATTATTGCAAACTCATTATTTCATAAATGTGCAAGCTTTCTGCTATGAAATTGAATTTGTGTGTTACTGTAATGTGTATAAAGAATCAGTTAAAAATCACAGTAAAGATCATCTTAATAGTATGCAGTCACCACCCTGTTAACATATTGATATTTAGTGTCACTCAGAATTTCTCTGAGCCTTTCAGTCCCAAGATGTCAGCCTCTGATCGAAAGCAGATGGTGCTCAGGTAAGGATTGAAGGAAGAAAAGAGAAGCTTGACATCTGCCTCTTTGTGAAGAGATCCTGTATCTCAAAAGGAATAGGGTAACAGATCCCATTGCATGTTCTTCTCCCTTCATTTCCAATAAGTATCTTTTGAAACACTCAGAAGTTGTCAGTTCCTTGACAGGGAACTACAATTACTTGTATCCTATCTGTTTTCATACTTTCCTGAAGAGATTTCAAAAATCTACTTTAAAAAAATCCCTATCAACTGTAACTCATGTCTAACTGGCTTGTTCCATTTTTTTTTCAAGGACTAAGTAATTTATTTATGTATCATATATTTTGTTCAAAATACTATTGAAAGGCACATATTGCTGAACAGAAAGCAAGCCACAGACAAGCTTTTAGCAATGGATCAGTTGCCTTGGCAGCCTGAAGGTTTTTACAATGTAATGTAGATATGACAAAGATAAGAAAAATGCAGATGTCAGCTGGAACTGTGACAACACGAAAGAAGCATTGCAAAGAGGGAGAGATGTGTATGACAGACACATAATGAGCTTATTTTCTCAAGTTCTAAAGGAAAACTAAATAAACAAAAGACCAATAAGTACTGATATTTCTAAGGATTTTAAACACTCATTTTCCATGCTGTTAAAGGGTTAAAGAGAACTAGTATTAAAACTGCTTCCTTCCTTGGCTCCCATTGTGTCATTTGCCTTTAGGATTAGTATTTTGTAAATCAGATATGAGATTTAATGCTGAATGAAACCAGAAATACAAAGAAATAATAGTTATACAGAATGATAGTTATGCCATGAATGCAAAGAAGCAGCAGTTAATACCAACTTTCTTGGCAAGTTGATACCTGTATGATTGATATGATTGATATTTGTGAGGTAGGGTAGTGGTGCTTGGAGGTAAGAGGTTTTTCACCCTTTTCATAAGACAAAAGACTAAGTCTGGAGTGTTTAATTTCTCATCTCTGCTGTTGGTGACAGTACCACAAGAACATAACTATTTCCATGAATGTTGTCCTTTTGCTGTCTCCCAGTAATCTCAACAGGAAAGCAACTCGGTACTTGAGTCTTGAAGCTATGGCTTATACTTTCTTGTAACTAATCTCCAAGCTGCTAAGAAGGTACTTTTACTAAACTTCAGTCACTTTGAGGAAGTCTGATTCCACATGTGAGGTGGGTACAGAGTTGAGTAACCTGACAGCACTGGAAAATTAGAGGACTTGTAGAATAAGCAAGGAAAATACTGCAATAAAGCTGATTTCCTCCAAATTCCCTTTTTCCCATGCCAATTAAAATAGAATAGAATATTGCCAGTTGGAAGGGACCTACAGTGATCAGCTATTCTAACTGCCAGACCACTTCAGGGCTGTCCAAAAGTTAAAGCATATTATTAAGGGCATTATCCAAATGCCTCTTAAACACTCAGGCATGAGACCTGTCAATCACCTCTCTAGGAAGCCACCTCCCCTTCTCAGAAAGCTGTAGAGAACATTAAGCTTGCCTCTCAGCCTCCTTTTCTCCAAACTGGACAAACCCAGTGTCCTCAGTCGCTCCCCACAGGACACGCCTTCCAGCCCTTTCACCAGCTTTGTTGCTTTCCTGGATGCATTCAAGGACCTTTACATCTTTCTTAAATTGTGGGGCATGGAAGTGCACACTACTCAAAGTGAGGCCACACCAACACCAAATACAGTGGGATAATCCTCTCTTTGGACTGGCTATTTACACTGTGTTTGATACACCCCAGGATGCAGTTTGCCCTCTTGGCTGCCAGGGCACGCTGCTGACTCCTGTTGAGCCTGCTCTCAACCAGCGCCCACAGATTCCCTTTCTGCAGGGTGCTCTCCAGCCACTCCTCTTCCTGTTTATATTTGTATCCAGCATTACTCCATCCCAGAGTTGCAGAATCTGGCATATGTTCTTGTTAAATTTCATGTCATTAATGGTTGTTCAGTTCTCCAATTTATCTAGATCCCTCTGCAAGGCCTCTAATCTCTCAAGAGTCAACAGCACCTCTCAGTTTGGTATCATTAGCAAACTTGGTAATGGTGCATTCAACTCCTACATCCAGATAATTGATAGATATATTGAACAGAACAGGTCCTAGAATTGAACCCTGAGGAATACTGCTGGTTACTGTTTGCCAGCCAGATATAGCCCTGTTCACTACAATCCTTTGAGCCCTGTGTTCTTCACCCAGTGCACTGTGAACCCACTCATCCCAGAGTTGGACAGCGTGTCCAGAAGGATGCTGTAAGCAGCAGCATCAAAAGCCTTTATAAAATAAAAAAAACCTACATGCACTGCCTTCCCTTCATCCACTAGGTGGGTGTTGTTACACCTCAAGATTAAGAAGCAGGCTGAATGTCTCTGGGGCTTGTTCTCAGAACCATGCTCGTGATTGCACTTGGTAGTATCTTCATGCTGTAGTGCTGGGACCTGAAGAGATGCTAATCAAGGTACTTGAAAGAGTGTGTCATATATGCTGTTATTATACGACTATTTGTGTTTTTCTTCTGTCTAGCAATTGCTGCTATTTTTCCATTGCTGTTTTTAGGGAAGCAGTTTAAGAGTCCATCTTTTGCTCTGTTCTTACAGGCCTTGTGTACCATCTAAAACTGCCCATGCTGTTAGCAGAGGATGTGGACTGCTGCATGAGTTTATCCTTTTCTTTCCTTTTTTAATTATCATAAAGTATACTATGTTGGGGGTTTTTTTTGTGTTGATGTCAGCTGGCAGGAATAGAGCAGTCATCATTCTGTGTTCTTTAAAGCAAAACTAGGAGGTGCAAATGGAGAAAAAACCCCACAACTAATTTTAGACCATATTTTGGAAAGTGGTAAATCAGAAACTGAACAGTTATAGGGATTTAATCTTACCATGGTACAAAACTAGGTGGCTTCCAGTGTTACAGATATACAGAAGCCAAGAAAGATAGCAATTAAATATTTAAATGGTTAAGTCTAGTGCAATCAGTCAGAAGAATCAAGAGCAGAAGAAAATCCATGGCAGTGACTGATGGCAGATGATGATGGAGACATAGCTTTTGTGGGTTTTTTCCCGAAGTTTCCTTGATGACAAAGGTAATTGGAAAAATAGTATTCTATTTTGCTGAAGTTTAATTCCGTAAGTCTTTCAAAATTACATCAAGAAATCATTTTTTAAAATTCCCTCCCCCCACCATAGAGGGGATAGAAAGATGGAAAGGGAGGTAGATCTAAGGAAAAGGAAATGTAGGCTACAAGCATTGTACTGCTGCTTCTGTTGACCTACTTGCCCACATGTTGTCATCTAAACTTGATTGTCAAGATAAAAGGATATTACTTTTGGTATCCCAGTACCTCTATGCCTGGAAGTAATATCATCATCTCTCTGAATTCAGTTAAAGGAATTTTCTTTACTTCCTATCCTGAATTACTGCATGTTGTGTTGCAGTCTATTGAAAAACTGTTGTATATTGCCCATGAGATGCCCGCATTTCAGTGATGGCCTCTTTTATCTTTAGTCTGCAAAATTTGAGGGTTTGGAGAGTGAAAAGAGCTACAACGCTGCATATGCTGAGTGTTCAGGTACTGGATAGTGAATTAGAAAACTTTAGCCAAATAGTTTCCTAAAAATTTAAGCCCGATGACAGAATAATCTTGGCTTTTTGCTGACATCTTATACAGTATTCCATACATTCAGAATTTAATACAGTTTATTGTCACAGAGGATAGGAGACATATGAAGGTTAAGCAGGTCAAGACTCCTGCACCTAGTAATTAGCTGTGTTCTTTTTTTTGGGGGGGATGCTAGAGAATACAAAGTTATATGTAAGAGAAAAACATAATAAAACAGTAGAAAGTAGCATTGAAAGTAGAGGAATGGAATAGAGCAGTAGTAGTGCCAGGTAAGAGATTAAAAAAATGGCACGAGCCGGGGAACCCTGGAGGTGAAACACTGGCAGGGGCATGGGTCGGTGTTGTTTGTTTTTCCAGAAAGGAGAACTTGGCAGAGGAGCTTCACTGAAGAATATGCTTAGGATAGTGTCTACAAAGCTAATCTTGGGAAAAACATTTTGTATTGCTTTGGAAAAGATGGAAGAAAATCATTAGAAAAGCTGGAGGGAAAGGGATTGTATTAACTGAGAAGGAAAGACAGTTTTAATAGTACCCCAATGGGAAGCAGGGGGAGTATTCCCAAAGGAGGTACAGAGAAGAAAGCAATCCAACTTAGGCATAGCCAGAGAGTAGAAAGAATATTTCTGATGGTTACAATGCTGCAAGTGGTAGGAAAGGATGTAGGAAGAAGTCTTTAGTGATAGGGAAAGGAAAGATTTCAGGGGATAAGTTGAAGAGCTCAATTTCAGACATATTAACATTTGAATAAAATGTCCATAAATCTTTTGCCTGGAGATCTGCAAGAAGGCTAAACATTGTGTATTAGCTGGCCAGAAGACTAGGCTGAGGTCAGGTTGAAATGTAAGTAGGCAAGAGAAACATAGGTTTGAATCAAAGACTGAACTGAAAGCATTACATTTCCACCAATACACAACTTTTCTCTCTTCTTTAATACTCCAGACAACAGCACCGTTGATGCCTTAATGGAATGTCTTTTTCATACAGCATACAACATAATTGATCTTTCTGCTCTCTATTAATTATAAATACTTATGAATTATTTATTATTTAGTTAAAAAAATATGCTTGTTTAGAGCAGCTGACGAGGTGCTGGGTTATTATAGTGCCATTAATTAACAAATCATAAACCAGAAATTTTAATGTGCTAAATACTGAACCGGGAAGTTTAACTATTAGATTCACTTCAAACAGCTATTGAGCATTTGAGAAAGAATTTATTTAATTCAACTGATAAGTTCTTGTGGTGTTCACAAAGGTATATGTCAGAAAAAAGGTAAGGGAGTACAGTGGTGAGATAACCAGGTGTCCAGAAGATTCTTGTCAATCTCTTGTCAGTCTAATACCTACCTAATACCTACCTAATGCCAGATTTACCTACAACTCCATGGTATTTGAGGTGTGTTGTTCTCTGTTCCAAGAGGACACTTGTAAAAGGGAGAGAACTGGACCATGTGTAACCACGTGAGTCCTTTCTGCCTCTAGAATCTGTGGTACTGTTAATCTATATTGGGTTTGCATGGCAAGGTTTTAGTGGGACAGGGTGGGGTACAGGGGTGTCTTCTGTGAGAAGCTGCTAGAAGCTTCCCCTGTGTCTGATAGAGCCAATGCCAGCTGACACCAAGACAGATCCACCACTGGCCAAGGCCAAGCCCATCAGTAAAGGTGATAGCAACTCTGGAATAACATATTTAAGGACAGGAAAAAACCTACAACCAAAGAGAGAAGTGAGATATGAGAGAAGCAACTCTGCAGACACCAAGGTCAGTGAAGGAGGAGGGGAGGAGGTGCTTCAGGCGCAGGGCAGAGATTCCCCTCCAACCCATGGTGAAGACCATGGTGAGGCAGGCTGTTCCCCTGCAGCCCACGGAGGTTAACAATGGAGCAGATATCCACCTGCAGGCTATGGAGGACTCCACACCAGCATAGGTGGAAGTGCCCAAGGGAGACTGTGATCCTGTGGAGAGACCACACTGGAGCAGGCTCCTGGCAGGACCCATGGACCATGGGGAGAATAGCTCATGCTGGAGCAGGTTTGCTGACAGGACTTGTGACCCCATGGGGAACCCACCTGGAGCAGTCTGTTCCTGAAGGACTTAGCCCTCTGGAAGGGAACCACACTGCAGCAGTTTGTGAAGAACCTAGACAATAGTAAAAGGCGTGATATGGTACTAGAGGTGCTACCACTTCTTCCTGATGGTGATACTTCAGAGAGTCACAGGGCCTTTGCTGCTGATGGGAGTGATCTTTTGGCTCCGATGGGAAGGGAGAGGCAAGTCTGAAGTTTACTCATGCTTTGACCCAGAAGGTCTGAATGACCAGTGTGCAAAGTGACAAGTCTCAGCTGTGACTGTGTTACCATAAAACTGAGGAGCAGGGTCAAAGCCAGACAAAGATGAATTAGTAACATCCCCCAGTGGAAAGAATTAAGAGAAGATAAAAGCAGTTTCACCTGTCCCAGACTATGGATTTTTCCCTGTGTTTTGATGGTGTTCAATATTACAGCAGTGATTGCAACAAGCCAGAAGGGAGCAGATTGTCATGGCAGCACTAATCAAGGAAGACTCTTTTTATAGAGTATTTCATGCCTTGTAATAAAAACAACTGTAATTTCAAGGGGAAAGCTGCTGTCCCAGTCAGCTGAAAAGGAGTTTGCAAACAGGTAGCTGGTGAAAGAAGGCAGTAAAGAAATAAGTGCCTCGCTGCTTCATCCATTCAATCACTGTATTTGGACATTGCCATGAATACAATGGTTCTTACACTTTGTTGCCTTTAGCAACCTCAAACAGAATCTAATACTATGGTAGCCTGCAAGCATTTCCTCTGAATTCTTTATATTCCTATTTCATGTTGTGTAGTTTTGGTTTTAATAATCTTTATGCTGTGTAGAAGAGTGTAACCTCAAATCATATGACTGTTTTGGAATCTTGCTTCATATCTCCTGCCATACAAATTGTGTATTGCATTCAGAATTTGGTCTGGTGTAACTGAGACTGGTGTCTAACTTGCAGTATTCAAAGAATATTCAAAAAGAGAAAGGTAAAAAAAATGCATCCATCTTCTTTATATGGATGGTGGTGCATTCAGATAAAAAACATTCTTACAACAGTCCTTAATTCTACCGCCTTCTGTTCTTTTAGAATATGCAGTCCTTGATTTCTTTTAGTCCTTTTCTTTTAGTCAAATAAGATGAAAGCCGTTGAGGGCGAAGTGAATAAGGGTGACTCATAAAAAACACAAATTCTTTCTGTATTTCATTTTTAAAGCAGAATCTAGCAAATACCATAGGTTATGGTATGAGAAATATTGGAAACATCTGTACTTTTACCCAAGTGCAGAGCAAACCTCCCACACTGCATAATTGGCTTGAACGCTTGTTTCTTCAGATCTTCATCAATGATCTCTATGTATCTTTCCACAATATTTACTGTTGGACAAAGGAAAGCATTTTAGTATGTCTCCATGTCATTTGCCATGTATTATTCCAGCCATTTTTACTATGGCAGGAGGAACAAGTGTTTCCTCAGTGATATGTGACATTTTTTCTTTCACTTTTAAGTAAGAAACTTCTTATGGCTAAACAGTTATCATTAAGTCTTGTGAAGTGCTGGTTTGAATATTGCATGAGTTTAAACCACTGAAAAAAATTTAGAAGTTTCTCTTCATGTTCTGGATGTTTAATTTTTAAATGTCTTGCTAATTATGGTGGCTTCATACTATTATTAGTTAATATCTCAAGCCATGGTATACATTTAAGGCAGGCTTCACTGTTAATATCATACATGAAAATCTGTATTTCAAATAATCTTTCTGATCTTTCAAATTTTTTTGGCCTAGTTCTTGTCAGATCTGATTAGATTGTCACTCGTAATGTGGCTGATGAAGACTTCACACTAGGAGTAGGGAGTGTCAGCTCTGTGATTTTCTCGTTGTTCACTTGTGCTCATACTATCAATCTCATCCTCAGTCTGTGGTTTCTTGTAAGCTACTTTTATTTTGTGAGAGTTAGTTAAAACTAGATAATATAATCCATAAATCCACTTAACCAGACACCCATAAGCTGCAATATTTCAGAATATGTGAATGAATAAGTAAGGGTGCCACTTTCAACCCCTCCACACTGTGGAGCACCCACTCTTCCAGCTGGACATCTCATGGGCCCTANACACTCCAGCAGGTTCCCATGCAGTGGCTACTTCTGCTAGTGTACAGGCTTCTCAAGCCCCAAGTACAAGGTCCAACAGAGCAGAAACTCCCCAAATGCAACATCTTCTGCAAGGCTCCCAGTACACCAGGTAAGAGAAATCTATATCTCTAGACAGAGAACATGGCTTATATTTGGAGTGGACAATATTTCCATCTGAAATTTGACAGAAATGGAAATTATTATGAAATAACCAGAGATGATGGAAACAATTAAGAGATTTTCACAGTTCAAGATTAAAAAAAAAAGACCAGGCAGTGCTTTAGATAGTTGAAAGATCAAGAGAGTGACAAACTCTAACTACAAAACTAAAGAGGATAATGGAGATTTAATAAAATGAAAGGCAGTTAGCTGTTACATTCTCAAAGTGGCTACTGCACAACATTTAAAAATTCTTTCAGTTAAACAGAACAAAAATTTATACGAGATATTCCTGTGCGTGGGTCTTCAGACCAATTAGAAAGATGAACTGGCTTGTGAAGAAATCTCAAAAAAGTCAAGAGAGACACATTCAATAGGTTTTGATAACTATATTAAAAAGAATGGAAAACATTCTTCAGCTGACAGACAATAGAAGACTGCATTGTTTTCCAGAACTTGAGAAGCAAAATGGAACACTTATATCCCTTCTAGGTATTGCTGAGCAAAACTCACTGACTAATTACAAAAATTGGTGTGAAAATGTTGTTTCATGGCATAACTCTTTGGACTACGCAGAAGCAACTCTGAGTAGCTGGGGGGGATGGGGGGGTGAAAACAGTTCAAATTATTTTTCTCAATATTTTCCTGTCTTGTAAATGAAACAGCTAGTTTTGTAAAAGGTTGTGGTTTAGTGGAAAATGGTTTTCTTTATAGGGAGTGAGGGGGAAGGAGACTGTAAGATTTGCATAGCTTTCAGTAAAGTAAATGAAAGTTAATTTCAGCCAAAATCTAGTTATTACTTTGATTCATTTTGTTCTTAACAAAGACTCTGGAAGGAATTTATTTTTTAACAATCTGTACATAGATACTAGCGTCCTAGGTAACTAGTGAGAGGATTTTGAATTGCTCATTTATCAGTATAATTTGACGTACTTGAAGTTACAGGAACCTAGGAGAAAGTACTGAGATTGGAATGTAAAACCAGTGTTTTTCAAACTGTTGAGGATTGTATACATGAACTAAGACTGGGGGATGGCACTGTAAATAAAAATACGTATCAGTCACAGTCACAACATATATGTGTGTATGAATATATATTTCTTTCTAAGTCACTGGCAAGTGAGAAACAAATTATTATGAATATTTATGGACCAGTGTTCTAATGAGAAAGTACAGATAATTTTGCAGTTTGTTGCCTTTAACACTCATAGGGAAAAAGGACTGCATTATCATTATAATCAGCAGCAGTTGCAGAGGAAGTATTCAAAGTTTTGCATGTCCTTATTGATAAAGATCATAAGTGGGCAATATTAAGTTCCTAATAGGTGTTGCACTAATTACAGAACTAAAACTTACTGGTAACTTAAGTATCATACTATTACATTTTTTGTGTGTACATTTGTTTGGTATTGTAAAAGCGCCAATTTCATAAAACTACAAANGCAAGCAGCCTGCCTGTGCGTAACACA
Organism: Brachypteracias leptosomus; assembly: GCA_013401335.1. Taxonomy (NCBI): domain Eukaryota; kingdom Metazoa; phylum Chordata; class Aves; order Coraciiformes; family Brachypteraciidae; genus Brachypteracias; species Brachypteracias leptosomus. Next base: position 4,512 of record VYZX01028817.1, on the reverse strand, counting down.
AATATGTAATAATAATTATGATAACTTATGAATTCACGTGCTTGAGAGCCAGACTGACTGCTTCATTTAGCAAAGCTCTAGAATCTCACCTTGAAATTTTTTATCTGCAGAGATGCTGAGCTGCTGTGTCCTTTCATTTGCAGCCTCAAATTGCACTCCCAAGAGGGATTGTAGAAATCCACACTNAGGTTAAAAGAGTTTATTGTTCTACTTTTAACAACTTTGTACATGGTAGTATGGCTGTGTTCATTTTAGGTCTAGGTTACGAATTGTTAAACCCTCATCTCACTTTAACATAAGGATCTACTAAGTGTTGTGACCTCAATAAAGTGCCATTAGTGGTTTAGGGTGGGAAGCCAACTGTTCTGTTCCTTTGGTATTTTTTACATTGTTTCTACAATCCTTTCTCCAAATATAAAAATTATGAGGATAGTATTCTAGAAACAAACTCATTATCTCCTGGCATCTTAGAGAAGAGGCCAAGTTCTCAATTCACTTGTAACACTCTGAGTTTGCAGTTATAGTTATTATTTTTTATTTTGAAGCATTGT
>VYZX01028815.1:24979-35856 GCA_013401335.1 Brachypteracias leptosomus | reverse complement strand
ATATATAATATATAAAATAAATAATATGATATCATATCATATGATAGAATAGAATAGAATAGAATAGAATAGAATAGAATAGAATAGAATAGAATAGATAGATATTTATCTTAGATAAGTAGATAGGTACTGGGAAAGATTTTTATTTTCTCAATCAAGAGTGAAATTCTAAGAAAAGGAGCAGAGAGAGGTCATGCCATGAAGTAGAGGAAGAACAGCTTTGAACACAGATTCTCTGAACTTGTGAGGACAGCTTTAAATTAAGATTAGTGGTTCCCAATATCACATCAATTTATATTAACTAGGCAAATGTGTAAACAAGACTAACAAGTAGGAGAGCTGTGGATGCTCATAATGAAGTCATAGAAAACACAAATAGGAAAACAGTATGAGAATCTGAAATATCCTCAGTGACTGAACAAGCACAGGCAGCAAACATGATTGTTTGGAGATCTTGATACATTAATTTTTTTGTTATTTAATTGATCAAGAAAAAAGACAATTTGGAAGTCTCATATGAGTACAATAGCAAAAATATGAGTACAGCTTCTTTGAGGAATATAAGGAAACAGGAAATATGTCACTTCTGAACCATTTTCTCTAAGGTGTAGAATATAGAATTACAGAGTCATGGAACAGTTTGGGTTGGAAGTGACCTTTAAATGTCATCTAGTCCAAACCCCCTGCAATGAACTGGGACATCTTCAGCTAGATCAGGTTGCTCAGACCCCCATCCAACATGACCTTGAACGTTGCCAGGGACGTGGCATCTACCACCCCTGTGGGCAACACACTCCAGTATTTCACCACCGACATTATAAAAAATATATTACTCATATCTAGTCTGAATCTACCCTCTTTTGGTTTAAAACTATTACCCCTTGTCCTGTCACAACAGGTCCCACTAAAAAGTTTGTCTCCATTTTTCTTATAGGTCCCCTTTAAGTACTGGAAGACTGCAATAAGGTCTCCCCAGAGCCTTCTCTTCTCCAGGCTGAACAACCTGAACTCTCAGTCTGTCCTTGTAGGAGAGGTGTTCCATCCCTCTTATCATTTTTGAGGCCCTCCTCTGAACCTGCTCCAGCAGGTCCATGTCCTTTCCTGTGCTGAGAACTCCAGAGCTGGGTGCAGTACTCAGGTGATGTCTCACTAGAGTGGAGTAGAGTAGCAGAATCACCTCCCTCAACCTGCTGGCTATGCTTCTTTTGATGCAGCCCAGGAAATGGCTGGCTTCCTGGGCTACAAGCTCACATTGTCACTAATGTCCAATTTTTCAAACAGCCAGTCCCCAAGTTCTTCTCCACAGGGCTGCTCTCAATCCCTTCATCCCCCAGCCTCTTTTGACACTGGGAATCTCAACAACCTACTTGGCCTTGTTGAACTTCATGAGGTTCACATGGGCCCACTTTTAGAACTTATTTTTATGAAGAAATAGGTAGTTGAATATCTCTGGATATTGATTAATGGAGAGAAAAATAAGCACACTCATGTTCAGAATTTCTACTACACACCCCTGAATTAAGAAGATCTTTATTTGTGTTTCTATGTGTAGCAAAAGTAAGACATGGTTTTAATGTATAACTTGAAGATGTTTGGTCTGGAAGGGGTACTTTCTGGAAAATCAACCTGTGCACAGTCCCAGGAGTGCTCCAAGACACAGGGACTCAGCCACCTCCACTGCGAAACTAGAAAGGTCCTTGGCGTAGTTTTCATACAGGACGTGGCTTGGAAGTGCTCTTGATACTGATTGGAGTGGTAGCCATTCAGTGCTACAAGTCACACCTGTCCTGAATCCTGTAACAGACTTCCATGGAGTGGGAAAACCCCTGGAGCATGGCCAGGACTGTGGGTGAACATTTCCTAGTGAGGGAAGGGAGGTAAAGGAAGAGGTCACATGCTTCATTAACCATTTGCTTTTGTGGATGAGAGAGAGACAGAAATGCGCAATAACCATGATGGGGAAGGACTAGAGTTACAATTACCGGGGTGTAGCACCATCGCAGTAAATAGCAATTCTGTCAAGACTGCTGTTTTGAAGAACACACAGTCAGAACACTGGTTACATGCATTGCCATCAGAAACTGCCACTGGATTTAGGTGGTCATTAACATGATGAGTCATTGACAGCTGCCCAAGAACACTTTGACAACATCCCTCACGTGTGGATGGTCTGGGCTATGATTGACCAGCAGTGGCTGGGAATATTTAGTTACCAGGAGGAAAAGCCAAGTGGTCTCTGTGCCCCAGACTCTCCTGGGCCAGGTCTGGATTTCCCTTTGGGAGCTGGTGGCAAGAAGGGTGTTGCAGTGAAAGGTGGAAGACAATAAGGTGTACCTGAAGCTTTCTCCTTCTGCCAGAACATTGCTGCTTTTCATCTTCTGGCTGCCAGACCTGTTCAATGACTCATCCGGTGAATGTCCCTGAAGCAAAGCTTGCATGCCGTCAGCTTTTTCAGCTTCTAATATCTTTTTGCCACAATACAAGGGTATTTACTGCAATGCAGTCACCAAAACTTGTTTTGCAAGAGTCCCATATATCTACTCTGTCCTACTTAACCCATTCTTGAGGAGAATGGAGTAAGAAAAGAACTCCATCTGGGCATTTGGTCATCCCAGTCTGCAGGTGATGAGGACTGCCCATTCCTGGTGTCCTCAATCCTTTCTCATGTCATGTCCACTGGTCTTACTACAGAGTGGAGGGGGAGAGGACAAATTAGGGTTTTAGAAAGTTGTCAGTAAAAGGGACAGGTGTGGTGTTGTGGGCTGGCCCAATGCAAGTGATGTTGCACAAGCAGCTGTTCGAGGCTTATGTCTTTGGCTTTCTAAAAAGCAGTCATGTTCGAACTTCATCTGCACTTCCACTACAAATAGATTATAGTCCTTACTTGATCTCAGAGACCAGTTGGTAATGCACAAGACCTAAGGAGCAGCAAGTTAGGAAGTGGGAAGTTTTGTTAGAAAAACCTAAACAATGGGATTGTTTATTAGCAAAAATAAAATTTATACCGTTGACAATTTCCCAAAACAGGTTAAAAGAATATATATCAAGAACGTTTTTAAGTATGGTTGGTTCAGCCTTGGGACAGTGGACTGAATTAGATGATACTTCGGGGTTCCTTGCTTTTGTTTCTTTGAAATCTGTTATCCTATTCTGAATGCAATGCATACAAGAAAAAAACCCTATAGTTTTGGTCTTTAGCTTAGCATTATTTTATTTAAACAGTACCAAAAAGTACTATCAGGAAGCAACTAAGAATATTGATTCCTTCTTGAAAGATCAAGTCTTTGTGTGACATCGACATGAAAAGAGGCAAATGGTAATAGAATCATTTAGAAGCGAAACACATAGCAAAATAAAGGCTATAAAAATATTTGAGATACTGTTTGTTACCAATAATAACTAGAGGAAAATATTGTGAAACAAAGCTCTGAGTTTTGTTTGCATAATCAAAGCTGGCTGTCATGTTCAGGATTATTAAATGAGAGAAAGCTTTAAAGTGTATTAATACCAACACCCTCTTTAAACAAGTTCTTGCAGAACCTTTGATAAAGAAGTCAATAAGCCTTGTTTAAGCCTCTGGACATTTACAATTAACTAAAGTGAAGAAGATGAAATAACTAATGAGGAATAAAACACTGCAAGTATTTCTATGTGTTTGAAAATTAATTCTGTGTTTGTTTAGCATACGCTTCTGATGCTAGACTATTACTGTTATCATATATCTAACATTTACCCAAAAAGAAAATATTAAAACACAACAGCATTTATTAGCCTCTGCACGTAGTATCTGGAGTAAGGAACATGTAAACAAAAAGATATTTTAATTGAAAAAACATTTTTCAACCTCTTCAGCTTCAATAACTTAGGAAGTAGAAGACTTGTAACATGTTTCATGGAATTATGATATGAATAGGTACAGTTAAAGCTTCCTCTCCCTTGTTTAATACAGCACAGTCTCTATCCTGACCTGCAGCAATCCTGCTTTCATTTTTAAGCATTTTTAAGGAAAAAAGCCCATCATTAAAATCAGTAATATAGTTTTGCAAATTGGACAAAAGTGATGTAAAGCAAGATCAGGGCCTTGTTTGTGGTATTGAGTAAAGACAGAACTGGCTTTCAGCTGGGAAGTTCAGTCATGAACACTATGAGTCTCAGATCTATAGCCTGCAAGGTTCTCCCTTACATCATTTTTTGAAAATATGTCTCTGTGGGACATGAGGGCATTTCCCAGTCTATAGCTAGCAGCTAGCATATGGTAAGCCATATTTCATTTTCTTCATAATGATGAGAACTGTATCAAAACACGAAATGTCAGAGGTGAAAAAGGTCTTATATTTATGTAGCTTATGAACATTGTAGAAAGACGAGTGTTTATATTCTAAGAAAGAAATGCATTTAAATTAAAAATATTTTCTGGATGCACATCTGAACAGCCTTCACAATGATGTATTTTAAATAAGACCCTCAAATATAAATATTAACCCACTAAACTAATGTGTTGTCTACTACTCTGCCAAGTATTATCATCATGATGGAAAGTAGATGGTTCTCTTTCTGCTAGGAAGAGACTAAATCAGAACACTCCAAACACAAAAACTGAGACATGGAGACAAAATGATCTTGAAATTCCAGTACATGAAGTTCTTTCTCATGTCACACTGGGCTCTGTAGAGCAATGGTGTTGGCCTGGGGTGCCATTCTTTTCATCTTACACAATACGTCTGGACTACAGTAATCTCCCCCAAGCAGGGACTCTAATACCTGACCTTTTTGTGACTGTATTAAGTTAGAAATCTTTGAGCTGAGATTTCCACACAAATTCTTTGGTTTTGTGGACAGATAGCTCAGGGAAATTAGCCTCTGAAATTAGGTATTTAAAGGTAAGTATGTCCTTTATAAGCTCTTGTGAAAAAAGGCACAAACAGGCCTTTAATATTAGGGTTTTTTCATATTTGTGAATGAGTATATATAATTCCTTTATATTTGGTTTAAAATGTGTTGAATGAGTTTCTAGTTACAATGACTACTTGAGTAAAGAACACGGACATTATCCTTGAGCAAGGAATTATTGAAATGAGATGTCCTGACCTATGTTTTAAAGCTAAATCCAACCCAAATTTGGTACAAGTTTGAGTCCAGCAAATAATCTGCGCTGCTATCAAAGGTGACAGAGAAGGCTGAAGCAAGAAGTGTTGTTCGTTTTGAAATACATTTTTATTTAAAAGCCATTCCTGCTAATCTGCACCTGCTCCCCCTGCTTTGCCGGGTACAGAATCAGTTTCTGTATTTAAATAATTTGATCTAAGCGAAAAACAGCAGATGTTCAGTGAATTACATTTCCTGTCTATTGATAATTTGATTTTAAACAGGAAACGGGAAATATATTCTTTTATTCGAAAGAAAAACATTGATTCAGCCCCCCCCCCCTATTTTTATTCAAATGTCACAGATTAGAACTTTTCCCCCATAGAAAAAAAATCTAAAAATATCTGATGCATGTTTTTATTGATTTCTTTCGTCTTTCCATTTATACTAAGAGAGTTGTATGCGTGAATTTCAAGACAAAAAAAAAAAATAATGCTCAGAAGAGAAATGCTAAGTTAACAGTTAAATAATTTCTTAAAGGTTTTGTCTTACAATGAAATGAAAGGAATTATAGTAGGAATCTGGAAAGCATCTGCTCATTGTTTTTGTAAAATAAGATTTCCCATTCATTTTAATGGTTTCCTCTCGTTAAATGCTTAGCCCTGTGTTTCAATGCTGTTAGATGAAGAGAACAAATGACCTAGTCAATTTTCAAATACATTAGTGACCAGCAGACTCTCATCCCTGTAGAAAACAGTATTTCTGTGTAGCTACAATGGAAATCAAAGTACTTTGTCAAGATTATATCTGAGATCATCTCATACCTATAGGGGTTCTAGATTCGCCTGGATTCATAAAAAGAACATAATTAAATGTAGGTTTAAAAAGTAAATAGATCACAGAAATAAGTACATAAGTAAATGTAGAACAGAGTTAAGCAATAACTTTTAGAAGACTGTCAAAATGATCTTTTTTAAAAAAAGGTACCTGTGCTAATTAACAAATTATAACAAGATAACGAAATTGTTTATAGCAAGTAAGGATAATACTGAAAATTCTACTATGGTGGAAAAATCTTAAATTAAACCTAGAGACTTCAGTGTAGACTTAGTTACATAAAGTCTACAGTATGTCTCAACTCACTGTGTTTACTATGATTTTCGTGCAGCAAATCAAAAGTATTTTTACAGAAAAAAATAAAACCAAAATATCATTGGTATTTGAAACATAATTTTTATAGTTGTCTTTCAGCACATAGCAATCTAAGCAATAAAGGGTCTGCCATCAGTCTTCGTAAAAATGAGTTGAACACAGGAAACCACCTACTTGGCAGTAACATGTTCTCTGTGAGGTGGGAGGCTGTGCTGGTTCTGGCTGGGATAGAGTTAATTTCCTTCATCATAGCTAGTATGGGATTATGTTTTGGATTTGTGCTGGAAACAGCACAAATTTTACTGCTGAGCAGTGCTTACACAGCTCCAAGGCCTTTTCTGCTTCTCACACCATACCTCTAGCAAGTAGACTGGGAATGCACAAGAAGCTGGAAAGGGACACANGTATGACATCATGCTCAGCAATAAAACTAGGAGGAAGGTTGGCCAGGGATCTGTGGCTCAGGGACTGGCTGGGCATGAGTTGGTTGGTGGTGAGCAATTGTTTTCATTTCTCTCTGTTATTTTCTTTTTATTATACTATTATTACTATGACTATTATTGTATTTCAATTATTAAACAGTTCTTATCTCAACCCATGAATTTTCTCACTTTTATCTTTCAAATTATCTTCCCTCCCATCCTGCTGGGGAGGAGTGAATGAGTGCCTGTGTGGTGCTTAGTTACCAGCTGGGATTAAACAACAGGGGCCTAATGGAAAGGTATTAATTACTTTGCAGGATGTCTAATTTTATTTTTATTGTTCAGAATTAAACTTCTTTTTCACCTTTGACTGAATATTAAATGTGATGGGAAGTTTAATAACCTTGTATACAAAAGGCTTAATAACTTTGAAAAGAAGATAGCACGTATGATGATACAAGTAGCTTGAACTTATTACTAATGTTCCACAACTATGTTTAATCCTTCATCCTTAGAGAGTCACAGCGGCTGCTCCACATCTACCCAGCTGACTTTTTCCTGTGAAACTATGAAAGTGTTGCTTAAAGAAGGTTGAAGTTCTGACATTTTTCAGCTGTGGAATAGGAAACTGGACAAAAGCCAACTAACTTTCATGCAGCTTATTGATGCTACTTGTTTACTCTCCTCCAAATGTCTTTCTAAATGACAAAACCTATTCTGCTGCGTCAGAAAACTGTCCTATACTAAGAGGCTCAGTCTATTCACATTATTAGAAATGAGATCAAGCAATGACTTGATAAAGACTTACCTCACATGGTAGAGACTGGTCCACACTATGCCCATTACTGATACTTGAAATGGTGTATTTTCTAAGAATAAGGCTCATGCTTTCAAAATATTGTGCAATGAACTATTAAAAATCCTTCCAGTTCCTAGAGTTTTTATTATACAAACTGATCTGTATTGATTATACTATGAATAAATACCAGTTATGATACCTGTAATGGAATGACTAGATTAAGTTCTGCAGTCTCTAATATACAGGAGGTAGGACTCATTGATATAATAAGATTGTATCATTTAGTCATTTTTTGTAACTAAAGTAAATATTTCTGTGGGAAATGTATAATAATTGCAATTATTTATTGCTGATCACTTTAGTTTTCTTTGTGTCTCAATAATTTCCTTATGACATAACGGTCAGAAATGACTTAATCTACAATGCTTTTGGTTTTCTGTCTTAGCTCTCTTCTCTGCTGTGAAAAGTATATTTGATACCTTAATTCTAAGCATATGGGTGGGCTTTTTTTTTTTTTTTTCCTTTTGGCAAGTAAAGCTATGTTCTAATTTACAGCAAGGCCTTGCTACAGCAACAGTCTGCATATTCGCGCTCTGTGGAAACATGAGAGAGCATATCCTTCAGAAAGAGAGGAATAACCTCCCCAGCATTCACCAGCATGTGCCTTAGGGTAAGAACATTGCATATGGGTAGTTCCTGAAAAGAAACTGATGTGGCAAAGATTCAAGCATCGGTGTAGTGTGGCATAACTTGTTTGCTCACATCTTTAATTTTCTAATGTCAAGAAAGTTATCCACCACATGTGTTCACGAGCAATATGATGGCTACTGCACTTATGTGAGTTTGAAGTATGGAGTAGTATGAAGTCATGTAGTGTGAAAAAACATTTTTGATAAAATGAGAGACCAATTAGCACATTTTAACCAGTCTGCATCAACTAACCTAAGTAAAGACTGCAACTCCTTTGTAAAGCAGAAAAGAAAAAACAATTTTAGGTGTGAGAGCAAGATTTGCTCTTCAACCTCCTTTTACTCCTATGGTGCTTCTGTTAAATAGAAGTAGCTTCATTTCTATTTATGAATTTACAATTTGTGCTGCTATATTGCAGTGTTTCATTGCAGTGCAATTAATAATCAACTATTCACCTCAAATTCAGTGTTGTTTTAAATCCCTTGATTTTTTCGTTCTTGAAATATCATCCTGTTTGTGTACCTGGACTACTTGATTCTATTATACTTCATCTGTCTGTCTAATTAACTTCTTTTGGTTTGTGATTTTTACAATCTTCTACTGGTGCTAAGTAATTTCCTTCAGGCTTTTTTCCCTTTTAATGGACTTACGTAAAGTGAATCTTTACTTTAAAAGAGTAGTTGGTATTTGCTTACAATTTTAGGTATGCATTTAAGTAGCATTAACGTCTTCACTGAAGTTGCTTCTCTCATTCATTTCAATGTTATTATTAATTAGTGTCTGGGAGATATCCTTTCCAGTCTTGTCTGCTGTAGAATTTTTATCTCTAAAATCATGACCTCTAATGTAGATTCATTTGTGCTAAGACTTATAGCTTAGAGTTTTAAAGTATTTAAGTAGATAACATAACTTAGAACACACGCTTTTCTNNGAACACACGATTTTCTAAAAATAATTTTAAAATACAAATACCACAGTGATAGCACAGTTTTCAGCACAATACAATAATAATATTATCTCTAATGCTAGTAGGACTTAAGGAGCATAGCAAAGTTCTAATTTGGAAGAGCATATTTCTGTGATCTTGCTTCAGATTGGTTTTTGGTGTAATAATGATGTTTCAAATGTAAAAATGTTCAGAAAATTCTACAAATATTGCAAGAGTTGAGAGTTCATGGGTTTATTTAGTTGAATGGACCTAGTTTGTAAAGATATACGAGAAAGATTTACTGGTTTGATGGTTCAAGGAAGGCAATAATATAAGGAATATCTCATAGGCTACGGGTTTTGTCAAGGCTCCACTGAACAGATGTTTTACTTTAATAATCTATGTAACTGTATGCTGTGTAAGAAATATCTATATAATTGCTACTTTTTTAACAATTTGGTGTTTGATAAAGTATTTTTTTGTTGTTTCAATTTCTATTTATAGGTAAGGAATGAAAATAAATTTTGATCTTGGCAATTGTTTCAAATCATCAGGAGGGCTTGTTAAAAGCCACTGAGAATATTTTTCTGGGATCTGGAAGGGAACACTTGGTTAGTCAAGGTCTTCCAAGCTTTGCTTCTCTCATTAAAAAAAAAAATAAATAAAATCTTTGTTAAGCTCTTATGGACTATATTTGAAGTATTATTGTTGAAAAGGATTTTTAGTAAAGATATCTAAGACTTCACTTGCCAAAATGGATATTGTCTAACTTTTGTTTACTTTTTAATTTACTTTTATTTTACTTTTTTTTTTGCATTTAGTTAACAATTTTATTTTCAAATGTAAACTTTTTAGTGTTAATTATGATTAAGATGAGTCACTAAGCAACTTCCATGCAAAGTTTATTTTCTTGTCGTAAGGGAAGAAATGTCTGGATTGGAGATACTTGAGGAAAGACTTAAAGAAAAATGACCGTTGCATTTGGGGACATTTTGTCACTTTACAGGAGGTGTGCTAGTTCTGAACTAGATGTGAAGTCAGAGAGGGAGCTGAAAGCTTTTCCAATACGATTTGAGCTGCTGAGGTCTAATGAGACAGCTGTGGGAAAAGCACTGATATCATAAAGATGGTGCATCTTCCTGTTCCATCCAGGAAAATAACTAGCTTCCAGCCCAGTTCCTTCAAGGGAACAGCAAATAGTTCCTCTTATCAGTCTTTGTCAACTCATTCATTTCCTAGAGGGACAGGAAAAGCAATACCAACTGCCAAAACTGTTGGGACGTCCTGGAAAGAAAATTAGCTCTTCAGGGTATAAATGCAAAATCTCAGACTGTTTCAACCAAATTAGGTGTGCAGACTGGCAAATTAATGAACAGTTGCCTATGATTATGGTTAACGAGGTAATCTATTTTGTATCATGGGGAATTCTCACCACACATCTTCGTGACACTTTAGCTTTATTAGTATTTTAAATTCAAAATTTATTTAACAGTTGTATTTTTTCATTTTGATCAAAGGACATTAAAATATTTCTCTTAGCCAATAGTCATTAGTCTGCATTCCCACGCATGCTAGAAGTACTATTATTACGTTCCTATCCATCAATGCCTCTTCTGTGTTCTTATTTACCTTAGACTCCATCTCTTGCAATCCATGTTGCAAACTGATTTGGAATGCATTTTTTAAACTGCTGTCTTTGAAATATTTTCTGCTGTACCAATAATAAATCTTATCCCAACAACTCCAATAGGTATCCCATCCTCAGCCCTAGTATGGGAGCACCTGCTTCAAACTGCAGCCA
>VYZX01028815.1:0-18146 GCA_013401335.1 Brachypteracias leptosomus | reverse complement strand
ATTAGGTTCCTTTCCGCATAGCTTTCCAATCTGTCCAGGTCTCACTGAATGGCAGCACAACCTTCTGGTGTGTCAACTACTCCTCTCAGTTTCATAACATCAACAAACTTGCTGAGGGTACACTTTGTCCCTTCATCCAAGTCATTGATGAAGAAGTTGAACAAGACTGGAGCCAGCACTGAGCCCTGGGGAACACCACTAGCAACAGGCCTCTGACTGGATCTACACCCCTGATCACAACCCTCTGAGCTCTATTATTCAGCCAGTTCTCAATCCATCTCACTGTCCACTCATCTAACCCACGCTTTCTGAGCTTACCTATGAGGATGTTGTGGGAGATAGTGTCAAAAGCCTTGCTGAAGTCAAGTTAGACAACATCCACTGCTCTCCCTTCATCTACTCAATTAGTCAAAAAATTGCTGAGAAATTACATGTAGAGTTAATCATAAAATATTTTTTTAATGTTAATTTTTATTGTTCTTTTTGGATGACAATATTAGGTTTGTATTATATACATATTTAAAACCATAAGCCTACCCTTTGATATTACAATGATTCTCTTACTGTGGGAACAGTTTTCATAGAGTGCTGTCACCATTACTATTTTCTTCAGATAGTTATTGAAATAATAAAACATGTAGGCCTAAAATATGGTATAAGTTCACATATATAACATGTGGTTTCATTAATTATCTATCAACTGAAATGAAGAACAGCAAGAAGACATACCTTTCTTCTATAATCAACTGTTGGCTCTTTCTTTTAAAGTTTTCTGCTCTAAACTTGTCTGTTGCTTGTTCCTTCTGTGTTGTACTTGTGTTCTATTCAAGTGTCTTCCCTTGCGCCACGCATCTTCTCAACTTCAAGTTTTCCTCCTATTCCTACAATGTCTTCTAAAATCTCACTTCTTCTTTATTATTCTGAGAAATCAGGAAACATCAGATCAAGACAACTAGTCCAAATTTAATTTATCCTCCCTTCCTCTTCTATGAATATATATTAGATGATAGATACAGCCTTTAATTAGCTGCTTAAATAGTTTTTTCCTCATATTTTCCATCTTCCTTCAGTGTGTAGGATGGCTGATCTAAAAGTGACCACCCAGTATTTTATTCAGTATATGCTTTATTACAGTAAATGGGACTACTTCTAGGCTCACTTCTAGAAAAGAACTCAAGATTCTAAAACATGGTTTATGTATGTACCTAAGCCTAACATCCTAGAAATCTCCCTCAGGTGTTAAAAAAATCCTTGAGCACCAAAAACCTACCTCTGGGAACTTGCTATAGAGCACAGTGGTTTTCAGGGCTCCTGAGGGAACTAATCTTTTGCTTTTATTCTGCATATTTACTGCAGCCATTTTAAGAGACTCAGGCTCACTCTGCTCCTGTTCCAAAGGAGGCAAAGCCAGGAGACTGTGTAACTAACTGTACCACCAAACCTGATCAGCCCTGCTGCAAGGTAGGGTTTGTTACCCAAGCGCTTTATCTTTTTCACAAGGTCACATGGCTCTTGGATAGCTCAAGGCAGTTTGTGTTGTGGTTACATTTGCTGAGTAACAAGATAGCTTTTGAATGCCAGCACTATATTGCGCAAGTACAAACTTTGAGAGCTGTCTCTGCTGTGGAGGTCTGGCCATTCAAATAAGCCTGGTTTGGTGTCCAAGTGCTCAGTTGCTTCTGATTTTAAAATGCGCCTCTTTTACTCCCTCCGGATTGAGTGCTCAGCTTTTGCTGAAGAACACTGGATGCACATTTTGAGAACCACTCTAAAGGTGCCTTTTAAAGAATTTTAGAAGAAAAAGCATAGAAATCCTCTCAAAAAGTTTCTGCAGGGTGAACTTTCAGAAAGCAGAAAGGTCAAACATCTTAAGTAATGTTGTGGACCCACCCTCTATTTCCACAGGACATGTTCTCATTCAGGAAGTCTGGTGCTAATCACTTTGAACCAAAGAGCCGGACAAGCACATCCTTCCAGTTTGGAATAAATGCATCTGTTGGGGTCAAGAAGGGATGCTGGTAATGCTCAGGTAACTGCCACATGGGAAAATATTGCCACTCATTCTTGTTTAACAAAATTTATTACTCATGCACAATTCACAAATAAATGGAGAATAAATGGATGAGACAGAATGATTTTTCCACATATTTATTTACAAAAAAAATTCTGGGGTGTCAGATGCTGTAGGAAAAAAACCATACAAAACACTACCAATAAAAAAAAAGGAAAAAATTTGCTTTTGCTAGATATTTTTGCTGATGATTTGAATAAATTGAGTTACTCTGTCAAATAAAAAAAATGTGGTCAGGATTTTGCAGTGAGTCTTTAGGAATTCCACTATGAGAGTCTGAATGATGAGTCCTGTATTATTCTCAGGTGGTCTCTGTGGTTTTATTTTTTATTGATAATTCCTTGAAAGTGACTACTTTCCTCAGAAGTCTGTTCCAGTGACCAAACATTCTCTTAGTGAAGAACATTTTCGCTATGCCCAATCTGAACTTCCTCTGATGCAACTTCATTCCATTTCCTCATATTCTATCACTGGTCACCAGAGAGCGGGGATCAGCACCTCTTCCTCCACTGCCCTCATTAAGGAAATTGTAGACTGCAATGAGGGCAGCTCTCAGCCTCTGTTCTCCAAGCTGAACAAACCAAGAGACCTCAGCCACTCCACATAAGTCTTGTCCTCGAGGTCTTTCACTGTCTTGGTCATCCTCCTCTGGGCACACTCTAATAATTTTATGTTCCTTTTATATCAAGGCACCCAATACCACACACAGTACTCATGATGGGTCCACACCAGTGCAGTGTAAAGTGGGACAATCACCTCCCTCGACTGGCTGACTATGCTGAGTTTGATGCACCCTGCGACATTGTTGGCCCTTTCTACTGACAGGGCACACTGTTGACTAATATTCAACTTGCCATCAACCCAAATCCCCAGATCTCTTTCCGTGGGGCTGCTCTCCAGCTTCTTGTTCCACAAGTTGTACATATAACTAGGATTACCCCATCCCAGATGCAGAATCTGGTACTTCCTCTTGTTCAATTCCACAAGGTTGGTGATTGCCCAGCTCCGTTCTATACAGATCTTTCTGTAAGGCCTCTTTGAACTCAAGGGAATCTACAGCTTCTCCTAGTTTATTATCATTGTCAAACTTACTTAATGTATGCTTGAATCCTACATTGATATATCAGTTACAAAAACATTAAAGAGCATGAGTGTTTTACTAGGTTTTAAACAAGAATGTTTGTGGTTTCTCCCATGTGTAGTTCCTTGAAAAATCCCCCAAATCATTTAGCTGTTCTCTTTAATGTTTTTCCTTCAAATTCTCATTTGCCATGATGGCTTCAAAACTTGGCAGCAGTGGAGACACTAATATTTTATGACCTTATACTCTTACACTTGTATCCATTTTTTGAATCTCATGTTTATACCACAAACTCCCTTGAGACAGTGGCCACTGTAAGTTTGTGAAGCCCCTAGTAAACTGAAATGTATTCTTACATCAGCATAGGTCCTAGAAGTTATCATAGTATAGTAGTAGTATAGCAGTAATAATTTGAACCTTTGTCCTCATGAAAATGCACAGTAACGTATGTGCAATGCAGTTCTGACAAGAGTAGGGCTTTCACAAGTTGCTGAGTATCACTTAAATACAAAGAGTCTGCAGAAAAAGAGCACGATCCCTTCTCTATATCCACAATGGATGGAAGGAAAAATGATGGATATAAGCAGCAAGAAAAGGTCTGGTTTGAATTTAGGGAAACAATTTTATCTCTAAGGAGAGTGAAATGTTGGAGAAGAAGAAAATCTGTATTCTCAAAACTATGTAAGGAGATGTTAGAAAAAATGTTTGTCAGTTAGAGGTAACAGAAAATGAGCTTTGGCTTCCCAGGAGTCCTTCCTATTCTTACTGTAAATTCCACAGATAGGTATGTTTGTGGTATTTTTAGTGTGACATGGTTCTAGATTTCAGAACACCAGGAAAAAAATCCATGACTTAAAAAATATGCGTATTTAACAAGCAAAATCATGATGAATCAAGCCAACTTCAAAGTCAATACATGTTATGTAAATAAATATTAATTTGATGTATAATATTTTTGTGGTCTTTATTATGTTTTAATTAAAAAGTATTGTTATTTTTAACATAGGCATATAGAGAGGTCTGAAAGATTCTATTTGAACAAAGTCCTTCCTTTTCTTTCTGCATGTCTGTCTATTTTCAAGTCAAATCCCCTGTTCTTTATTCAATATTTGTCAGTCTCAAGGAAGATAGTGGGGAGTTTTGCAAGATTTAACTAAAGAAGCAGAAGCACGGAAAACTTTTAGATAGATAACTTTCTAAGACTGTTGTTAAAATAAGCTGTAAGTAAAACAAAAATGAAAGACTTGTGTTTATGGACTCATCTCTGTTTGCTTTGAACATCGGAAGCTTCAAAGAACAGATAGAAAAATGCCTAGAAGTATGAGAAGGTTCATTTGATGAGAGTCATGTCAGAGGATGAAGAAACCACTTCCATTTGTAAAGATCAGCGTAAAAGGTAACATTAAATTCTTGGAAATTTGTCAATATCACTGTCTGCAATAGCCAAAGCAACATGAATGGAATTAGTCAATGCAATTAAATGTGTTTCCTAGGCTGCTTTACTGTAGACTCTGAGATGTTTTACCTTTGGTTCACCACTGATTCAGCAATGGAACGGAAATGTGATCTTGGTAACCAACCTTTCTCTATATTTTCTTAGCTAAACTGAGGGCAAACTTGGCATAACTGATTTTCTGAATCAAACAATTTCACAGAACTGAATAAAAATATCTTCTGCTTTCTGCTAACCAAATTTCAGTCAACAGGTGTTTTAATTCCCTAAAGACAGCCTTTTTATCATCTTCTGAATGTTCTTGGATCCATAGTACTTTCACTTTTCTTGCGAAAAAGCAACATGGAGAGAAAATCAGGTGTTTTGTGAATCAAAAAGAAGAAATTTATCACGCTCCTATTTGTATCACATTCATACAACACATTCTGTGATCCACATTAAACCACTATAAGCTGTCTGTCACTGAGATCGTAGGAGAAGTAAATAAAAAGTGAGAGTATGTTAATGATTTTTGTTTGATCTAGAAAGCTTTTGCAAATACAGGATTCCTATCACCACTTTCTTAGTGAAGGGAAAATGACAGTGTCAGCATTGATACTGTGATATGTTTAGGAGGTTTGCATTTTAAAAAAACTGCCAAAGTGATAATTTTAATTTTTCTACAGTTACTAGTATGTCCTTTATTTGTTGTACGTCAATTCTGAACACAGATCTAGACAATACTAATGTTAGCTATTTAGCTATTCTATTTCCATTAACACTGATAACTAAGACCTTAGAGAATATCTATATCTCACCAACCTCCACTGTCTTGTTGGTCCATTTGGAGAAATATATAAAATAAAAAACCTCACTTCAGTACAACTGTCCTGTTTTCAAGTGGGACAGAGTTAATTTTTTTCCTAATCACTGATACAGTGTCTAATTCTGGATTTAGTATGATAATAATGTTGACAACACACTGATGTTTTCAGTTGTTGCTAAGTAATACTTATCCTAAGGCAAGGATTTTTCAGATTCTCCTGCTTTGCCAGTTAGGAGGTGCAAAAGAAGCAGAGAGGGAGCATGGCCAGGACAGCTGACCCAAACTGATCGAGGGGATATTCCATACCATAGGACATTATGCTCAGCATGTAAACTAGGGGAAGTTGGCTGGGGGGCGGTGGATCACTGTTCGGGGTCTGTCTGGGCCTGGGTCAGTGGGTGATAAGCAATTGCATTGTGCATCACCTGACTTCTTGGGGTTTATTTCTCTTTCTTTTTATTGTCTCCCTTTTCATTACTATTATTTATTATTGTTGTTATTATTTATTATTATTATGTTTTATTTTATTTCAGTTACTAAACTCTTCTTATCTCAAGCTACTAGTTTTACTTTTTTCCAATTCTCCTCCTCATCCTGAGATGGGTTGGTAGGAGTGAGCTAGAGGCTGAGTGGTGCTTAGTTCACAGTTGGGGTTAAACCACAACAGCAGTTCTGTTTCATTTAACTGCTGACACAACTCACCAAGGCAGTGTGGGCAGAGTCCTTATTCTGTCAGCCAGATAACAGTAAGAATCTTTAGAAGCTGAAATTATCATTTTTTTTTAATTCCTAGAAAGGCAGAAAGCTTGGGAAAAATAAAACACCAAATTATTAAATACTTTGCAAAATGTTAGTTTAAAGCTTGCACCTGGTTTGGTTTATTTATTTTGTAATATCCATTGTAATTATTTGGGAAATAATATATATAACTTAAATTAATTGATCATAAATTAATTCACCTATGATGCAATATTACTAAGTAGGCATTACCGCAAAATTTGTAGTTTCTGCTAGGAAGGTGTCAAACCCAGTAGTCCAACAGATGTAAATCTGCCACAACTCCACACCCCAGGTCCCACCAGTTAGCAAGGTTGATCATGTATTCCTAGTTGACATGCACATAAACAAGTGTACCACATCACAAATACACATGTACACACAGCCAACCACACATGTAACACAGTCATGCTCAGCACTCACACAGACAGGACCAATGCCCTCATCCAGCCCCCCACCTCTGGCTGAGCAGAACAGAGGTCTGTTAGCAGGAATATATGTACAAGGTGGATCCACCCAGCAGCTGGATTCAGACATTCAGTCAGTCCAGTAGTGGTCCCTGGGTGCCAGTCCCCCCAGCTGCTGACAGCAGAACATATGAACCCCTGTGTCTGCAGCCACACTCCAGATGCTGCAAGACACACACACACAAGCATGCACAGTCTCCAGCTGCTCTTGCCCTCAGAGTCCTCAAGACCCTGTGGTCCCTCTGACAGCAATTTCCTAAGGGAATGAACACAGCCAGTCACACAATGCATCTCTGGGATGTTAAGCATGATTAACATGCTCTGAATATGATACATTAGAAAAGTGAGTGATGTTCAAGGAAACAACTGCTTACTGGACATGGAATGTGAAAGGTAAAATACCAGATACAGCAGATTTTAGCCCAAGACTTCACCAGAGTGATTATTTTGTTTTCATACAGACATGTGGTGAATTTTTTCTTGTGTCTTCTGACAGTAATTCTCCTGTTTCGGTAAAGTTGGTTTTATTTTTCCACAGATGCTTATAAGAGAGGATTCATGGCTTTCTTAGTGATTCAAGAAAGAGGTTTCGTAGATTTCTGAGCTTCAGCCACTGGTTCTGTTAGTTTTAGTCCAACCATAAATTTTAGGCTTTGTTAACACCATCAGCACCTGGCAAGAAAAACACAGTTACACACTTGTGAAAATGAATGAGCAAATGAATATTAAAACTCCAAAGGCAATTATTACATGTCCTCAAGGAGTGTGGCAAGAATAGTAGCAAGTTCAGTCATGTCATGTTGTATTGATAGTCTTATATTTATTTCATTATAATTTAGAAATTAAATGTGTTGGCACTTCACCATTTATCCAGCTAATCATACTCTGTAAAAATCCCATTTTGTTATCCAGCCAGACTGCTGAGCAATCATTCATCAGAGCTTCACTCATGAACAATATTATTTTACCTCTGGCAGTATTGTAAAATATCAAATTATTTTAGAAAGAGCCTTGATCTTTAAGATTGTGGTAGTCCCCATTATTAGTTTGTCAACTATAAACAGAAACTGTGACTGCTCAATGTCCATAGCTCTTGAACTAGCATTGGCTCAACATCAGTCAGACCCATCTGTGGTTTGGTTTGTATTTAGAAGAGTTGTTTGCTTGTTCAGAAATTATAAAATTGGTTTCCATATAAGACATTTGTGTCAGATAGGCATAAAAGGACAATGGATGTTTTCCTCTGGGAAACAGGTAATGATCAGGTGTCCACACTGATGTTTTATGAAATCTACCAACCTATTCATTAACTTTATAATATACTTGAAGACCTTGACCAAAGCAAACAGAATAAATCTTTGTTCTTGTCCTTAGATGAAATCTCAGATAATGGTCTCTCCAAAGATATGTCTCAAGCATAGATTCCAGCTTTCCTCTTCAGTATGTATTCCCTATTGTCAGGAGAGTTTAGGAGGCAGAAGAAATGATATTGCCAGTAAACTGTTTGTTTGTAGGTCTATGCCTGGGGCTTGGACATTGCAACAAAGGACTGCAATCATTAGCTAGAGCTGGAGACATGGAAGGGAATGACTTGTTTGAATCTTAGACCAAGACTGAGATTGTGATAGTGAGTTATGGAAACAGGTGCAGAAAAGGAAACAGAAGATGACTGAGAATAGAAGTCTGTCATTACTTGCTAAATTTCATGAAAATAGAATTTAAGACAATTTTAAGCCTCCTAACCTGTTTGGTGATCTTATATGAGTTACCCAGGAAACATTATTTGTGTTTGGTTAGTAAGCTGTTATCTTTTCAAAGCAGCTCTTTTTACTACTGTTTTCTATTTTTTTGTGACTTTGAAGTAATACTATTGCATCAAGCTGATAAAGGCAGTCAGGGACTGAAACTGATAATGAATGCAGTAGTCAATTTAGTGAGCTATAGAACAGTGGGAAGCAGGCAGCATCCAATATTCTAAGGTCTTCACTTCTTGCTTAATTGCTTCCAGAAGCTTTTTAGTGTGATATAAGTCATGTAAGCCTACAAAATATTGTATTATCCAATGTCATATTACCACAACTGCTGCTAACAATCAGTACCAATTTCTTTGCACTCTCCCCTCCCTTTCTTCTCTTTTCTCCCTGTACACATACATGCAATCAGATGTGTTCTCTATAAATGCTCTAGGGCTGTAAACATTACCTCTAGCATCTCCTGAATCTGAAACTGCCTTAAGACAATAACCTTCATTTCAGGTTGCAAAAGACATCCTTTTGAGAAGGCATCAAAAATATATTGGAAACTTTACATCCCACAAAGATGAGAGGTTGGAAAGGAGTGTCTGTATATTTCCTGTTTGCTGAGTTTCCAATTAAGTTGATGTTGATGTTATTTTATGTATTCCTTTACTGTTGTTTGATGGTATGTATCATCATCTTACATTTTATAACAATATTACATTAAATGAGAAATGAAAATTACAAATACAAAAAATTTAATGTTGCTTTTAACTTATTTCTTAAGTCAAAGTCTTTGTAGAATAGAGATGGCAATTTTTACAGTGCAAAACACCGCACCTAATATTAGCATTTAAAAGTCAGTGACCTACTCTAAGTAAGATGTCTAGGTTTCCTCTACAGTTAATTGAAAGGGATATGGAATTTCATCACACTCATTTGAGTCACATTTTAACACCCGAAATTAAGTAAGATGAATTTATATTTCTATATTGATATTTATGGCCATAAAAAACTTTGTATGTGTTAATATATGTTGCTGTTATANGTTTTTCATCCACCAGCATCCCCAAATCCCTTTCCACAGGACTGCTCTCCAGTATATCCTCTCCCAGCCTATAATGATAGTGCTGGTTACCCCAGCCCAGGTGCAGGACCCTGCACTTGTCTTTGTTGAACCTCATAAGGTGTTGCAGCACAATAGCAGTTTTATAACAATACAGCTACCTGAGAAAATAGTTTTGCATTTGAATTGGATTCAAATCAGTCAAAAACCTATGAATTTCTTTGATGAGGTCTTGTTTTTATGTTTTGTCTCAATGTCCTTGAGATTTCCACTAGTGTTCACAATGTGATTTGAATGATACAGAATAAAAGTGAGATTTGAAAGCCCATATTTATTATTTCTTTGTTGTTTTTTTTTTAACAAACAATGACCAGTGAAAAATACTATTTTTGTTTGCATCATTTATAAGAAAGACAACAAAAATGAACAATTCTATGATTCCTACTTGCCTGCAAAATGCTTTTTAAAAGTATCATAGGGGAAAGGAATATCATAATAGTTTCAGCTGCAACTGAGTACAGCAAAAGGGACATATATATATATATATATATATATATATATATATATGTATGAATATTTGGTATGATGGTTTGTCTTTAGTGTTTTGAAATTATTTTCTTCCAGTTCCTATTTAGATATGCTTTATTACTACCAATCTCAATACTGTAGTCCAGGTGTAATCAAAAATGCATAATAATGGTAGAGCAGAAATATTTTTTTAGGAGTTACAGATGAGTGATCATAAGAAAATATTGCAAATATTTTTGGATTATTAAACTTTCCAAGGCTTAGATATTTGAAAAATAGAATGAAGTTATAAGTATGATAGTGAACAATGAGCATTTATAATTTTCTTCATTTCATGTAGTTTGAATAGACAAAAAGGTAGAAAAATATTGGAGGTATCATATTATACTGATTTTTTACAGCAGACAGATACTCTCCAAAGGACAATGTGTGCACATTCTGCTATAACAGTGATGGGAACATGTCATAATGATTTAAAAAGATTTTACACAATAAGATAGTTCTGATGAAAACACTGTGTTCAGTTTTGGACCCCTCACTACAAGGAGATTTTGTTGCTGGAGTATGTCCAAAGAAGGACAATGAAGCTGGTGAAGGGTCTAGAGAACAAGTCTTATCAGGAGCAGCTGAGGGAACTGGGATTGTTTAGCCTGGAGAAAAGGAGGCTTAGGGGAGACCTTATTGCTCTCTATAACTACCTGAATGGAGGTTGTAGCAAGGTGGAGGTCAATCTCTTCTCCCAAGTAACAAAAAATAAGACAAAAAGAAATGGTCTGAAGTTGTGCCATGAGAGGTTTAGATTGGACATTAGGAAAAAGTTGTTCACTGAAAGGGTTATCAGGCATTGAAACAGGCTGCCCAGGGAAGCAACTGAGTCATCATTCCTGGAGGTGTTCAAAAGACCATGTGTAGATGTGATGTTTAGTGGTGGACTTGGTTATGCTAGGTAAACAGTTGGACTTTATGATCTTAAAGGTCTTTTCCAATCTAAATATTTCTATGATTCTATGAAAATTATTTGAAATAGCACCATTAGAACAGCTTTCAAATATATCTTCATCTATGGGTTCCTTAGCCATGGAAGGATACATTTTGTTATGTGTATTGCTGACTATACTTTAAAAGCAAAATGTAATGGCTGAATTCTTATTTGAGCATAAAAATTATTTTGAACTTTTAAAAGATACAACTATGTGTTGGGTAAGTATTTATGCTTAAAACTCAAATTGTGGCATGGGAAAATACTTTTTTCAATATAGAAGATGCCTCTCAATGTCTTCAGGGGAAGTTAAATGATTTTACTAACATCAAAAGAATGTAATTAAACACCTATGATGGCTAAACAAAATAATAACAAGTAGAGGCTTCTTCACATTAGGTAACTATACTCTCACAAATGGGTTGGGCACTTCCTCTGACAGCTCATATATGAAATTTGATTTGGATTAATTAAAATTTGTGGCAAAAATAATGTGCACATTTATTCCACATCAGAAAAATGAAAATAATTAACAATTTATCTCTAAGTGTGGGCTTGTTACTTTCAGCAGCTGTCTAGTATAAAAGGTGTTGCTAGCCTACTAAAAAGTGTACTGTACTTGAAAATACAAATAAAAATACAGAAGAGAACATCATATGGCTAACCACTACAAAAGACTGCTAACAAGAATCTTCAGTATAGAATTCAAGTAGAGAAGAACTTTAGGAGCCAAAATTTGTTTGTCTAAAATTTGGGGGCCTAAAATTGTGAATCCTCAACTAACAGTAGATGTATTTTCAATCTTTAACTTCTTTGATCCTCTAATAACCATATTCCACATGTCTTAATTTCTAGTTTGTCTTTAAATGTACTCTCACTCAGAGATCCACTCTGTGGGTATCTAACATGGGATGTGAGATGTATCAACTTCTCCTTACCACTCCCAATTTTTTATAGAGAAACACTATGTGTTTAGATGCCTAGCTTTTATGAGGCTGAAGTTGTGTAACACTGACATTGTTTTAATGTGATTGGAAAATGTGCATCTTGTCTACAACAATTACTTGATCAGCTAGCAACTGCCACAGGTTAACAGAGACCCCTCTTTTGCTGTGGTAGCCTGATACCTTTATTGGAGATGTAATAAAATTTCATCTAATACATTTGGGAAAATGACTTCCCAATCTTTAAACCTCAGATAATATTCCCTTATTAAGTCCCCAAGACACCATAAGAATGTAATACTTTCACAATTTTCTTCCTTGTGACAATAGCCAGAAGATATTTAGAGAAACACTATATATGGAGTAGTCCAATGTAAATGCTTTCTCTCTGTTGTCTTCCCCTCCTCCCTTTTCAAGGCATCTACCAGTAAGCAATTGGTTTTCATTTAGATGAATCAGAGGGTTCTGATGATGTTAAAATTATTTTACCTTGCATAACAAATCATGTTCACAGAATTNTGTCCACCAGGACCCCCAGGTCCCTTTCCCCTACGCTGCTCTCCAGCAGGTCAGTCCTCAACTCATACTGGCACATGAGGTTGTTCTTGCCCAGATGCAAGACTCTACACTTGTCCTTGTTACATTTCATTATATTTCTCCTTGCCCAACTCTCCAGCCGGTCAAGGTCTCGCTGAATGGCAGCACAGCCTTCTGGTGTGTCAGCCACTCCCCCCAGTTACCTAGTATTGTTTGGTGAGATTCAGAATGAAACCAATTCCTTGGTTTCGAAAGAGAATTTTGGAAGAGAATGAGAATTTTTGAATTTGAGAATAATGCAGATATGTAGATCTGCATCTACTCCATGTAATAGATAATGCATTCCTTATTTCCCACAAGTGAGAGAAGTAGTTTATGTTTTTCTATCAAATAGAGGCAAATATATAAAAAGGTAGTTTAAAAGAAGATCCATGTCATGGAACAGAGGGAGATAACATTAATCAAGATAGTCATGTTCATTTAAAAAGGGCTGAGGGTGTGCTTTTGTGCATGCTGTGACAAAGACATACTTTCTTGTGTCTTTTCTACATTATAACATAATATTTCAGCTGTATGTTATACCAAAATCCCCTTCAGTTTAATCCCAGGATACATATAGAAAATACATACTAAGGTTAGACTTTGAATAGCAAAGCCAAAGTCTGGGGAATTAATGATTACTATAGTAATGTGCTGCAGACAAATTCCCATAAAATCACAGGCAAGTCCTGCCAAATGTCCCCATTCCACATGCAGGTCACATAACGGGAAAAGTTTTATGCTTCAATTAGATGCAGCAATTTCTGTCTGGAATATGGTAATAGGGGCACACTAGCCTATCCCACTTTTAATACCAACTTCAAAATGAAATTCCTAGTTTGATTGACTTTATGCAAAGTGTCACAAGTCTACAGGCTGTTTATGTCAAGGAATCACAAATTCTGACATGAAAGCAAAGGAATCCTCATTGGCATTAATATTTAAAGTCACTTTAACACGTCATCATTAACATTCCATTGAAAAGATTAGCATCAGCACCATGGGAATAATCATCTTTAAGGTGTTAGCTTTGGACGTTATCAAGTGGTGTGCATGCATAGACTTTTTTCTGATCAATAAAAAGAAGACTGAGTAGAAAGCCTGTAGCCATGCAAAAGTGACCATTTGGAGAAGAGGCAGTTGTTTTGTATTTTTTGATCATTATTTACTCCCTAAATCCTGAGAAGAAAATTCTTTAGTAGCTCAAACTAGCAAACTTGGATCATCTGCACCCTTATCACGTCAGCAGGAAAGCTTCATATATGTGACATTGAGTACAAGAGAATATTGTATGTACTATGTCCAATATAAACCAGCCTGTGGCTTAAAGGACGCAGAAAATAGCCTTAAGCCAAGTGAGAGAAGTATTAAAGAACTGTCTTAAAACTGGGAAACCAAGCAGTTCGTGTCAACAGAGTATTTGTCATCCTATGTTACCCTTACTCCCCTGACAAGGTATTATCACAATGGGTAAATGTTTCTTTGTGAACCTACCACAGTTTACTAATGACAATTTATACAGTTCTAAAGTTTTTAAATTATTGTTTGACAAGGCCTACTGCACATGCAATGGTGATCTTATAATATAGAGAATAATCTATCTGCTATACAAGAGAAACAAGAAAGAGGAAGGCCGGAAAACGCATTCACATGTTTAATGAACTTGTGTTATTGTATAACCTACTCATAATGACAAAAACTGGAGATCTCAACATGGTTAATTCTAAAACATTCTCCAAATTTCTAAATGTCTTTGTTTTCTAAAAAACTAAACCTGAAGCACAATCATAACCAGTCCAGGGGGATGTTAACATAAGCCTCATTCTGACGGACAGAGGGAATTGTAAATAGAGTTAAAAATAAATGTTGTCAGAGTTATGGGTGATCTTATCACTGCATTGGAATAATTTAGGCTGGATAGGACCTCAGGGGGTCTTTAGTGCAACCTCCTGCTTAAAGCAGGATCAACTCTATGATCAGATCAAGCTGTTCAGGTCTTCATCCAGTCAAACTTCCAAGGACAGAGATTAGGTAACCTCTCTGGGCACCCTATACCAATCCTTCGTTAGAGTCATAGTGATTTTATTTTTTTCTTCTCATGTAAAGTTGACATCTCATTTTTCCTTGTTCTCTTGTCACACACCTCAGTAGAGAGTTTGACTTAGTCTTGTTGATAAACTCCCCTTAGGTGTTGGAAAGCTGCTATTAAGTCCTCTCTAAGTCTTCCTGTCTTCATGACAAGCAAGCTCTTTCCTCAGCCCCTTCCCTCATTTGTCGTTATGTTGCAGTGAATAACATTTACAATGCACATATAGAAAAGAATACATAAAAGTAAAATATACAGGTAATGCTTTAAAGAGATCCTATCATAAAGCCAAAAAGCACTGATAGCTAAATCAGGTAGTAGGAAGAATTTAGCAAGATATGAATGACATTTGGATATTACTTAAGAGCATTTTACTATGTGCTGTCAAGCTTGCTATCACACCATTAAGAAGACTGTTCTTATCAAAAACAAACAAATAAATTACACTAAACAAAAGTCCTCAACATTTAGAGGGGATGTGAAGAAATGAACAAAAATAATTGTAAGAAGAAGCTAAAACTACAGAACATCGATGAGAAACTAGAAAACATGGGAAGCTGATAAAAGATACAAAGAAAGTTATGGAAA
Source organism: Brachypteracias leptosomus (assembly GCA_013401335.1). NCBI lineage: Eukaryota > Metazoa > Chordata > Aves > Coraciiformes > Brachypteraciidae > Brachypteracias > Brachypteracias leptosomus. Next base: position 2,989 of record VYZX01028815.1, on the reverse strand, counting down.
AAGTATAAAGAAAGTTAAGTTTCTAATGCATAATAGAAAAAAGGATTTGTAATAAGTTACCTTTTGTTTTCTTAGTAAATAGACACTGGGAAAAATTGTCATTAAAACATTCAAGAAATTGGTCTGTTCAATAACTGTTGAATAGCTAATGCAAGTGATCTTGATATTTACAGGCCTGCCCATCCAACTTGGATTAAAGACAAAATAGAAAGTGCTTAATAGTGGACAGTATTAATAAAACATTTACAGAGGATAATGTAATGAAGACCAGCCAGAATTGGTTTGTGAAGAATGACAGTCATTTATCAACTTTGATATCTTTTCCTTATGAGGTTAAAAGTATAATTTGTAAAGGTGTTGATGCATTTTTTGTAGAGATTTATGAAGAGTTGTGATACTGCACTACATTTTCATTAAGCAGATTAACATTAGAACAGGACCAAGTGTTCCGTGGCTTCCAAATTCCAAACCTGCAACTGCAGGCATTTCTAATAAGGTCTTGCATGAGGTTATTCTTAGTTCACCATTTTCAATATATTTCATCAGTTATATGGTATGAAATTACCATTGATAGAGTTGCAACTGTGACAATAGTAAACACTTAGGAAGACAAATCAATGAAACCTAACAATTTGGATCACTTAACAAGCTGGATGCTATTAAAACATATGTGTGAAATACAACCAAGTGTCAGATTGAGCTTCTGGATAAAAAATACTATGTGCTGGAAGCATCAGGTGAGACTATATTTACTCAACAGAACACAGAGTCTTAAACTGGTTCTGGGTCACAATGAAATCACTCAGAGCACTGAAAAGAGCTCAAGTGGCCGCTGGATATAAAAAGTGTGGAATATGTCATAAAGGGAAGCTAGACCAGTATATATCACTCCTTTTCACATTGCTTTACTGGAATTCTACAGTTAGTTATGGAATTAATAGTTCAAAAAGGAAGTGAAAAACCAAGAAATCGAGAAAAATCCATGGCAAGTCTAAGCTAACACAGGTTTTACCTCCTATTAAAGAAGACAGAAAGATAATCTCTTATAATATAATCTCTTATAAGATAATCTCAAATAATATAATCTCTTCTGAAGATAGTATCTTCACGACAAATTATAAATCTGCTTAAACTCTTTATTGCAACAGACAAAATAGTATCTAAAAGCAAGAATAGAATAAAAATAATTAAAAAATGTTAGTACTGATGGTAATTTGTCCATGGAGAAATTTACAAAGACATTTCATAGATTTTCTTCTTCACTGGAAACTAAATTGAGGTTGCATGTGACTGAAAGAGAGATGCTTGGGCTCATCCATAGTTTTTGGACTGGATACAGGACCTGACTCAGATAGGTCTCACAACTTGTCATGTAGGACAGGTTAAAGATGAGTATAAGACTCTTTCATAGCCTTAAAATCAGTTAAGTATGGTAATGCAAGATGACAGCTCCATATGGTCAATTCATTAAGATGAAGACATTTATCACTGTTGTTTGTGGAAGGAGTGCTCTTTAACTGGTCCATTGGCAATTAATATAGTTTTCTAGCATAGGTTTTGATGTTGGTTGCTAAGTGCTAGAATAAGCTTATCAAATACCAAAGCTGTGAATGCAATGTGACTATCACTGAACTCAGGGTGTGCTTTCCGTTACTGATACCTACTTGCTGTATCAAAGCAGGCTGAACAGCCTACTGAGGTTTTTTTGAGACTGGATACATATTCATTTGATTACACAAAACCTAGTCTTGTGGACAAGTTAAGCACTGTGATATTGCTGTGAATGGAAGAACATATAATACAGATTTTGAAACTTCTTATGTTTTGGGGTTTTTTTTAAATGAAGGATGTCTGTGTTTTCTGACTTGTTTGATTTTGATAGATTTCATCATATTTTCTTGTAATTTTCCTTTGCAACTGAAATTTCTTATTCACCAAGGGCTAATTAATTGTATTTTGTAAATTGAGTTCAAAGTATTTGCTTTGAAGGTGACTCCTGCCTTCCATTGTCTTGGAATGAGGTTAAGCTTCTCTTGAAGTGAGAGAGTCTAAAACCATAGAAGTATCTTTTGAGTGTTTAGTTTACATGAATGTAAAAAGATGTGTGAATGAAGATGTAAAATAGTATATGAAAGAGAGTAACAGGAGATAAGGATGAGAGTGCAGAAAAAACTTTCCATAGTGATAAAGCAGAATTATATTGGTTACTTTTCCCAGCAGAAGTTAAATAAATTATAAAGGTAAAAGTGAACACTGTTTAAGACCAGCTACAGTCACCAGTACACTCAATAGATTAAACTGTCCTTTGAAATATGGAATCTTCAAAATAAACTGAATGTTTTTTCTGCAAGGAATATGCTTGTTCAACATGAATTTGTTTGAGAAGACTGAAATATTAATCTTTGGTTATAATCAAATAATACCTCGTTGTGCTACAAACATTTTTGCTTCCTATTGAATCAGGACAGAGTTGTGCTTATCTTTTCTAAGGCAGACTTGTGTTTCATTAAATATGGTGTATCAAGCATGCTGGGCAACAGATAACAAATGTACTTTATAGCCCTGAACCATTTTGCTTTCTTTATAGTCTCTTTGTGTCTGTATTACCCTACTTGGTAAAAATTAAGCTTCTGCTAAGGAACTATGTATGATTTTGGACTATTGCCAATGATCTAAAGAAGGACAGAATGTGATTACAGGAACATAGAATAAAATTCAGGACATCAAGAGAACTGGTATGTTTAAAGCAGAAAGCAACATAGGGCATAAGAATTTGGATTATATGAATAACATCATTAAATGAAAACTAGTTTAGTGAAATATGTGTTCTCTGGAAATATATCTTATTTGTGTAAGTGATTAAGTGCTTCCAGGTGAATGTCCAAGTAGTTCAGGGAATGACATGCACTATTGGTGACCTGACTTATATCACCCTTCGAAAGGATGTTGCACAATAGATATATGTATACAAGTGTGGTGGGTTTACCTT
>VYZX01028814.1:556893-615112 GCA_013401335.1 Brachypteracias leptosomus | reverse complement strand
CTCCTGGGAGCAGGACAGTGAGCTGTGCACTTTGCTGCTTGCTGCTGGGAAGACTGGGAGCCACGTGCAAAGGGCTAAGCTCACCACTGCTGGGTTTTATGAGAGAGCAATGTCAGCAAGTTCACCCTGACCAGGAGAGGTCTTCTTGATTCCTGGAGTGGTGGCAGCTCGAGGTCATCTTGTGGGCATCAGCTGTAGTGAAGACATCCTTTCATCTTGTGTACACGTATATGTTTATGTGTATGGGGCTGAAAACTTAGCCCAGCTGGCTTGCTGGAGGGTGATGAGACATACTGGGCAGACACTTGCCTTTGTGGATGACCCATCCTGATCATGACTATCACTGCTGGGCTTCCCTTTATGTCTTTTGCAACGATAGGATTTGTCAGGTCACCTTGAGCGTACCGAATCCTAGCGATGAGGTTGGGCAGATCCAGGTACAGTCACAGCTGCTCACAGAAGCCTCCTGCATTCCCTACCAGCCCTGATTTCTGATGCCCTAGATGATGTGGCTTCCTGCCTTTCCTTCAACAAGGTATTGCTCCTCCAAGAGCCTTACAATCAGTATTTTCCCTTGATGTTTTCTGTAATTGCATCCCAGTGCTATCTACTCCATGCCCCTCACCTAATGATCCTCAACACTCTCCTCCTCACCTCCCTTTTGACATCCAGCAGATCTGAAGAAGAGACAACTGCCAAATTCTTACCCATTAGTCTTGTCAAAAGTGTTTGCGTCCTCCATGATATTCAATCTACAGATGAGAGATGGGTTCTATAATGAAATCCTGATGTTCAGATTATTTCTTGTCCCTGTGGTAGGGAGAGTTATGTAACTCAGATTCAAATACCAATCATTTGGACACCAGTCTAATCCTTCCAGAGATTAGGGTGACTGGAGTTGTAGGGAGAACCAAACTAATAACTGGGCAGGCTCATATCTGGGTTCTCCCATTCAGGCTCTGAAATCTGGAGAGGTCACATTTGGAGGGGAAAGCACCATAAACACAAAGAAAGAACCTAACAGGTATTATTTAAAACAAAGAATTGTGAGAAAGCTTTATGAAACGAGTACTTCAGTGTTGTCTAGGAAGCATGTCCCTCCTGCCCTGCTGGTTCTCCTTGCCTGATCCCATATGTTGCAGCCACTGCTGGTATCTATATCCTCTGCCCGACATGCTTGAGTCCTGATTCACATTTCTTGCTCTGCCAAAGCTTTCCGGGGTCAGGGATCCGGCTTCATTTATAATCACCACTGACACTTAATAATAATTCTGCCTTAGGTTAGAAGTGCTCATGGAAAAGACACTCATTATGGTAAAATCAAACCACTGAAGCACTGTGCTGGTCCCTTCTCCATCCCTTCTTACAGCATGGCTGGCTCTCTAGGGCAGAAATCTAGGCCCGTGGTGCAGTTTTACCACTCTATTAAGTGTTCTTTTTGGGGGGAGAATAGTCGATGTCAGCCTTTCTCAATTCCTGCTGCCACTTCAGCATCAGTCTGAACCCCTTCTTGCGTCCCAGCTTGTCTGGTATCTGCGTTGCATCCAGCACATGTCCAGATATGGACTACACCATAGCCTTACTTCTTCCAAGGTGGAGGGCCTGAGCTCTCATTCATGTGGTCTGGAGAGATCAAGTGTGACTGAGGCTCAGCACTCAGATACACTGAGATACTCAGCCCTCCTAAGTTCACTTAGAAGCGATGCTGAAGCTACAGCCACTGCTAGGGCTGGAGAGGTGTGTGTAGGGACATCCCTCCTGCTTGTCCATTCTTGTAGATACAGCCTCTGTGTATATAGTCTGTAGCTTTTGTAGACTCAACCAGTGCAGACATAGTTCTTGTAAGGCCCAGTCAGTCAGAGGTAAAGCAGATTCTACCTCGGACTTAATTTCTCTGGATAAATATTCAGAGGTATTGACAAGGGAGGTTCTGCTGCGACAGCATGTGGTGAGCTGCTAAGGGACTGTAAAGAATGATCAATGCTGTCATTTTTATGTACTTCATTTCCCCTGGTGATTTTTCAGTGCTCCTACCGTCATTTCTTCTGCCCGTTTCTTCTTATGATGGGGGCAGATTTTCCTCCTGCTGGACTGGGGGCTCTCACAGCAATGAGGTGTCATTAAATCAGACAAGGCAGCAGAAGTTGAAGGATGATCCAGACTATCGAGGGCAAGGCAGGAGAGGTCGAATAAGCAGGTGATGAAGTGAATTCCCAAAGGACTCAGTTTCTTTTAAAACTGAATGAGAAACCAAGCAGAGCAAATGGGAGGGCTTAAAGCAGCTCCATTTCTGTTTCACAGTATAGCTTCTTTATAGAAGCTTCTTCTGTATAGCTTCTTACTGTCTGGTTCTCTGCTGGAGGGGATAAAAAGGCAGAACTGGGATTGGGGGAGCACAGGGTGGAGACAAGCACTAAAAAAATAATATAAATGGCCATCGTAGGATAACTGAGTATAAAAATATCTCAATTTTAGTTACTGGGCTACTTCTGCACTGTAGGAGTAAAGCAAATTCAGAGAAAAATGATGAGAATGATTGAGGACAACCTGGAATAAATGAAAAGTCTGAAATTCTTTCCTTTAAGAGGAAGAGATTAAAAGAAAAAGCTGGTAAAGTAATAAGTGAGCCAGAAAATAAGTGAGCCAGATGAGGGCTGTATATATTTTCCCTGCTGTATTCAGCAAAGATATGGACAGCCAATTCCAAATGCATTCAAGGAAATATCCTTTCAGACATAGGAGCTTCTTCCACAGGCCATTCAGTTCCAGGGCAGTTTGGATGTTGATGTGAGCTGCAAGTATATCCAGAGTTCTAAGGTAGACAAGAGCTTTGGAAGGTTAAAAAGCACCCTTGCTTCCAAGTTTAAATCAATCTCTTACTATTACACATTCAAATGAAGTCTTCCAAGAAGGTGGGTTATCATGATGTGAGGTTTCTTATGCCTGGTTCTGAATTAACTGATCCTGGTGGCTGCCAAGGAGTTTTCTGGAGCAATATGGCTCCACATCTGATGTGGTTTGACCTTGTTCTGTTGCAATTTCAACTGAAGTGGGTGAAATTATTCTCTTTGTATGCTGATGTGAAGGAAATCAGGCTCACAGGGCAGGAGAGGAGTGAATCAGGAGAGAGGTGGGTCCCATTCCCATCACGATTAAAAGGAAATGTTGAATAGATGTAGCAGCAAAACCATTTCAGAAGGAAAATAACAAAAATTGGACCAAAGCACATAGCTTTGTTTAAATAATTCTATCATGCAACGTGATTTTTGAAGAGGAATCCCAATAAAGCACTTTCTGATCACATGATGCGACAAGAAGAAAAGGTTTTGTTAGGACTTTGTTAACGTTTGTGTCAGCATCTTGCAGTGCTGTGGTGATGCCTGTGAAAGGCTGTGGCCTTTTAAAAGCACTTACTACTGTCTGGATGGTTGGGTGATAGAGGTTTGCTGCAAAAAAAGGGTGTCAAAGTCTGGAGATTGGTTGCAAGGACAGAAAAGCCCTGCACTGTGATTTACATCATCAGCTTGATGACATGTCTCCAGACCTCAACCTCTGAGGCACAGCTGGAGACAGAGGGGAGAGCAACACTTTGTGTAACACCCCTGTATTTTGCTTGAACATACATCTCTGTTGAACTAGTATTCTTACTATTCTTATGATATTACTATGTTACACCCCTAAAAGAGCTGTGCAGATCTCCTCCTTCCCCCGGGCTGCAGCTCTGGGGATTTTTGCCTTGATACCTGTCATCAGGCAGCATTTCCTGTTGGATTTCTAATTAAAATGGCAGCCTTTAGGGACTGTGTTCCTGCCCAGCATATATTAATGAAGGTTTGAGAAGATTTTAGTTTGAGTTTAAATACTGCTTTTAAACATCTTTGTTCTGGCTTAGTTCATTATTCTGTAGTCAGCCAAATATACAACCACAGCAGGAATTAACTTGTCGTACTTTCATAAATACAATCTATGCTGCCTCTTGGTTAAAAAACAGATTTCCCTGCCCCAGATTCTTAAAGCAAATAAAAAATGCACCCAAGCTCTTTGCTTTCCTCCCTGGACCCGTGTGGCCTGTGTGTGTGTGAGGGTAGTGGCCGTGTTTCCTCCAGCAGCTCCTCTTCCTCGGATTCCTCTGTCTCCTCTGTCAAGGTTATGGGAGGTTTTCTGAGGTATATTACTCCAGGAGTCATTTTCATCGTGCTCTTCTTTTAAGAGATGTCTTCTCCAAGGTGCACGTTGCAATACCAAAAAGTTTCTATCACTATTATTACTCTAAAAGAGTAGGAGGGAGTTTGTCTCCGTCGTTTGGCTTGGGCCATGTGTGACACACTGTATGCAAATACATCTACATCAGTCTGGGCAACTGTTGAGGTCTCCTGAAAGATGATTCAGAACCTTGTTAGAAATATGCAGAGCAGTCTCCATCAAAGCAGTTTAGGAAAAAACCCAACACTAGCAAAGTGATTGAAGTTTGTGCTGCTAGGGGCCAGACAGCAGCCTGCTCAGCAGCCTGGCACGTCTCTCGTCAGAATTTGGCCAGGGCTGCAGACAACAGCTTCGATCACTGTGCTGTGAAGTGCACTGGTCATTTCATCTGCCGTTCCTGAAATGTTACTAGGAAAAAAAAACCCATCCAGAATGGATCAGTGGAGGCTTCGCAGGCAGATGCTCAGCCCTTCTGAAAACCAGGCTGTTGTGCTGAGCACCCCCAGTCTGTGAACTTCAGTCCCTGTTCAAATGCAGCGTGACCGAGTTTGCAGCCGGAGGAGCTGTCGTTCCCTTTGCATGGAACCATTCACATCTCCAGGCCTGCCAGGCTGCTTCCTCTCAGGGATGTTACAATCACTAACAGCATAAAGAATGTCAAGGGTGGAAGTTGTGCTTGGTTGCCAGGGTTGTAATCGAATTAAACTGGAGGATTGAGTTAGGTGGAAAGTCTCAGTCTCCCTGCAGAATGGGAGCCATCCCAGCAGGCTGAGCTGTGCTGTGAGCAGCAGTAGGTTATGCTTTTGTACAGAAACCTTTTCAAAGGTAGCACACGACCAGCCAAGAGAGATCAGAGGGAAAATATGTGTAGTTGTGTTCCTTTTCCAAAGCCTGTAGGACTCATCTTGTATGCTGCCCTCATCTCTGTGCACCCCTTCTATAGGGTTCCCCATATGGAGGTTTAGCTGTGGAGCCTTAGGCTAGATTTCTGTAGGGAAAGAGCCTTTAAACTCTTCTGCTCCCAACTGCTCAAACCCCTTCTGGGATGCCGTGGAGGTCTTACCTACGTGTGCAAATATTGCTTCCTGTACACAGAGAGAAGTTTTTGAAGACCAACAGGCACGTGCTCATTCCATTTTTGGAGGTGCATTTTTTGGCTCAGCTTCATTCACTATGTTCTTACAGACATCCAAAAAGGGCTTAATCTGGGTTAATGTGCATGTGCTTTGCTCTCTTCTTTGAAGAAATTAAAGAAATTTAAGGAAGATTAAAGAAATACTGACTGTATTTCTGTTGTAAACCACATGAGTTCTGTAGCTCTTCAGCAATTTGCACTTGCTGGGCAGGATCTAGCGAGCTGATATTATATCGCAGGTGGCAATCATATGAATCCATAAGTACATTAAGTGACAATCTTGGTTTTTTAAGTTCTGAATTTTAAACTAAAAAATTCAAGTCTGCCTGAGAGATGTACAAAGGCAAAGGTCACTGCTAATTTCTTTTGCAACAGCTTCCTCTAGAACGTGAACCAGGGCTGTTTAACAGGCAGCCTGAGTTTTGAGAAGACAATTTTCTTTCTCATTTGAAGGGTCTGTTCTCTTGATCTGCTTTTCTTTCTCCTGTGTTGTGGTTGTGTGTTTATGGATACAAATACAGCTGGCAGTCCCTGGTTCTCTTTCATGTGTGTAAATGGGGACAGGGAGGCTACTGTGGCAGACCAGACATTCATTTAGTCCACTCTCCTGCTCTTAATAGTGATCAAATGCTTCCGAGGGAGCATGTCATGAATTCCAAAACAATAGCTATAAAATAATCTGCTCACAGGTAGATTTATTCCTCAGGGATTTTTTTAAGCACTGAAAAGGAAGAATAGAAACCAATTTTTTAAAGTTATTATTAGTCAGCCATTTATTTATTTAGGTATATATTTAATATCCTGCCAAGTTCCTGGCCTGGAGAATTCCTGTGGCAATGCATTCCACAAGCTCAACTGCACATTGTTTGGAAAAAAGAGCATTTCCTCTCATCAGCTGATCCTTTGCTTTGATAAAAAGTCCTCTTGTCTTTGGGTAAGAGGGGACAGTTAAAAGCACTAAGCCTATCCCATGATACTGATGTCTTTCTGGGATACTTGAGGCTTGCCTGCTGGTTGCTGTTTCCTCCCTGGACCCAACTGTCCCAGAAGGGGTTCTATAATTACTGGTTTTTACTCCTAATTGTTAACCAGGGATCCCCAAACTATGGTAAAGCCATTGCTTAGTGGAAGGCAAACAACTTCAAACCAGTAAATGACATGGCCCAGCTTTGGGACATGATGTTGCTGCTGGGAGGAGAGATTGGGACCCCCTTCCTCAGAACATTTAATTAAAAAAATATAGTCTTTTTTTCATTTCCTTGCTGAAAATAGATCCATGCTCCAAGGGAAGGGGTGTCACTGACCTGGGTAATAGCATAACTTGATCAATATTGCCATTAGTATTCTGTCTCGTTACTTGTCCACGCTAACAGCTTTAATGACTTTTTGCCTGGTAGCTCCTTGCACTCAGGGGGTGTTTTCCCACTTAGCTCAGTGAATTTTTGATCAGACCACAAATGAGGTCCTTCTGACATAGTCTGCAGCCCGAACTCACCTACATCATCTGAGTCATCCATTGATTACCTCATCTTGCTGCTCAGCTGCCTTTTCTAGCAATGAATACCTTCAGTGAGTGCCAGTCCAGTGCAGAGCCGTGTGGACCAGCCTCTCCCACCACTCAGTGCTCCTTCTCGATGCCGTTTCCAGGCCTTGAGACCCCAGTTTCAAACCACTTGTATTTCTTGTCTCCTTCTCAGGTATTTATGCTTCCTTTCTCCTCAGCCTCCCAGATATTTCTTTCCCTAGGTGTATCTATGTATAGCTACTGAGCTAGGCAGACCTTTTGCCTGATGACTGTGGTCATTCTTAAACTTCAGAAAAAGCCTGTGACCTATTTCCAGAAGTGATTCACTTCTAGTCTCTCAGAAGAACTACAATTCCCAAAGATGCAGATAAGAGCCATGAGAGATTTAAAAAAAAACCCGCCTAGGCAGGTAAGATATCTAATTCCCACTGAGAATGAGACACCTAACCTACTTTCAGCTCTGGGGGCTCAGTTGCTTTTTCTTCTTTTTCTTTTTTTTGTCTTTTTCCAAAGGCATTTAACTATATTGAGAGATGCTGTTGAAAACCCTATGAGCTGTAGGCGTATGAGAACATAAGCCCCACTGAAAAGCAAAGGGGCTGTTCCTCCAAAGTCATGGAGGTTCTGGAAAAAGCCCTGACCCCAATCCTTGCATTGCTGCTGTGGGCCACCTTCCCTGGGAGGCACTGGAGGCACTGGCCACCTCCTATCCCTTCAAGCCACCACCCATGGGAGCCTTACAACTTGGTTCAGTGGAGGCAGAATCCAACCCCAAATGTTTTTTTCCTAGAGGTTTAAAGAAAACCATGCAGGAAAGACGGTCGTTCCAAGTTGTGCTAGAAAATATTTTTAAAAGTCTATGTCACGTTGCCGTGGTGATAAAAGTTCTTAAAATGATGAAGATTAAAGTCTAGGCTGGGAATGGCGGCATGGGGAGGGGAAGGGGGGCTGTTGTCATGACAACCTCAACTCTGAAAGTGCAAGAGGCAAAACACACGGTGGTGGCAGGATCTTTGGGGTTTATATATATCTAGAAACATCTGCCATTTATGCCAGCTCACTCGGTGCTAATTAGTCCTGCTATTTCACCTTTCTGTGCTGTAAATATTTTCCAGTAGACACAGGTCTCTGAGGGAGAAGGCAAGAAAAGGCTTTTTTTTTTTTTTTCCTTTCATTTTCATATGAGCTTTCTGCTGTTCTCTGTCCATGCCCCCTCAGCTCCTACCTGGAGAAGGACTTCCATCAGCCAGGAACAAGCTGCCTAGGAAGAGTTCAGTCTTATCTCAGGAGGGGTTTGCATCCTGTTCTTACAGAACTTTAACAGCACCAAGCTGCTGCAGGATCCCTTCTCCCTGCCCTGAATGCACATACACACTCTGGCTTTTCTTGGCACTGAAGTGGCTGTTTCTGAACGTGATGGGTATCTCCTTGGTCTCTAGTTAGTAGCCATAGTACATGGGCAGTGGTTAGAGCAGGACCTCAAAGCTAGCATCCCTAGATTTGGCTCAAAACTGCTCTCAGCTTCTGTGCAACCTCTGGCAAGTGGCTTTTCCCTTTTATGTTCCTCGTTTTGCCCATCTAGGGTAATGGAGATCACATGTTCACTGGAGATATTGAAGCATACAAGATTAATGTCAGCCGAGCCCCTTGAGACCTTCAGATGAAAACTGCCACAGCAGCACAAAGGATTATTATATTTTAAGTGTAAAATCTACTTGGATATCTCTCTTAACACCTGGCAGTCAGTGCACTTCCCTCAAACTGGCTGTTCCAGGCAGCCCTGAGACAAACACACTCCACAGTATCTTCCCCCATGAGCATTAAACCTAATGAATCACGGCCCTGATTCTCCTCTCACACTGACTCAAGGCAGCATCAGCAACTCTGCTGACATTGATTATGTCATTTGGTGCAAAGCAAGCATAAAAAGAGAACCAACCCCAGACTCTTGCCTTCACCTAAAACTTGATCTTCTGGCTCTGGTTCTCCTTGCTGGCACAGCAAAAAGCAGGCAAACCCCAACCCCACACCATCTCCAACTGTTGAGCACATCCCTGAATCTGCATGCTGCTTGCAGATGTATCTGTGCACCACAGATGATTTCCCATCTCCAGTCCATCTGCTCTGTGCTGGCTGGTGCTTTCAGCGTTGTCCCAATACAATCTGGATCCTGATGCTCCCTTCCTCCCATAGCATTGCACCCTTCTGCCAAACACATTGTGATTAGCACAGCCCAAAGTTCTCTGACTCAGAGCTGATCCTTCATAAGGGACTCCTGCTTCCCGCTACACTGGGAAGTTGTAAATAAGCCCAAACATGTTTCTTTTCATAATTTTTCTTCCTTAACTAAGCCCCTTTTTGGGAGGGGAGCCTGAGCAACAGTTGTCTCAGAAGTTTGGAGTTTATGTCTTTGTATATTTCAGTGGCAAAACCAGTATTTTGTCCATTCTTCCAAAATGTGTGACCTGGGGAGTTACTCAGGCCAGCAAACCCTTTTGGAGTAAAATCTGTTCATGTTTTGGCACAAGTTAAATGTGACATCACTAGAAGAATAAACAGAAAGTTGGGGAAGATGAGGAAGGAGCAAGTAACAGGGCTGATGATGCATTTCCCATAGCTGCATCTGGAGAGGGAACAGAGCAGCTGACATCTTTTGGGTTGCTTTGCTGAAACATCATGTTTCCCAGTGATGGGGGTTTACTCAACAGGCTGAATTTCTTGGGGAGCTGCCCTTTGTCTCTCAGCTCTGATTTCTTGTCTGTCCTTACAGCATCTGCGTTGCTCAGGGGTTTGGCTCTGTATGTGTAAGCTCGTGGCTTCCATGCATCGGTGCTCTGATGTGTGTAATGCTGTGTGTGCCTGGAGAGGATCTGTCCTCCTGGGGGAAGCCCATCCTGTGAGTTCTGCAGGTTGTTTGTCTCTCCCCTCACTTCAGCCTCTCAGGATGGACCCACACATCAAGGCTCCCAAACCCTTCCCCTCTTACCTGGGTTGTGTCAGTCAAGACTCTTTCTGAGTGCGGAGATGGTGACACTTTGCTTCTTGCCACAAGAATTGGCACAGATTTGTGGTGGCCATCCCTGAACGAGCAAAACCACTGTTTTTTCAGTGAGCTGCTTATTGGCTGGAATGAGTAAGAGCTAAAACTGTTGTCCAGTCAGTTTTTGCACCGAAGAGGCTGAGGCCCAGTCAGTGAGTAGATAAGTGATAGGCAGAGACACTGGAGTTGATGCTGCAGGGACTTAGCACAACCACCCTACATAAGCTGTCTAACAGTATTTTCGGCTCAGAAAAGCTCTTCACAGCAACCACCAATCCCCAGTATATCAAGAGATTAACACTTAGGTTTAAAAAGGCAGCTAATGCCTCTATGAGGAAAATGTATCTCTACCTCTGTTATCTACAAAAGCCAAGTAAAGAAAGGAAGCGTGAAAGACTTGTCAACCTTCTTCCCCTAGTCCACAAATACTCTTCTTAAATGTAAGTAAACACGTATTTCATCACAGCAGAACAACCTTAACTCCGACCCTGGAGCACTCAGAATGACATACGATACTGTTTTGATTCTCTTTTGAGATTTGTATTTCCTTTTAAGGTCTTTGGGTTTTTTAAGCCATAAATTAAGAGTAAATTCTTTGCTTTCTATTAAGCAGGAGCAGTGTCACAGCTACTTGATTATCCCCAGAGGATTTATCATAGTTGTCTATTAACCGTGGTGTGGATATGGCCTCTCCTCAGCAGAGGCACTGGCTCAGGACCAGCAGGCTTTCTTGGTTTGGATGCAGCGCTACAGAAATACCACTATGGTGCTAGTAGAGGTAGTGAAGGGCAACAAGCAGTTTCACTGCTTTCCTGTGGTGCAGAATCTGTTCATAAACCCTGTGGATGGAAGGAAGTTCTGTGCAGAGCCAGTGCTCAGCTGAGCTCAGCTGATGCTGTTAGCTCTCCATGGCAGGGTGTTTAGCTCCAGCTCAGCCGTGCTGGCTCCAAACACAGTGTCATTAGCATGCCTATGCCTTGCGGTCCCCAGACCCTCAGGAAACCCCTTTGTTCCAAGCAGAGCACCTCTGATACATGCAGAGGTAACAGGGATGTGCATCTGCAACCCAGCCTGCAGAGCCCGAGGTGCTGGGGAGCTGAGCGCAGAGACGGAGGCTTTGCTGGGCCTGCAGGATTGGTGCAGCATCCCTCTTCATGGGCTTTCACCCCACAAGTGTCTTCTCCACAGGCTCTCACCCCGCAGTGTCCTCTCAGTGGGCTCGCAGTCCAGCCCCCATGGCCCTAGCCAGACAGATGCATTGATGCAACACCGCTCTCAAGGATCAGAGAAGTGCTGGGGACCTGCTGGTTTGGATAGCCACACCGAGCTGTGTGCCAACATAAAACAACACGCCTAATTAAACATACAACTTTGATTCAGTCAGAGCCCTTGTTTCACTGCCAGAGCCAGGCCTCCACTTCTCCAAGGTGTCCTTGATTTCTTCCAGCTCAAGTGATCAGGTTAGAGGAATCCTGCCGCAGTACAGAGCCAATTGAGGAGCATTGTAGAGAGTTATTTGGGGCTGACAAGATTTCAGATTCGTTCTGATCAGATCCTGATAGCTTCTTCTGCATAAGCGGGGTTTCCAAGATGGAACTTTTACATAACTAGAGATGACTTTGTTAAGGGAAGTTTTGGTCCTCCCACTTTCCCAGGCTGTCCTCTCAGAAAGCATTGCAAGATGTCCTTTGGCTAGAAGGACAGAGCTGACTTCATAACAGGGATTCTGAAGCCACAGCTTGGTTTAGATAATGAAGAAAGAAGGATATTCGCTCTAGCAGAGAATACCCTTGGAAAGAAGTGCTTTTAAGTGCACTGCAGCACTGGCTTAGGCACCCTGCAGCACACTGTTCTAGGAGCTCCTACAGTAGGAGCTTCTTCTCAGTGAAGTGTTCATTCGCATCCCTTCAGTTATTCCTGTGTGCAGCACAGTGAGTGTTTCTTATTTTTCTCTTGCATGTGAATGCAAATGTATTCCAAGGAGTGGGCATGAGCTGGGAAGTCCTGAGACTGACATTTTAAATTGGATTTGTCTCACCTGCAGCTCAGATATTTACAGTTGGAGTTCATTATCCGGGCTTACTTTCTGGGCAGCAGAAAGAAACAGGAATTCCTGAGCCACGGGGCATCTTCTGCTCGGGTAAACAAGGGCCACAGACCAGACGTGTCACCTTCTGGTTGTGTGTTTCCATCTAGTAACACTAATGATATAGTCTAGATCTCAAGGTCCAAAGCAGGTGAGCTGAATCCAGCCTTGCCTAAAGCAGATATTGTCTCTACCTGCAGGAACATCCCTGCACTGCAAGGGTCAGATGCACTCCGGTGTTAACACAGAGGCAGGACTCTCCTCCCCTTTGTGCTTCACCACTGGGTCCTACGTGATGGGTGGTGACCCAGCAGTGAAGGAAGACCTGTGAGCCAAGATGTACACGTGCTCTGTGCAGAGCTGCCATTTCTCAGCTGCCAGCAGATGTGTGAGCTGTTGGTGCAGGAGAGGAGGCAGCGGGGCCTAACAGCACAAGCACACACACTCATTTATTCCCATTTTTTGGAGCAGCACCAAAGAATAAAGGCTTTTTCTGCCCTAGCCTGCCTAGAATAGATCCCAACCATCATATAAGAAGCTCCACATCCACTCACCTTTCCCCTAAACCATCCATTCCCTCAGGCTATTCACTCTCTGCTTTTAATATATTAAAGGAAGAAAAGCACTTCCGAAATCTAACAGGGTCTCTCCCTCTCCCTGGCTGGAGTTCCCTGGGTTACAGGAAAGCTGGAGCTCTTTGAGAAACACACATAGGTGGGAGAGGAGAAGTCATTAGCACAGTAAAACCCTGGTAATACAAAAGATCCATTCAGAGGTCCTTCTGCAAACTGCTGCTCTGGCTTCATTAAAAGCAGAGCCTGTGGCTGTCACTCAAATAGGCTGGGTTATCTAAATGAGGATGATCATTTCTGCAATGGGGGGAAAGTAAAAAAGAATGGAACCAGTAGGAATGACTCTTTATGAATTATGTGCTCAGCTTTCATATTGAGTCAGCATTGAGAGCTGGATTTCCTAAAACAGCCTTTCATGCTGGATTTGGGATATTTGCTTCTTTTCAGCTCAGAAATATTGCTAGAATGGCCTTTCTCACACTAAGCGATACTGTGAACTCCAGCTGCATCTTGGATGCAGTGGCAATAATG
The DNA here is from genome assembly GCA_013401335.1 of Brachypteracias leptosomus. Classification (NCBI taxonomy): domain Eukaryota; kingdom Metazoa; phylum Chordata; class Aves; order Coraciiformes; family Brachypteraciidae; genus Brachypteracias; species Brachypteracias leptosomus. The sequence continues at coordinate 602,020 of VYZX01028814.1, read as the reverse complement.
GAACTGAGAAGCAGTTATCCAAATAATTCATCCTTCTGGTTTCCAGCATCCTTCTGTGGCTCCCTCCCAGCCTAGATTGAGCATGTCGGCATCTCTCAATGCATATGACCTCATGGCATCCTGATTAGGTGGGGAAGTGTGGAAAAAGGTGTTCAAATTGAGCAGCTAGCTCTGACAACAGAGTGATGAGCCAATTGAGGCACCTAAACTGACAAGCCAGGTCTGCCAGAGCAGCAGGGAGGTGTATGGAGTTAGCCATACAGTCACATAGCATGCCTATGGCCTGTCCCCTGCTTCATACAGTTCCGTGACAGTCATATCGCTTGGTAATTGTCTGTTCCTCTGGAGGTGATTCCCAGGAGACTGAGTCACCTGCCGTCTTCCTACGCTGAGGCTCCGTGGAGGCCAAGCAGTGCTCTGGAGGTGGAAGGCCTGGGTGTGCTTCTCCCTGCAGTTCCAGTCGCTGCATTATCCATTTTGATTAATAACACAGCAAAATTACAATTACTTTGCTATCTTAGAATCATAAAATCATTTTGGTTGAAAAAGACCTTTCAGATCATCAAGTCCAACCGTTAACCCAGCACTGCCAGGTAACCACCAAACCGTGTCCTCAGCACCACATCTCCACGGCTTTGAAAACCCTCCTGGGCCTCCTGGGCCAGACCTCGACAACCCTTTTGGGGAAGAAATTGTTCCTCATGTCCAACTTAAACCTCCCCTGGCACAACTTGAGGCTATTTACTCTTGTTCTATCACTTGTTCCTTGGGACAAGAGCCCAACCCCACCTGGCTCCAACCTCCTTTCAGGGAGTTGTCAAAAGTGAGAAGGTCTCCCCTCAGCCTCTGTTTCTCCAGGCTAAACATGCCCCAACTACACAAATATTTCATTTCTCCTCGAGCAGAAACAGCAAGACTGCATGTGGGGAGCAGCAGTCCTCTTCTAGAAGTCTCTGCTGAGTTTGAGAGGGTTCTTTCCTACCTTTGATACTTGCAGAGGCTGCTTCTGCCATCCAGTACAAAGACAGCTTCCACCGTGGATCAGTGAGTAGCATGTATTCAGCAAGAGCAGAAATCAAAGAAGGGCACTGCAGTTAAAATGATGTAATAATAGAGTTTATTTCTGAGGAGTGGCCGATGTCCCAGAGATATTTGCAACCAGCTTATTTTATAAACTGAGTTATGGAGCTTTTAATGTAAATTAGAAGGCAAAATCAAAGGGCAAGAGGGGTGAACAATTGTGATTTTGTATTTTGGGTTTTAATTTGTTTTTCAGCGGGTTCTGCTTGCGTACTGTGACTGACCTGAGATGAGCTGAGGCAGGCTCTTCTGTTAACTTTAGCAAGGTTCTTCACCCTGACACTGCATCTAATTACATGGGGTTGGTTGTTTGGGGAGCTGCCATCTAATCTGCTCCCTGTTGGCCCCCGCAGATCTTCCACATGACCTACGATCTGGCCAGCGCAGTGGTGCGGATTGTGAACCTCATTGGGATGATGCTGCTGCTGTGTCACTGGGATGGCTGCCTCCAGTTCCTTGTGCCTATGCTGCAAGACTTCCCTGATGATTGTTGGGTGTCCCTCAACCGCATGGTGGTAAGTCCCTACTCTGCTTTTTCCCTCCTGGTCACAGCATCTACCTCACAAGCGCTACCATGGCATCCCCCAGCTTCCCAGTTCCCCCCACCTCCTTTTAGCACCTTCCTCCACTGTCCAACAGCCACTTATAAAGCCATGGCACTATGGCCATGGAGGCTCCTTGGAGGCAATCTCTGCAAGGAGACACCCTGAGGGCTGCAGAACAGGAACCAGCCCCAGCAGAGCCTGCAGAAGGCAGGAGCCAGGCTCCCCCTCCTGGCAGGAGACAGCAAAGAGCAAGAATGGAAGCGTTTTTTTGCTGGGATCTGGGAATACTGAGCAGGAGGCAGAGGAGCTCTGAGATCAATAGCTGGATCTGATCCATAATTCCCATTACTGGTCCCAAGGAAGCCTTCTGCTCCATATCCACGTGAAGGCTCGGTGTGACCACCCTTCTCCCTGGGGAGCTGCACAGGATCCCAGTAGAGTGGGCTGAAACGGCCCCTGCCGAGGCACAGTCCAGCCTCCTGTCATGGGATCAGTAGCCAGGCTTCCCAGTAACATCCCGAGCAGTGCCCTCGCTCTGCTGTTTGCTGCGAGGGAGATTTACACCATATGGTAAATGCACGGGGTGTTCACGGTACCTCTCAACTGCCTCGCTGAGAATTCAGGATCTTTTATTCAAAGGGACAATGTCCAGTTGATTAAGCAGCGAAAACTGACAAAGCTTAAAAAATTGCCTCTTATTGCAGCTCTTAACCTCCAGATTCCCCTAGCCAATTTCTGCTTAAAAAAAAAAAAAAAGAATAATAATCAGGCACTCGGGCAGAACAGAACAAATGTAAAATGTATAAAAGAACTGCCAACTTCCCATGCCTCCCACATGCAGAGCTGTGGGCACAGGCTGCCCGTGCCTGGGTAGAGTGAGCATCCATGAAAAAGTCGTCTGTTGGTGTTTATTTATTCATTTCTTCCCTCTGCAATAATCATCCACTTCCTGCTGTTGAAAGGTGCCAGACTGACAGTTCTGGAGAGTAGAACCCTTTATTTATCTACAGCAGAAGGACAACCCATGCAGCAGCTGCCTCAGTTCCCCCCGTGCTGCCTTTTTATTATTTATATGGCAGGAGCAATGAAAGATCAGGGCCCCATTGGGTTGTGCGGTTCAGGTTCAAAAGGACATACAACTCCTGATCCTGGAGAGCTCTGAGGATCCCATGAAGTCACTTGGCCATGGTGCCCTTGCAGGACAGCTTCAGAGCAGCAGATTTGAACCACTTTATCCTAGAATTTGGGTGGAGGCTGCTGTCTGGTAGCAACAATAACTAGCAATGGCAGACAGACATGGTGAGAGGAAGAATAATCCAGTGGCTGGAGCACTGGCCTGGTTTCAGTTCCCAGCTCTGTTCTGTGTGATCCCAGGGAAATCAAGTGGGAGGCTCCGGGAGTTCTCTCTCCCCAGATGCTTCTTAGGATGGGTGGATACTGTAATGGTGGTAATCTAAAGCAGCCTGAGAGACCTGGGGTTGTAGTGAGGTGGTTGCACAAGTGCATGGTGCAAGTTAATCAAATTGGCTCCTGGATGCTTTTCACTTAGAGGCTGTAAAACCAGAACGGCACTTGTGTAACCCAGTGGAACAAAGAGCTCCAAACATATCGGGATCAGAGGCTGATGAGGAGGAAAATAAAGCTAAATTTATATAACCTAGGGAAAGAGTTTCCTGTGCCAGGCTGTGATCAGAGCCTAGAGATGACCATCAAGGTCACCATGGGATAGGGTCTTGAAAGGTGGCAGAAGACAGGACAGAGGGAAAAAAGATTTAGCCAAGGCACCTTTATTAGTAGCAAGCTGAGGAGAGGAGGGAAGGATGGATCCCATGGGCAGGAGGGCTCAGTAGAGTCTCCAGTGATGGATGTGGATGGCATGATTAGTACAAGTACAACAGTTCACATACAATCTATAGTGAAGGCATAGGAGAGGCCTCTGGGTCTGGAAACAACAAGAAACCGGTGGGTCTGGGCTGTTCTGGAATTTTGGTGCCAAGATCTTGATGGTAGTTTCCAGAATGGCTCTGTTTGAGAGCTGTGGTGGACAGGGTTGGGAGGAAGGAGGCCACGATGGCATCTGCCTGTGACAGAGAGTCGGTAGGTTGGATTTTGGGACATTCTGTACTGACCTGGTCACAGCTCTGAGGAGATAAATACACTTGGTGCACGACTGCCCTGATTACACCCAGGAGCCAAAAAGCTGGACTGGAACCACTGTAGGAAAGAAAAGGAACCTTCTGAAGCTGCTACAGCCAAGGGGAGCTGAAAGTGAGGTGCCAGATGCTTTGGAGGCTTTCTCCTTGAGTATGCAGGTGCTGCTCTTCCACCACACTGGACTTACCCACCTAGCCACTTGGCAGTCCATAAAACCAGCTCTGATTCTGATGCAGCAGGGAGAGAAGATTCATCACCTTCCATCTGCTTCCTAAAGGTTTGATCCTCTTCCAGGGGATCTGTGAAGGGTCTGGTGTTGCCAAAATCACATCAAGGGCTCGATAAGTCCCTGGGTCCAGTTCATCTTGGTATTTTCTACATGCACCATCTTTCATCTTTAGTAATTGTAGGAGTGAGTCTCTGTAGGACTTCTTTCTGAAATGGCAGGGAAAGATGTTTTCAGTATTAATTGCTCAGCCCCAATCTCAGGGGCTTCAGCATGAGCTTCCCTACAGGGCATTTTATTAAAAATCGAAGCGCTAGTGAGTCAGCTGCCGAGCTGTGTGTGTGCGGGCAGCAGCATCTCCCCAAGACCCTTGCCTGGCAGCTCCTCATCAGAGAAATCCGAGCTCTGCTGAGACCTGAAAGCTGCTGGAAACACGTGGCTTGCTCCCTTGGGTATTGTGCAGAGCTGATAAACCCTGCAGGGAAGGCAAATATCCCCATGTCAAATGCAGCGACCTTGCATAGGAAATACTAATCATCTCCCCTTCTACAGGAAGGAGGGTAGCTTTCCTTTTGAGCTGAACCCCCACCACCACCCCCCCAACATGTTCTTGTCGTGTTGCTGATAGGAAGGAGGAAGAGAATGTGGGTCTGGGTGCCCAGAGCTGCACTCAAATGGAGCTCCAGGAGCAAAGGGTGCATGGGTGGGGGTCCCAGGCAAGGCTGGCTGTGGCAGTTAGGACTGGAGTCCTGAGGAAATCTCTTCCATTAGGTGAAGGCCATGCGAAGCTCTCCTTGGAAATAAGCCCAGAACAGGCAGGTTCTGTCCACTGTGAAGTTTGACCAATCGTCTCCATTTCTTGTCCCACTATTCCCTTCCTTTCAACTGGATCAGGTTTATTTTCCCAGCCCAGCAGTTACACTGTGGTCCAGGGGAGGGCAGTGATGTTCAGAAGCCTTATTTCACAGCTTAACGTAAGTGGTGTGCAGTAGCAAACCCCGAGTAACAGCTCTGTGGTCAGAGGAGCTCACTGCTGAGACAGCTGTGGGACTTCACAAGATTTAAATGGGCCCTTTGACTGCAGACAGCTCCTTAATGCTGTGAAATGTTAGTGGTGTAAGTCAGCCATAATGTTGTGCCCTACCCAAGAATTTGCCAGTACTTCACTGTGTCTTTCCTTCTCGCTCTCTAGTCTCCTCCAGTGAGGTTTCAACTGGGTATATCAGACTCAGAACATCCGTAAGACACCATCCTGTTTCTTTAGGCACTTCTGTAAGGTACCACAGGACCCAACACTGCCTTTGAAGAGTTCCAGGAATGTGTCTCCCAAGTATCCAAGGGGGGATCTGAGCAAAGGCATTGCAGTCCAGACACTAATCCCAGAGAAACCCTCACCGTGTGGATGTTAAAAACCAGCTAGGCTGAGAAACTGCTTCAACATCATTTTAACTCCCTTCTGCAAATGCTCTTAGTGCTTCGCATGTGGCTGAGATAACATCCCTCTCCAGGATGTTCAGGCACAGATCTGTAGCTCCATTTTAGCTTGCTTTGAGATGTGGTTAACGAGGAGTCATTTTCTTTCTGTAGTTTAAGGCCTCATTTACCAACCCTAATGGGCCATTTTAGCCACTCTGATATATTTGAAGTAGTACAAGCCTCCCATCATGGGGACTGGTGTAGTGGTGTATCGAGGATAGGGGTATGGCTCTCATGGAAGCAAGCTCTATTAGTATAAGGCACCATGAGTAAACTGGTGTCTACAGTACACTGGGAGCCACTACTACCAGTCTGGCTTAAAGTATTGCATTCTTGACCTGCCTGCTTATTCTGTGGAAAACAAAAGAGTGTAGAGCAGGCCTAAAGATATACTGAGACCTATAAGCAAAGAGTCATCACATAGACTGTGCCATGAGGATCCACTGCTCTTCACAGATGCTCAGAGAGCTCAGAGCTTGTGTCCTGAAGGTAATTGCTCTGAAAGGTTTCCCCTTCATGCAAGTGCCTCTTTTTCAGCAGCCCTTGATCTCTTCTCTCAGCAGACCACAGTGCTCAGGATGTTTTTTTCAAGCCCTTCGTGTTTTCCTGCAGCCCCTCAGTCTGTCATTACTCAGACATCTCTTCTGGCTGGCACGAAGCAGGCTGTCCTCACAGGGAGCTGTGCTGCTGATGGGAATTGGGGTTGTGACTTGTAAGTGGAGAGCTCCCAGGGAGCCAGAAGTGTTTCTGCAGGCTACAGAGGCTCAGTGCTGTTGGGTGTTGTAGCTTTGGATGACTAATTCCTACAAAACACTGGCAAGCTTCCCCGTAAACAGCACTCCTGAGCAGCAAGTTGCTGGAAGAACGGCTTTTAAAACCTGCCTGATATCCAGATGTTCCTCTTAGGCTCTGATAATTCCTGGCCATTAAAGACCTTGGCAGCCAGTTTCTTGGCAGATCAAATTCCAACTCATCTATTCTTATTCTGTGTCCCCAAATTCCCTTTGGAATTTCAGCTGGGCAGGAAGGGCTGGGGCAGGAAACCTGCACTACTGCCTCTGCCCCAGTAAAGCTGTGAATGTGCTGCCCACCTTTACAGGTGATGCAGCATTTTGAGCAAAGGGTATCAAGTGTGTCTGCTCCTGCTGTTGTCTCAGGATGATGACTTCCCTGCTGTAGATGAACTAAAACCATGGAGTTTACAGCATTTGCTGTGCTCTAAGTGCAGGGGCCATGGCTTTATGATTGTTAGGACTACAGCACTGAGGGAAAGAGACTGTGGCTCCCAGAAATGTTAGTGGTGAAGATGCAACCATAGGTGTGTGAGGTTCTTGATGCCTTCACAGATCAGCAGTGAGTCTGCAAAGTGACACAAAACCCGGGTGGTGGTGGAAAAAGGGGCTCCCCACACTTCTTTGGCCAGGACTCTGGGAACCACAACATAGACATGGGTGAGGCAAAGGAGCAGGCAGGCTCCTTCCCTTGGTGCATACACCTCAGGCGGCTCCCGTGGCCAGATCCTTCCTGCTGCCCTGTGCAAATGCTCTTTGCCTTCATCTGTAGCTGGCTGCCCTTTGGGCTGCGACTCCTCACACACTTGCAAGCCAGCTGCAGAGCCAGGAACAGAGACACCAAAGACCCCATTGTCTCTTGTCTCTCTCTGTCGACCCAAGGGTAGTTTTTTCCAGTGCAGGAGGTGAACAGGTTCCCGCTTTGTTAGGGAGGTGAGCCCAGACAGGCTGGCGCCAGCCAGGAGCAGGCTCTCTGGGGCTGGGAATGTGCTGCTGCTTCTGTGTGCGCTTCGCTGTCGCTGCTGTCGCTTTGCCCTTCTTGTTGCAGTGTGAATCAGGCCTGTCTTGCATAATGTAACCCAATATGGCCAGGGTAACGCTATCGCCTTTGTCCGTGTGCTTATCTCCTAACCAAGCATTAACACTCTCCAGAGGTTCCAGCTCTTTGCCACGGCTCACAAACAGCAACAGGACACTTTGCTTCTGTTTACTACTTGTTAAGCTTCCTGAAAAATTTCCATCCGCATTAGCGACCCTCAGAGAGCTGTTTGCAGAGAGGTCATCAGCCACCCACTTGATTATGATTAGATGCCTCCAAGGAGGTGTCCAGTAAACTCCAGGGCTCCCAGCATTGCTGGTCACTGGTGCTGAGCCTGCTGCATCTTTCTGACTGGAGTTCACCAAAGTATCGCTTGCCTGTCTGCCAAGCCACAAAGCAGGCCTTCTGTACAATGACCTTCTAAGTTGCCAGCTATAGCCATAGTGTTAACACCTTCCTGGGACCAGAAAGGCAGCCAAGGAATGGATGGTTATGTGCTGCAATGAATTGTTGCTGTAGCCGAGGTATTTTTTCACATACCTTGTAATGGCAATGTGTGATGACAGCACATTTACTTTACAAGGTTTTGTGGCAAGGACTTGCTAGCATATAATACCCACTGGACAGTAAATGTGCCTTGAGCTGTTCCATGAATTCAAGCTTAATCAGAATAATCATGAAACTCGTGCTGGTTTTCCTCCCTATCCATGATGTAATTGCTGAGGTGCTTCTTGTGCTAGCTGCAGCAGAAGGGCACAGGGTGTCCAAAAGAAGCTGTTGACTTCAACTGGCTTCTCACGGTGGTTTATTGCATCTCTCAGATGAGACCATTTGTGGTTTTCTCAGCTCCCTGAGTAAAACCCTGCTTTATGGTGAGAAGAACTTGCTGTCTGGACATTATCATCTTAATTTTCTGCCCTTCCATCTCTCCAGGTAATGACCAGAAATCCTGGCCATTTCCTAAATTGCTGGCGAGTGATTTTCCCCGCTCTAAGCTCCTGCTGCTGGCAGCCTTGCTCGGGCTCTCTTTTATCAGTTCTCTGTTAAAGTCCGTTTCCCAGCGGAGCAATCACTGGCTTCAGCTCCTTATCCCACACGTGGGTCATTTGGAAAATATCCCAGTCCCAGTTTATCCCAGGTTACTGGTGTGTCACACTGTCTGGCTTTCTTGCTGGAAAGTTTTGCTGGAAAGAGTATGTGTAATCTGTAAAACCCTGGCCAAGGTCAGCTGATGTCAGTGACTAAATTCAGGCTTTGTTTTGTTTTAAATCAGCTGTGCCCAGCACTTCCAAGCCATCAAAGACTTAAATTGCTTAACATACAGAGGCACTTTAAATGTGGACTCTTGGGTCTAATGTTAGGTGTGCTTTTCTGAAATGTGTTCATCTTGGAGAACGTCTTGTCCCAGTGCTAAAGCTCTGTCTGTCTATCTGTCTCTCCAGAATGACTCCTGGGGGAAGCAGTATTCCTATGCGCTGTTCAAGGCCATGAGTCACATGCTCTGCATTGGGTATGGGCAGCAGGCACCCGTTGGCATGTCAGATGTGTGGCTCACCATGCTGAGCATGATTGTCGGTGCCACCTGCTATGCCATGTTCATCGGCCATGCCACAGCCCTAATCCAGTCTCTGGACTCCTCACGGCGCCAGTACCAGGAGAAGGTAAGGACTGGGCTTTGGAAACCCTTATGTGACCCCAGGGGTGGTTTACTGGAGCACTGTCTGGAGGGAGCCAGGGCTGTCAGTGTCCCAAGGTGCGGTGTCTGTCACCACAGCAGTTTATTAGTAATTTGTACCCATCCATTCACTCAGACAGACCCCTCAGGAGGAGAAATAATAGGAGGGCAAGTGGGTGATCCTTGTTGTTTCTGACTGTCTTTAAATCAACAGTATCAATGCCACCAGTATCTAAAATTATAAGTCACTTTTTTCTTTCCGAGATCTTGTTTCAAGTCCCAAGTGAGCGTTCCAGAAAGTGCAGTTTTTGTTTAGCATGTCCTGTCTTTAGAAGTATCCAGATTATTCACTTCAGTGCTCATGAGTGAAACTACATAACAAACCCCAAAGCAGGGATCAAAGCTCGGGAGCTCCAAACACGTTCCCCAGGTAGCTATTGAATTAATTGCACCATTGAATTGCATAATGTAGGACATGGACAGAAATGTCGCAACTGGTCAGGTTACCGCTGTGGAGGCAGTTACTGGTGGTGGTGGGTTAAGGCAATGCCTTAAGGCAATGTAAGGTGGTAAGGGGCAAACAGGGTCAGCCACCATGCTGAGGGTAACTCATGGAACTGCATCAGTTCCTTTCCTCTTCCCATGCCTTCAGGATATTGGTGTCTCGGGCAAGGAGGTGTTATAGTTGGGGTCTTATGGGTACATCTGATCGAAAGATTAACAAGAGGAAGAATTAGTTGCTAGCCCTATTCTGACCCTGCTAGCTGCTAATTTAGAGTAGGTGAAAGGGTGGCTGTTGGTCAAGTGGGTAGACTTTGCTAGAAGGCCTAGGAAGACATTTGAGACATGGGGATTACAACACAGGGCGACAGAAAGAGCAGGGCAGAGTGTGAAAGCAAAGAGCAGGGCACAGTGTGAAAGCAAAGACCAGAGGCTGAATCGTGCTTTGAGGATAGGGAAGATCTCAAACCACAACTGGAGCTAAAAGAGGGAAAACACCCAGGAGAGGAGTTGTGGAGGACTGGGATGCAACTAGAGAACTGGGCTTTGCGTAGAGTTTTACCACTGCATTACAGATTGGCTGGACAACTTCTGATTGAGAGTAAGGCATGCCAAAGAGAAGGACACTGCAGCACTGGGAATGCAAGCTGATCAAATCTGTGCATGCAGAGCATTTATTCAAATGTGTTTGAAGTAGCATAGAAGTCAAGGACTGATTTGCAAATCCAACCACCTGGTCCAACCTCCCCGCAGCCAAGTTTACACCTGCAGTGCTGGGCACTACAGGGTTTTTTTCAAGCCAGGTCTGAAGACAAGGGCAGAACTTGACCCCGGCAGTTGGATTCCAGTCAGTGCTCAGGGAAATCACTCACCAGTAAACCAGCGGGGACCGCAGTGGGGGTGGCAGAAGAAGTATGAAATGTTAAAGCCTCACTAGAACTTGAATGAGAGGGTTAATAGATCTGGGAGCAAAGCTTTGTGACTAAAGCAGTGTGTGGAGGATGTAACAAAGGGTGTATTTCATGTGTAGTGGTTATGGCAGATTCATTTCCCGAGGTATTCTCCTAGGATTAAGGCCTCGGGGATTGAGTACATTAATTTTCCTCTTGCAAATGGGACAAATGATGGCCTGAAAACAAATATGTATTTACTTTCTGCATTCCTTAGCACTTTGAATAGCCATGATTAAAATGAGGCTGCTTCGTGATTTGCAGCCCTGCAACTCAATTTAGTTCAGTCCTCATGGGACAACATGTCTGTTGAAGCATATTATAAGCAAAGAATCTCAACAAGTTTGGAGGTCGATTGGTAGAAGCAGACGGCAGCTGAGAGACCTCTGCTGAGTACACCTTTGGGCAGCAAACAGGGCTCTGCCTCTCAGCTCGGCAGAGCCTCAGGCTGCAGGGACTTCAGCAGCTCTCCTGGGAGTAGCCAAAGAATGGAGGAGACATTGGGGAGGGAGAGGAATAGCAGAAATAACGTAGTAACTGGAGAGGAGGTTGTAGCTTGTAACTGTGCCGACAGGCTTTGCTTTGTGAAACCTTCAGCACAAGATTCAGGAGTGAGTTTGTGGTGAAGTTTCACATTGTCTAGATCTCTGCCAAACTAACTTGTTCTTCCCTTGTACAAACAGGGCTTTTGAGAAGCGGAATAAAAGCCAAGATGTGCTGTCTGTTGGCTTCAGTAGCAGGCTTGTCTCACTCTGGGTTGGATTCGTTGAACATTTGGACATTCAATCCTTGTCCTGTCTAAATCTCCTCCCCTAGCATCTGACTTCATGCTCTGCTGGTTTCTGCAAGGCAGGGAAGCTGTGTGAGATCCATGAGGTGGTGGGAAGCATGGAGAATTTGAAGAGGGAAGTGGCACCCTCCAAGACAGGTAGTGCCAAGGTTTTGGAGCACAAGAGGAGAGTCCCATGTGGCACAGAGAACTCACGCCAGCTCAGGCACTGGAAGTGACACAGCCATCATTTAAGTCTGGCTCTGTGCCTCCCTTAAAGAGCTCTGAATCAGAGCAGCTCTTTAGATCTGGCACTCTGAAGTGGCTGCTTTATTTCCAGTCCCAGAGGCAAAGTTAGACAGGACCTCTCTGTCCCATCTTGTGTTGTTACACTCTAAATTACTTGTCCATGGTCTCAGAGAGAGCAAGGACTGGTGTAGGGTGCCCGATGGAGGAGGTCCGTAAGCAAGAGCAGAGGCACAAGCCCCTCTTCAGCTATCGTGGATCAGCTCAAGCCTTGATATGTAAATTCATCATTGTCTGTGAAATAACCCCACAACCTGCAGTAACTGTGGCTCACAAGATTGAGAGTTTCCAGCCCAGGAGATGAATAAACTGGAACAATAGGCAAGTTATTGCCATACGTTTAGCAGGTTCCCCTAATAATTTCTTTCTCTAATCCTAAAGCTGAGCTGGATTAATATTTATGTCAAGTCACCACACACACACATGCTCATCCTCCCCAGCAGACGCTGTAACCTTGAGGCTTTTGGGAGCAGTGATTATGCTCCTTTGCTGCAGCCATGCTCCCTGGAACAGCAGAGAGAGACTCTGGGCTTTGCTCTCCCATCCCAGCAGGATGCAGGCAGTGATGGGCATCCTGCAGAGAGGCTCAACTCTGCTATGTTATCTTCTCAGGTACATATGGAAGAGTGACTGCTGAGAGGTAGGAATTGCTGTTGTCAGCATTGCAGAGCCCAGTAAAGCCATAATCTCTCCTTCCAGAGCCTCATCTCTCCTCAAGATCTGTCTGCTCCACTGGCATTCACTCAAGCTCTCTGCTCTCCACAGTCATTCTCCTGCTCCTCTTCCTCCCTGAACAGTTCTTCCAATGCCTCTTGTTCTTAAAATATACATTGAAACTGGGTAGATCCTTGTGTGGCAGGGGGGTTGGAACTAAATGATCTTTAAGGTCCCTTCCAACCCAAACCTTTCAATGATCTAAGATACTCACTTGTCATTATTTTGGAGCAGCACAATTATTCTTGCCACAGGTTTATCTGAGAGATCTGAGGATCTGTCTTCTGGGCTTAGGCAGCCCTTGCTCGCTCTTGGAGACCAGCAGTATAGAGTCTTATTGGACAACAGGTTTAAGGAGTGATTTGGATGTTTTTTTATGGTATGCAATTAAACTCACAGCTACAGGGTGCCGCAGAGGTCCAAAGTTTGATTAGCCTCAGAATATTTAGACAAATTCACATAAGGAAAACCTTTCAAGTGTTATTAAATGCTAAGATGCAGCTAGAGCCCCTGGCAGTGGTTACCCCTAATCTGCTTTTGTCAGAAAAGCTCGGTGGGTATGGCCAGGACCTGGATTGCCACGTGCCTCTTTCTTCTTTCTCCTCTTCCTCAAAGCACCTGCAACTGTCAGAGACACACCAGCAGGTGAGAGGAGCCCTTGGCCTGACCCTTCATGGCTAGTGTTTTTAGGCCAGTTTACTACACAGTTCAGTGTTCTGAACTGCCTCCAAATGAACATGTGCAGGGAATTCAGTGCAGAGATCCTAGCTGGGGTCCTGGATGCAGTATAATCACATTAGCCTGGCAGCGTGCCCTTGCTGATTAGCCCCCCTCCTTTAAGCAGAGCTAATTAACCCAAGCACAGCACTGTACCAAAGCTGTATTAATTCTTGTGGCTCCAGGGTTGGCTTAGCCCATGCTACCTTGGGGACAACACAGCTCAGATACATTAAGATAACTAGTGTCAGCTTCTCTGTTATGGAGTCATAGAATTGTTTTGGTTGGAAGAGACCTTTCAGATCACCGAGTCCAACCATTCCCCCAGCACTGCCAGGTCACCACTAACCCATGTCCCTCAGCACCACATCTCCACAGCTTGGAAACCCCTCCAGGGATGGGGACTCCACCACTGCCCTGGGCAGCCTGGGCCAGCCCTTCACAACCCTTTCTGTGAAGAAATTGTTTCTCGTGTCCAACCTAAACCTCCCCTGGCACAGCTTGAAGCTGTTGCATATGCCATTCCTGGATGTCAGGAAAGCTGCAAAGCTCCCTTACTCTTCTGGTAATGTGTGTGCAGGAGAGGGTAGGGAGTGTACAGCACTCCAGAAATTAAAGGTGTCTGGAAAAATTAATCAAATGTGAAATCTAATCAGATTTCCTAATTGGAAAAATGTTTGGAGAGCCTTGCTTTATCCTGCAAGTTATTGCATCCAGCTCTGCAAGGCCACGGGCCTGTCACAGAACCCACATCCATCTCCATTTCAGAAGAGTGTTGGTAAGAAATAGGTAATGAGGTGGTATAAAGAACGATTCGTTCAGTTCAGCTCAACTGAAAAATCAGAAATGTGTGTCAATTGTTTTAAGGTTATTTAATCCTTTCCATGAAAGAACCCTGGGTTGGTTATAAAATGGAAATGTTTTCAGGATGGAAACCTAATGGTTTCTTTTACAAACATCTTGCAGTGCAAACTGCCTTCCCTTTATGGCCTTAGCTAAATCAGGGTCGGGTAGTTTTTGTTCTTGCAGAAAAATATTTCATCGGTGAAATTCCTATTCCTTGAGATTATTCACCCACGTGTTACTGAGAGAAGCCCCATTTTGAAGCTGTAAAAGGTGTTATTTAGAGCAGCCAGTTCAGTGCCCATGTGTGTCCGTGTGTCTGTCTTATGGACGGACGTGTATGGAGTGTGTGGCTGCGATGAAGGGCAGGGGTATGTGCAGTGCCCTCTCCAACTCACACAAACGAGGGAAGGAAGGAGTCTTTGCACTGTCTTTGCAGCTCAGCTTCACAGGAGCAGCAGAGCTGCCATGTAGTTTGCCTTCTGTCAGCAGGTTTGTGTTCAGGACTCGTCTGGGTCTGCTGTGCCCGAGATACTCTGATTATAGCCAGGATTTTGACATCTTATTCCTGAGGGTGGAAGCCAGACAAATAGTTGTGTTCTTTGAGCAGTGTCGATGACAGGCTGGTCTGAGCAGTGTGCTTGTGCACTGCCCGTGTTGTCATGGAAAGGAAAGGGCTCTTGCCTCAGCAGTTCTTCGTATCCCAGTGTGGGATTTCAAACTTCATTATCAGTTTGGAAATTCATTTTGGCACTTGAACTGTAAATAAATAAAGAAATGCCTCATCATGCGAAGCTCTAAGCCTCCCTGCTGAGCTGTCTCTCCTGGCAAAAGGCTGCTCCCAGCAATACTGATTGCAAGTTGCACAGACTCACTGTTCCCTCTTCCCCATCTCCAGCCTTTGTCTGGTGGCAGATTTTACCTCACCTCTCTTGTTCTGCTCTTCTGATGAAAGTAATGTTGGTATCTTTTTCCCTGTCATACCACCAGATATACAGATACAGTGACACGACCCAACATCTCCAAAATATCCTGTGACATGAGTTTCACAGTGCTTAATAAATAATAAGAGATTAATTGACCAGGTCCAAAAGTTCCTTGTGCTGGACTACTGACATGCTAGGAGGTGGCCTCTCAATCCCAGCAAGGAATTCTCTTCAGGGACCTTTCCCAGGCTGGAGCTAGTTATGGGAAACCAGCTGTTTCTGTAGCCATGATGGTCTGCACTAATCCATTCATCATTTGTTTTGCCAGTTGACAGGGCCAACAGAAAGAACACAGACAGCCACAAAAGGCATAAGCTTATTCTACTGTCTATTCCTAGATGGTATAGAAATGAAATGATATGGTTAGCAGCACCAGGAATAAGCAGGGTAGAGTAACTACAGTCCACAGTCTCTGGGGAGCCCCAGTTGCAGCGAGGATCTGGAGACTGTGTCCCAGCCATTGGGAAGTCCTGTGCAGAGTGTCCACTCCTAGGGGAGGCTTCCCAAGTCGCTGCAAGAGGCTCCAGCTTTTATACAGTCCAAGAAACCACCTTAGGTGAATAAACAACCTTCAGAACTTCAAATGCGGGACCATCTGGTGTTCTCCTCCCAAGGGCTGGGCAGTGCCTGGGGAGGAACCCAAAAGCAGCATCCCCCGTGGTGGGGTTCCCTGGCTTGCACTGTGGCCACTGCAGCGATGCAGCCCATGAAGGAGGTAAACAACCATTTCATCAGGCTCATAATTGACCCTGCTCAGGCTGTTGACATCTCATAGCCCTGAAATGGGATTATCTGAAGCATAATCCTTGCCTGAATAGGTACTGATTAACAGCAAGGGGAGGCAGCTACGGCAGCTGATCATTACAGCCATCCTCAAAATAATGGATGTTGTATGGGAAGTGGAAGAAAAGCTCCAGGGATCTTCTGCTAGCGACTGTGGTCTTTGTAACACAGCAAGAGATAAAGAGCCTGATTCTAGGTAAGAGAATTTCTGAAAGGGTAAAATGTTCCATGTTTTTCAGCATGAGACATGCAACACTTAAAAGTCATCTTCCTGTAGCAAGCTGAGCACAAAAATTAACCCAGTCTTTGGAAGGGCTCAGAACCAGGACATGTAAAGCTTTGTGCAGAATGGAGGTAGCTATCAAATATCTTCCAAAGCTGAGGAGCAGATACACATGACTTTAAATTTAGCTCATTAATCAGAAAGGAGAAGTAGCACTGATAATGTTTGGTGCTGTGCTAGATGTGGTCTGAGTTGTTCTGGTTGAGTTGGTATTGAAATAACCACTGGTTCCTGTACAAACTGCTACAATCTACCTGTACCACACTCTGATCTCCTCTCCTGCCACTCCTCTCATGCAGGAACCTTTCCACTTGATGTCTTTCCACTTATTAGTTGGCTTCCAGTTTCCTTTGGTTCCATCTGTGGAGGAATCCAGCTCCTACTTCAGCCCATCTACCAGCGTTCAAAATACTGCCAGAGCATCATATTTTTCATGTGATTGAATCTGCTTGATTCTACTTCTTCTTACACAAGCACATCTCTGTTGGCTTCCATGGAGTCCAGGTTTGGAAACTGTGTATAGGAAACGTAGATTTCTCTTTGGGCAGAGGGAGACAAGCATCCCAAGTGCCTTTGTTACAGTAGGTTACGGTGTGTGCCTGTGTCATGGGCATGCTGTGAAAGTGTGTAAGTGTGTTTGAATTAACTGAGATCCAAAAATAGAAATCAATGTTGCTCTGAAGCTCTGAAAAATGATATGTGTGGACCAAAAGAAGACTCAAAGAGGTGTCAGTGGAATGGCTGGAACGGGAGCAGCTCTTCTCAGATGCAGGATCTTTTTTATGCTCAGAAGTAGGGCAAGGAAATCATTGAGCCTTTTAATCCTGTGATTTATTACAGCCAGGGAGAGGATTCGTGGTAGAGGTTGAGGGCATGGAAGGAGTTAAAAAATATTTCATTCCCTTTGGACTGTGAAGGATTTGAGCATTGGTAGAAGGGGAGGGGAGTGGTGAGACAACTAAGGAAAGTGGCCAGTTAGAGAAGGAAAAATACTCAGCTAAATGGTTTCCTTTTGATATATTAATACCTCCTTCAAGGGCTTATGTGAGGAAAAACAGACTTAAGAAAATGAGTTAGGATTTAAATGGACTCGATTGTCTTCAGAGAGATTTAAATAATTCCTAAATGAGTCTTTTTAGTTGAACTCAGAGAGGCCACTAATCTCTGCGCGTTCCTCTGAGCACAGGTCAGACTGAGGACATGGAGACAAGTAGGAAGACTGAGCAGGCAAGCACAGGGGAGGAAGGAGGCAAAAGGGAGCTGTGGGGTTAGGCCTGGCCACATCTGAAAGGCACTCAAAAGGGTGCCAACTCAAGGGGCCATGAAGTGGCTTCAGAGGGTGCCAGATCTGCAAAGCCTCAGTTGAAAAAGGAAGACTTATAAATGCAAGGGGCAAGTCTTTAAACACCATGTACTCTGCTGTTGATGCTCACCACACGATTACCCTTTATCCCTTCACTCTGTCCCTTCACCAAGTGTTGCTGGTGACCTCAGGAGTGATCTCCTTAGAGCTTAGAGCTGAGAAGAGACATCCCACTCCACATTGAAAGGCCCTCCCTCATGCATATTTGCAGTGGCCTTTGGGTTAGTCACTATTGATGCCTGATGCTGCAAGAGTGATGCTGAGCAGCTCCAAGGAAAGGGGGGAAAACCCCACATGAATCAATGAAACATAGAGAGAAGAGGCTGATGGTTTCCAAGCACCTCTGCAGACTCCGTCTCTGCACAAGAGAGAGCTAAGAGCCCACAAAACTCTGCAGCTGGCATGAGTGAGAGGAGGGAGCACCAGCAACGACAGGAGAGCCAAGATGTTGTTCCTCTTGTTGATTATAACAGAGAATGATGGTTTCTTATTTTACAATTTTCTTTCATAAACCCATTTTTAATTTGTAATTGGAAGCAGAACCTTTATTTCTGGTGAAGTGAATTTGTCCCGTTTTTACTCGAAGCCTTATCAAGGGACAGTGATTGTAGGAGAATCTGACAAGCCCCAGGGACTTTACAGAGTGGTAATTTATTGCTCTTTGTTACAAAGCAATAAATCCACGTACAGCAGTGAGTCTGAGTCGCCCCATCCAACCTGTGTTTGTGAATCTGAGAAGCTGGGAGTATTTTTCCCAAGAAACAAAGGTCAGTTGAAGATTGATAGTGAGTGTTTATGGTGGAGAGAAGAGGGGTAGTGGGCAGGTGGCTGGCAGCAGGTGTTGAGAGGCATCTTGTGACACTGGTCAATGGTCCAATTCAAGACATTGGGTGAAAACTGTGAGTATAAGGTGCTATTTTGGGCAAATAATTTATTCAACAAACAGGCAGCACTAAAGCAAGCAGGACCATTTGTGGATTTAGGATAAAGTTAAGAAACCTGAGTCAGCAAAAGCTAGTGCCTAATGATTTCCCTTTCTCTAATGAGTGTCCTGCATGTCCTATGTCCAATTTGCCAGGTCCCACGGATGTCCCGAATGCTGCAGTGCATCTCCAACAGCAGTAGACATCTATGTTCAGGCATCCTTGCCAAACCCTTAATCTTTCTGCATTTAGGAGCATAACTTGCAGAATTCTCAACAGGCTCAGAGCAGTGAGTTGCCCTCAGCGAGATGCTGGTTCTCCTCCTTTCTCTCCCTCATTCCCCAGCCACAGACTCTGCAGCACCCAGCGTAGTGCCGGCTGACACAGCGTCCTGCCAGTCTCTCCAGAACTCCAGCAATCCAAATCATCATAGCAGAGTGCAGCGTTCACTGCCAGTTCTCTGCCTGGCTCCTGGTGGGGAGGTGGTGACTCGCTTGACTTTGATCATGCTGTAGCAATCATGAATATTTACAGCCAGCTCCTCTGCTGCTAGCCACAGACAAAAAGCTCTGGAAATGCCAGGAAACCCCGAGCGTCCCCTCGGCCACCTTGGCTTCTTAGAGTAATTCCTTCTCCTCTCTGGTGCAGATCGAGTTGTTAGCATGCAAGGCAGAGCCAGCACAGAGTGTACTGAGAGCAGAGTGACACTGGTGTGTGCAGGGGAGGTCTGTAACGAGGAGAAGTTCTGTAACTAGGCTCTTCAGCACAAGCTGCAGTAAAGGGACGTTCAGGGACAGATGTAGCGGGGAGAAGAGGGGAAAGAGGGATGGCAAAGGGGGAACGTGGTCCTTTTGTCAGCATTATTTAGTACCAGGATCATGTTTTGTACCAGTGGGAGGGAACGTGACCATTGCAGCGTGTACACCTTGTCCCTACAGCAGCTTCAAGGCAAGTGGACCCATTTACAGTCCTGTGCCCTTGAGGAAGTGTCATTTGTTCATAGAAAGCACCATTTGTCCCTGAATAGTGCTCTGGCATCAGTCAGAGCATGCCCTTGTATTCCCCTCTAAGTGACATGGTGGAAATGCAAATCACTAGGTAAAAATGAGGGCAGGTCAGATTGCATGAGTGCATGAGGCAAAAGGTGAACACCGTGGGGACCTGTGCAGCCTGAGGTGGGAAAGCAAAAGTGCCATCACAGTGGGACAGACAAGAGCACAAGGGAGAGGGAAGGCAGGGCACAGGTACTGCAGCTTCAACTGGGTAACTCCCATATCTGCCTGTGTGTGTCCTTCAGTTTGTCTGTGCCTATGAACATTCAAGCCAGGACTGTGTTCTGCTCTCTTGTCCAGCCCCTGGGACAGTGGGTTCCTGTACCTGGCTGAGGCCTCAGGGTGCTGCACGTCACCTCCTGCTCACACGGCCCAGCCACTCTTATGCTGTGTGCCGTGGGGAAACCTGTGGAGGGCACATTGTACCTTCCTCACTCTCATTCTGCACAGGATTTGGACAATCTTTGCTCAGCAATATTTGCTGAGAGGAGATTCCCAGCTGAGTGCTTCTTCCTCAGCTCTGCTCTCAGCATTTCTGCATGTGTAGGGGAGAAAAGTACCGGGGCTGCTCAGCACGCAGGGAACGAGGAGTTGTCTCCAAGGTGTAACTGTGGAGAATAAGTTTAAAGGTTAAACCAAGGGGCAACCATTTGGGGAATATAACAAAGATTTCTGCAAACTTCCCGTGTGTTCAGATAGTTGCTCTCTCCTGCACCAGATTTGGTGTGAAGGAAGCAGGTATGGGTACCTTGTGCTTGCCCATGAGCAGGCATCCTTTGTTGCATGCCCTGATAACTCCTCTTCCTCTCTCCCCTGGGCAGTACAAACAAGTGGAACAGTACATGTCCTTCCACAAGCTCCCTGCAGACATGCGGCAGCGCATCCACGATTACTACGAGCACCGCTACCAGGGGAAGATGTTTGATGAGGAGAGCATCCTGGGAGAGCTGAGTGAGCCCCTGCGAGAGGTAAGGAAGGGACAGTGAAGGGGCAATGTGTGTTCTTGTCATCTTTGGTAGCTGTGGAGTTCCTGGTGTGCAGTGTCCTGTCCCAGGGCTTTGCAGAGGCCACCGTTAGGTGATGGGAGTGCTGGGAGGCCTGATTCCCATTAGCACAGGCTCTGTGTGTGCTCTAGTGTTATGCCCAGCAGAGACAGCACATCCATGTGTCCCAGCAGCCTTAAAGGCCCCATTTTGCATGGGCCTGTACCTGTTCCTAACTTTCTGGAAGAGCAAGGCCAAGAAGAACATGGTCCACAGCTTGGCTTTGTTGGAGACAGTTTCATTCAGAGGGAGTGACTGTCCTTGCCATTGGTATTGCCTTGCCTTGGTCATGGCAGAGGTCACTGCTGTGGAGAGAGGAACCCAGGCTCCCACCTCGTTCACCATAATATTAAGCTGTATCTCCTGTATTTATCTAAACCTCTGTATGATGTGCTGGCCTCACCTGTGCCCCATCCATCATCAGTAACAGAATATAGAGTCAAAGGAAGAGAAGCCTTCTAGCAGTGTCCACACTTCAAAAGAGACTTAACAGGCCCGCTCCGTCACCAAAGGCTATAAGCCTTCAATACATTACCCACAAGCACTAGGAGCAGTCTTTCTTCTGTCTTCCTCCTCCCAGTAATGGAGAGAGAAGAGGAGGATCTCTCCTAGTAGAGAGAAGAGCGAGAAAGAGAAGAGCTGAGGATCTACCAGCCTTATTTTAAATCTGATTCTACCAAAATCTCAAAAGGCAACCCTGAAAGGAACTCCAGATGCTTCCCCAGCCCTCTTTCCTCCTGCTTCAGTCCTCCTTCCTTCCCTGCTTGGCTGGGAAGCATTGTGCTGAGGTGATTTACTCAGCATCACTTTCCACCACTTTCTGAGTCTGAGCTGCCGTGGCACAGAGCAGCTCCTGTGCAGTGGAGAGCACTGTCATCCCCTCCGAGTGACACCAGGCTGCAGGAGGAGGCACAGTCCCTGTCTGCTCTGTGACAGCTGAACAGCTGATTTGGGTTTTCTCCATCTGAGGCTGATGACCCAGCCCATGCCCCAGTGCCCGGTGGGCACTTCTGTCTCCTCTCTCTCGACACTGGCCCCATCTGCCCAGGATCATTCTTTCTTTGAGCACCTTGGCACATTTGCGCTGTTTAACATCTCATTGACAAGCAAGGGCAACAGAGAACGTAGGGCTGCCAAGGTAAGTTATAACGTTTTCCTGGCGAGGAGCCCTGGGCTTTTTCATACAGTGTTTCACCAGTGCTCTGCACCTCTCCCCCAGCCCAAGGTTTCCTGCAGAAGAGGTTGTAGGGTATTGTCCCTGCTTGGAGGGAAAGCATATGAATGGAAGCAGTGAAGCGTGGTGTCAAGCTGTCAGCTTCACGCTGCCCCATGCTCTGAGCATCCCTTTCCAGCCCACCCAGAACACCATTTATTATTTTTTTTGTCCCACTTTGTAACATACAGGTCCAGTGGGGGATCTTCACAGCTTATTAGATGTTGACTAAACATGTGTGTGTGTCTTTTCTGCTCCCTGTCCCATCTTTTCTCCACCCTCTCTCTTTTGCATTGCATCGTGACCAGGAAATCATAAACTTCAACTGCCGGAAGCTGGTTGCCTCCATGCCCCTCTTTGCCAACGCAGACCCCAACTTTGTGACATCCATGTTGACCAAGTTGCGGTTCGAGGTGTTTCAGCCAGGGGATTACATCATCCGGGAGGGCACCATTGGCAAGAAGATGTACTTCATCCAGCACGGCGTGGTGAGCGTCCTCACCAAAGGCAACAAGGAGACCAAGCTGGCAGATGGCTCCTACTTTGGAGGTGCGTGTTAGTCAGTCACCCTTACAGAGTCATACCCACTGCTCATGCATTCCTTGACTTGGAACTGAGGCGGCTCCTCCATTCTGTTCATCTCACCTGTCTTGCAGCTTCCCATATAGTAAACAGTGCAGTTGGAGGTGACTGGGACTTATGGGCAGTGCAGGAGTCTAGATAATAAATAATAACAAAACAGAGAAGGAAAACTTGGTTCTTGTAGGTTCATTTCTTTTTTGCCCCAAGCAAACCAACAGATCTGTGAAGCCAAGAACTTAAAGGAAAAAAATGGAGCATTCTCAATTCTCCAAGCACATTTAGAGTGGTGCCCGGTCCTACTGTCTGGCATCTATCATATGAGGTGCTGTATAAACACGGAGGAAAAAACATAGTCCATCATCTCCCCAGCCTGTGGCTCATCAAAGTGTCGTGAAGGTCAGCAGGCAGGCGTAATGTATCAGCAGCAGAGTTCTGGAACAGTGAAGCTAGCAGGAGGTCAGAAAAGACTCTAAGAGAAGATTTAGGATATCACTCTTAGGAGTAACACAGAGACACCCCTCCTGCAGACCCCTGTAGAGACCTCACTGGCAGCCCAAGACTGACAGCTGTCTGGGAGATGCATGTTTCAGTACAAAGCACTGAATGCACCACAATTAACAGACTATTGAGAGGGACAGAATGAAACCTCCTTCCCTTCCCTTCTGTGAGGCCTGTTCTCTATTAAAAAATCCCTATCATGCATTTCCTACACTCTTCTTAGACACTTAGTTCCTGTGAAACAAGCTGGAGTACAAAGATGTTGCATGTCCCTAGCAAGATGGATCAGTTTGCTGGGATTTGGAGGGGTTGGAGTCAGGATACCCTAATTCTGACAAATGTGATTAAAATTGCCCATGACATCAGTGTTTTCTAGATACCACACATACGACTCCTCACACGCATGGCAGGGTCTCATAAGCATCATTTCCTCAGGAAAGCAGCCTAATAACATTTAAAACCTTGTAGTGCTGCTCTCCCAGTGCTTTGGGACAGACCCAGAATGAATCCTGGAATGGTGCTGGTGGATTGACACCCACCGTACGGCACAGGGAGGAGAGCTGTCAGTCTCTAGGTCACACCAGCTGGTCGTAAGTGCCTGTCTTAGCTGCCTGTGCTCTGTGTGTAACCAATGGAAAAGCAGGACTCAGGAGCTCTCCTCTGAGTATTCAAGCAGCATCTGCCCAAGTCATGTGTTTATGGTAGAGTCAAGGGCTTTCTGTTCTGTAACCAGTAAAGCATCCTCCTAGGAGTAGATACACCACAAGATAGTAGGTGCTTGGCTTTCCCTGACAATCTGTAAGCTTGACATATCTGTGATAAGCTTTGAAAACTTTGAAAAGACAAACATCCCAGGTGTGGGAATCAAAATTTCTGCCAGGCACCGAAGCCACAGGTCAGCACAGTGCCTTCTCTACAAATCTAGAGAGGGAATTAGCTTTAATGAGAGCACGGCTTGACCTTCTGCTCCCAGGGCCCAGGAGGAGCTGGAGGAAGCCAGCTTCTCCAGTCTGAATGCACAAATGCTATCTTTGATAATCCACCATAACAAAACTTGCCTGGCTAATTAGATCAGCAGCATCCCTGAGGTGCAGTTGTGTGTAGCAGCTGCCACAACTGAGCCCTCTGGTATTTCTAAACGTTACTGCACACACAGGATATTACCACTGGTTCTGTTTTCAGTGAGAGAGCAGGTAGAGTCCAGTCCAGGAGACTGGGAGGTGGGCAGGGCTGCCTGTGAGCGCCAAGTCTTGCTATTTTGGGGTGATGGTGTCCCTGTTCTCATTCTGTCCCCATGTTCTCATTCCAGAGATTTGCCTGCTGACCCGTGGCCGGCGCACAGCCAGCGTGCGAGCCGACACCTACTGCCGCCTCTACTCCCTCTCTGTGGACAACTTCAACGAGGTGCTGGAGGAGTATCCCATGATGCGGCGAGCTTTTGAAACCGTGGCTCTTGACAGGCTGGACAGAATTGGTAAGTAGAAGGCATGGGGGAGATCTCAGCCTGTCTCTCCTTGCCTGACTTCAGCTCCCACAAGGAGCCCCATTCACAATCCGTTAAATCCACATCCTTCTCCCTTTTCTCTCTCTCACACACACATTTCTGCTGGCTCCTGCACCCATTTGTTTCCAAGAGGTCTTTTTAAGGAGCTGAGATCTGCAATCGAGGCCATCAGGGCCATGCTTTCCAGAGATTTGCATTTTGAATTCACTAGATTTTGAATATTAGCTCAAAATATGTAAATACATCACTGATAAAAACCTAACCTCCCACAGCCCAAAGCAAACACAAGTAACCAAGGAGTATTACTGGGTTGCTATAGCTCATAGTGACCCATCCCAGGATGCTCTCCTGTCCTGCAGGAGACGTAACCTGTGCCACAAAATTCTGTGTCTAGCCAGAGAAGACCAGGATAACACCCCTTGGTCGCAACCAGAGACGTTTAACACAGAGAGATTAAGTGACTTACACAAGGTGATGGAAGAAGTCTTTGCAGAGCTGAGGACTGAGCATTTGAGTCCCAGCCTAACTTCTTTAGCTTCTTATTATACATCTCTTAAAACTGCATGCATTTTCATTTTTCAGAGTCAAAAAGGTCAGTGCAGGTCTGAGTACAATGCAGAAGGCAAGGAGGATAATGGGGCAGGGGGGTAGGGACTAAGCTGGCATCCCAGCAAGGGGTGAAGTGCCTCTGGAGCTTTCCATGCCAGGAACATTGTATTCTGTGCATCTCATTACCTGCTGCAAATCAGAAAGCATGACCCCTGAGGAAAAGGTTATGAGCTAAATATGTAGAGTTTGGCAAAGCCCACACTAATGAGGCCCTGGTGTAAGTGGCAGTAGTCCCATCACTTGGGTTACTTAAATTAGATTGTACAAATTGCTAAGAAAATGTAATGTCAGGTGCAACAAGGGATGGGCCAGCTTGACTTTGTCTCAAATTCTTCAGTTTTAGGTGCTCAGTGCTGCTCAGCTTCCCCAGCCTGGTGTTCTCTATAACTATAGACAGGTGAGCAGGGCGTCCTGCACTTTGGTTTTTGCTCTGTGTGCCACTGCCACGTAACTAAAATTCATGGAAAATTCTGAACCAGCATAAAGAACCTCACATGCTTCTTCCCCTGGGAGAAATTCCCTTCCACAGGCAGCTGCAAAATGTCAGCATAAGGTCAGAAGGTGACACAGAGCAACTGGAATAACAGGCCCTTTGGTGCAGAGCTCTGGTGTTGTCCTCCCCTCCTTTTGCTGGTCTGCTGACCTGACACATCAGTCTCTGTGCCATATAAAAGGCAAAGACCTTCCGAGCCGTGCATTGAAAATCCTACTGCTGCCCTTGTTTCCCTGGCAATCGGACTTGAAAGCTGCCTCTTCTCTTAACTTTGCATCCTCTGCCATAGCAAAATAACCTCTATGTAGCACTTTCCAGCCCTGTTGTCCCCAGCACTCTTGGGCTGGAATTTTCCCAAAAGGTATCATACCGAAATGGGCAGATCCCCTGGAAATCCCTGTCTTTATAAATAAGGCATTTCTTCACCTTCCCCTGAAACACGCTCTCTCCAGAAAGAGCAGTGCAGTAGCTGTGGAACAGCAGGTGACTTCTCAGGGAAGTCAAGATCACTGCATTCTGCTGAGACTCTCTCTGAAAGTAGAGGGGTTATTCTAGAGGACTGAAGTTAGGGAACAGCAGTTCATGAAAGCCAGGTAGGAACACAAGCAGGACCATATTTTTGGTTCCTGTTAGGTTCAGCTCAGGATCTGTAGACAAGATGGAAGTGAATGGGAGCCTCTTTCCAAGTCAGTGGTGCATTCCCTTCTACCCAGATGACATGTCCTTGAGAAGCCTGTGTCTCACTGAGTACATGAAATGATTCAGAGGTTTTATCACTGTTCTGGTACCAGGATAAGACCCATGCAGTGAGGAATCAAGAGAGCAGGCAGAAAAATCTCAGTCCATCCAGTCACAGTGACTGGAGAGACTTGAGGCTGTTTCCTTTTGTCCTATTGCTTGTTCCTTGGGAAAAGAGCCTGACCCCACCTGACTCCAACCTCCTTTCAGGGAGTTGTGGAAAGCAAGAAGGTCTCCTCTGAGCCTCCTTTTCTCCAGGCTCAACAACGCCAGGTCCCTGTTTTGCCAATTGACAAGGTCAACAGAAAGAACACAGACACCCACAAAAGGCATAGGCTTATTTTACTGTCTGTTTCAAAACGATACAAAACGAATTGATCAAAGCAGCAGCAGAAATAAGCAGTTGAATAAACAACCTTAGTTGAATAAACGACCTTCAGAACTTCAAATGTGGAACATCTGGTGTTATCCTCCTGGTTAGATTCACCCAAAGCCTGGCCAGGGCTTGGGGTATCTCTATGTTGGTCTTGGCCACATATCTCTCAGCAAGGCTGGACGTTGGGTCCTATGGCCCTGCAGCACACCTGCAGTCAGAGAGAAATTAGAAATCTTCTGGTGGTTCCTGCTACAAAATATGTTGTTTGCTTGCGGGGTTCATCCATAGATCAACTTTGGTTCAGGGCCTATGGCTCAGGCCCCAGCACTTCAGTCACTCAGCTGCTTCTCACAAGACTTGTGCTCTAGACCCTTCCTCAGCTTCGTTGCCCTTCTCTGGATATGCTCCAACCCCTCATTGTCCTTCTTGGAGCGAGGGGCCCAAAACTGACCCCAGGATTCAAGGGGTGGCTTCCCCAGCGCCCAGTCCAGGAGGACAATCCCTGCCCTAGTCCTGCTGACCACACTAGTGCTGATCCATGCTAGGATGCTGGTGGCCCTCTTGGCCACCTGGGCACACAGTGACTCATCTTCAGCCAGCTGTTGACCAACACCCCCAGGACCAATACCTCAGACAAAATGAGAACATAAGACCTTATCCCTTGGAGCAACAGGAGCAGTCCTGGTGGGATGAGGCATTCACAGTTTGACAGGCGAGGCAGAGGGCTCTGTGTCCCCCCACCACTTCCTGCTGGTACATGGGCAGCTCAGCAGCACGAAGGGCACAGTCCCCAGGGAGCTCTCAGCTACATTGATCCCTTGGCAAAGAGTGTGTTGATAGATCCTTCAAACCTCTGCTTTTAATGGGAATTGATATTGGCATCCTGCCTGTGCCATGCACAGCTGGGGAAGAAGCTTCCCAGTGTGTTGCACTTGCAGAGCATTTTAAAGACTGGAAGGGGTTAGTCTCCATGAATTGACTATGGCTGGGATTCTCCAAAGATTTGCATCCCTGCTTAACTCTGCTCCCTGAGTAACTTCACACTCTAAAGAACTCCCCAACCTGCAGAACATCACACACAGACTCAGGGCCTGAAAGTCGAGTCTCAGGGAAATTAGGCTGATCACTGATTAATGATCACTTTATGACTGATTAAATCTTTCTCTTGTTCTTCACCAAACTATAAAATTCTTTGTAGTATTTGTGTGTTGAAAGGATTTGTTCATTTCTCCAGTGAGTAATTCACTGTCTGACAAACGTTTGTGAATTGTCCCAGTTTGTGATGCATCAGTTACGTAAGTTGCATCATTTTCTTCCTGACTGCCTTTAAACTGGCTTTCAGTGACTATTGAAGCTTAAAATTGGATTTTCACAAGTATTTGCACTTGTAAAACACAACCACTCAAATGTTCATTGAAAGCAAATACAATACGGGTCGCGAATATTGTCGAATCAGAATTCACTGATGCATTCAGAAAGTATCGGGGATGATTCTTCCCCATTGTTCATTGTGCTGTAATAAATACTGTAAATGTCTGTCCTAAGGTCGCTTATCATCTGTGGCAAGGTCACTGGTGAGAGCTGAAAACAGACTTACAGCCAGAGGAAGTTATTTTTTCATTTTGATCAGGAATTTTTCACCACGTGGTTTGAATTGCACACACTCTGAGTGCCAGTTGTGTATGTTTTGAGACAAGGATCCCAGTTAACCCAGGGTTAAAAGTGCTTTGCGCTTCCTCCAGGCATTGCAGGTGCTAAAAACACATTGGAAAGCCAAGACAACCCAATACCAGTCTCTAAATATAATTATATAATACTGCTGTGGTACAAGAGTGTCTGTTCAAGATATTACAGTGGTAGGAGCTTTAAAAGCTGCGTTGTATAAACAAGCCACAAAACTTTCTGACTGGACAGCTCAGGCTCCTGCAGTTGCAATCCTGTTGGGTTTGCAACCCAGCTTGTCCGGGTCATGACTAATCCTCTGGGATCTGCTGCCTGGGAGGAAGGGCTGGCCAGTGTTAGGCTAGGTGAGCTGTGAATGAGAAGACCTGGGACCTGTGCCAAGCTCTGCCACAGACTCCCTGCTTGTCCTTGTCATGCCTTTGCTCTGTGCCTCAGTTCCTCATCTCCTCTACGGGGAAAATAAAGCTAGCAGAGGTGGAGCTTGGTCTCTGAATGCTTCTTAGCTGCCTGCTCCCTTGTGGCACGTACCAAACGATCATAAAAGAAATGAAATGGGCTGAAGTGTGTATAAATAAAACAATATGTACTCAGCATAAATTTTGCACTGTATCCACATTGTAGTCCCAGATTTGTTTACTGTACACAGGTGAGTAACCCCCAAGGAGCTGCACACGTGAGATGAGCGAGTAGGTTTGGTCATAAGGTACAGATAGATACAAATATAGAGGCTTCTTATTGGAGGCTGAGACAGGCAGAGGTGATGTAAGGAGAGAAGTTCCTGTGGCCCAGGTGTACACCACTAGAGCGTGTGAGCTTTGGGAGAAGGCTTTATTTCAAAATCTCATTGAACTCTGCCCAGCCCGTTTAGGAGGTGCGATCTTATTATCCAAGTACAAGCAGGTGAAGGTATCAGTGGCTGACAAGAGAGAGCACAGGTCTTCCTGGGTTGTGATCTCTAGTCACCTGAATAACCCATGGATATAACTGTTTATGAGGAATCAGAGTTCAAATACCACTATGTGTATTGCTCTGAATTGAAATTCTCTCCTGTTGTTTCCAACACTGTGTTGTGGGGATCTGAATTGGACTTTTCTAGTCAGCAGAGAGAAAAGGGCATTTAGTGTGTGATTGATCTTCTCCTAAGGTGGCTATCTAACCTGGCCTAGGTGAACTGCCCCCAGGAAATGCTGTCTAACACAGATATCCAGGGTAGGAGCTTGGATTTCAGCAGGAATTGAATATTTGAATTGCTTTTTATTTGGAAGTGAAGACCCAGACTCAGAGTATTTTCACCAGCCAAGGGTGAATGCAAATTACTTCAGCTTAATTAAGGTGAAGTTTGTGCCCCATCTTGATGGGTCCCTCAAGTTACTGGATTCCTTTTATATTTAGAAAGCCATACCCGCAGCTCTTCGCTATCTGCAGCAAAATAAAACATCTGTTCAGATAACATTGTACCGTCCCAACATCTTCAAAAATCATTTTCAGCCCCCTCTTTCAGCACCTGAAGTAGGACCTGCTTACCAATGACACCTCTAGACTCAGGGGACTTTTCCTGCCTTGAAGACAGTCCAGTAGCTATCTGCAACCAGACCACACTGCAAAGCACACAACTGACAGCAAAACGGTGCCAGGATGTCCAGAGTCTTCCAGAATCTGTCCTTGTCACAGCTGTCAGCTCCAGCAGGGCTCTGAGAATTGAGTGCAGGAGCTTTGGCTCCAGACACAAGCACTTCAGCCACTTGAGGAGAAGGCAGCTCTTTGGCTTCAGTCTCCAGCGATAAGTAGCAGCCAGGACACCACACTTCAGGCACCACAGGCACTCCACAGTTACACAATTCATGGAGATTCACAAACAGTTTCCTCTAGACAGCTCTATATATTCCAGTTTCTTTCTGTAAGCTCTATATGATGGGCATAAATGTGAAGAGTTGGAGGGAAGAGCTTTATTTAAAGTTTTAACTGTCACAAGATTCTTCAGATAACATTATTCACTGTGTATCATTTGACCTGCAGCAGCTTGGCCCGGTTAGAAGTTGTTTGGCCCAGTTAAAAGTTGTGTTCTGGCTCTTGAAAGAGATGCCATGTATTTTGGAAGATACCTATTTGGTTTATGGAAGAGGGGGAACAAGCAGTGGCCTGTACATGGAGGGAGGACCTACACCTGGAATTGTCCATACTGGTCTTCCATACTGGGGCATAGAGGCAGCTTGTGGCAACCTGCCAGTTACTGAGTACATCCAGGGTTTCTTTGCCTGTGGTTGCCTATTGTCTTGCCCCTCTGGGGACGATGGCAACAAGCTGAATTACCCCAGGAGACCAGCTCAGGCCACCAGTAGCCCAGAGGGAAGGGAGGACAAAGACCAGCTTGTGCTGGGAGCCCTTTGCTGCAACCTATGAGGCAAGCAGGGTGCTGAGTAACCCAGTTGTATGAATAATAAGCAGCGGAGCCCTGAAAGAAGTAACCATGTGGCAGAGGGGCAGCCACTTTGACAGCAGGCCAGGGCATAAGCCAGCCTAATAAAGTGAGATTATTTCAAATACATGCAAATTCCGAAAGCAATTTAGTGACCTGAATTCTTAAAGTGGAGCCAGTGGGCTCAGGCAGAGCTGCAAAGGGGAAGGAACAGAAAGGCACAGCTAATTTCCCCTGTGTCTGTGCAGAATTTTAACAACGGAAAGCTAATTTTGATTCTTTGATAGAAGAATTATTGTTGAGTGCTGGCTCCTTTTATGAAATCACAGGAGCCTTTCTCCCCATTCTATTGTGCACTATCTACAGTTGAGGAAAATCTGACTTTGCAATTCTTTGTTAAGGGAGCAACAGCTATTTGCTTCATTTCCATAATTTTACATACCCCACTCAACTTCAAAGCACCAGTAGCTTTGCTATGAACATCTTCCAGGCTCTAAATATCTCTCCCCCTCCCTGTATTTAACCTATTGTTGCAGTGAGGAAAATAAGGAGTCTTTGGAACCCAAAACACTCCATTGATGATCTTTACTATTTTCTTTTATTATTTATTTTCTATTTTAATTTATGATTGCCTAAAGGAGGCCCTTTTCCTTTCTTCTAATGAAATTTCTCACTGGCTTAGCAAGAAGACAGGACTCTTAGCACGGGTCACTGGATGTAGCTGGGAGCTGCAGAACATCACTTCAATTAGGGTTACACAGAGTCAAACTAATCAGCCTCCCAGTCCTCTGATTGCTGCCCTTCCTGCTCTCCTTTGGAGCCAGGCACTGTGACAATAAATCCAGGGCAGGAAAAACAAATTGGAAACTGAAGCAATTTTGTAAATAAGATGAGAAGGAAAAATCTCAGACCCACCGGCCCAAGTAAACCTGCTCCTACTGTTGGCTTATGGTTCATGCGGGGCCTTAGTCAGACCTGCCAGGAAAATGTCTTGGTCCCATCAGGGCTCTGCTCTGTGCCTGTGCTCATCTGCTGCTGGCTGGAAGGAGGATTGTCTCCAGAAGCACCTAATAAGGCTTATATTGGTGTGTGGAAACATCATGTAAATGATGCAATTAATTAGGATGGTGGAACCAATTCATTTTTCAGTTTGCAAACCAATTACAATTTTGAAAAATTCCTCTCCCTTTCAATAAGCAGAAGAACATTTTCAGTAATTTTTTGAAATGTTCTGAAGCAGAAATTTGAGACTTTCTTGGCAAAACAGAAAAGAAAAATTTGATCTAATGAAACAGTTGATACATTCAAGCTGGGCTCAGGAAGACAGTGAAGGGTAATGTAATTTCAAAGGAAAATGGTTTAATAAATAAAAAAAATTCCAAGGGTTTTGCTGGAGTAATTTTATCAATTTGACACAAATGTAAGGAGCTTTGATCAATCCATTTCCCAGTAAATTGTCTGCATGTTTGGAAAATGTTAGCATATCCTCCAGTTAGTGCTCTGCCAAGGAAAGCAGAATCTGCTGCTCAGCTCCTTCTGTGCTTGTGAAAACATAAGTCCCCTCAGTTCATCCGTGCTGGATTCGAGTTTGAATTGAGGGCAGCCTTGGCAATCGCAGCCTGGTGAAGCACAGACAGGCACAGCAGAAGCCAAAGACAGGTGACACGGAATTAAAAGAACGAAACGAGGTGTAATGCTGGAGACACGGAGCAGTTGCTGGTATTGAGCTTTCTGGAAAGCTGCACTAGCAACATCTGCTGCTTCTCCTTCTCCTACCCCCTCAGCCCCGTTTTGCTCCAGTCTGTTATCCAGAAAGCCAATGTGCTAAGGCAGCTTTCTTGCCAGTCTGCTTTGAACCCAGCGTGCTGTCTGCCCTCCGCATCCTGACCTTGCTACCGATTGCCCATGCTGGGATTTGTACCTTCCACTCCAGCAAGGGAATCATTGCAAACCTGCAGCCTGGTTCCCTCCTGAACTCCAGTGTGCTGGCCTCGTCCTCTCTTACCCCTCCATTTGATTGAGATCTGGTGTTCCTTCTCTCCAGCCTTGGAGCAGCTTCGTATTGCTGTTTCTGGCAGTTCTAGGAGATACCTGGTGGAAATTACTCTGTGCCCCTTTCACTGTATGTTCACTGCAAAAATGCTCTTCAGTAGAACGGTGACATTAGTGCTCCCTCTGGTGTGCTGGGCTGCAGGATCTGTTCAGGGGACAACCAGTGCTGCCTGTTCCAGCCCAGTGTACAATAAACCGGACCTTATGTATGTACCACACATGCACTTCCAGTACAGACAAGCTCTCTGTAGTGGCATGAGCAGCTCCGAGCACTGTTTGCCTTCAGGACTGAGTCCTTCCAGGGCTGGTGTCTTTCTCTGGGGTGAAAAAAGAAAGCCTGGTTCATACATTGGGAGCTATTAGCAGGAGGTAAAACACAAAAGCATTAAGCATCCCATGCCACTGCTGACAACAGACACGTCCCAGTCATGGGCCCAGAATTAAAACTCTGTTGGCATTTTAGTGCTTTAGGTTTATGGTGCAGCTCAGCCCAGTTTTATCTGCTACAGATGTAAAAGATCCATCATACACTAAAAAAAACCAAACGGCAATCTGGATGTCATCTGTGCAGAGATGTACTTAAAGATCTGAGGTCTCACTGGTATAGCATTGAAAGGGAATTCCTGAGAAATCTCACTGGGAATTCCTAACCATTCCTTCTTGGAAGCTATCAGCTGACCAGTTTAAACTGGAATGGTGACACAAATTAAATATCATACTGTGCTTGTAGTCGATAATATCAGTGGTTGACTTATCTTAAAAGTTGTGATTTCATGAAAGTGTGGAGATAAGTTTAATGGACAAGTCCTTGTTTGCAGGAAGTCTAATTGACATGAGCTCTGCTGCCAGCCTCTAATTCTTAAAGCACAACATGATTTTGAGAGTTAAAATAGAAAAGAAAAGGCTGCTCCACATCCAGGCCTCCATTTCATACCCGCCACCAGCTCGTGCTCCATAAATCCTCAGCAATTGGTCTGTTTGTCCCTGTACAGGAACTGGAAGTGATCAGACAGGAACCAGCAGACATGACATTTATATCAGAGCAGAGGTTTGCTAATGGGCCTGAGGGGCCTGAGGATACATTTGGTTCAAGAGGAGGGTTAATAGAGCTTTTGTTCTGATCCAAACTGGCTGGTGCCTCATCTAGAGGTGACCCTTCTACACTCACCCCCTTGAGCTTCAGCTACAAAATGAGCTGTGCACAGACACGCAACCAGAGGCCCAGGTATGCACAGACACACCCCCCCTTCCTAGGCTGAACCCTTCACATCCAAACTGCCTCAGGAAAAGTGCAAAGGGAGCCCATGGGCAGGTCCTGCCACCCATTCAAACTGGCTTATGATGTCCGGATAGGGGACCCTTGAAAAGGCAAGAACAGAGATCTAATCCACACTAATTTAGTAAGAAAATCATTCAAATCAGCATATTCCAGCTCCTTCTAAATCAGTGCTGGCACAGTTACCGTTCACATGCTGTTCTGAGAACAGAGATATGAAAGCTGTTTGCAGAGAGCCTGTCCACATCCCAAATCCTCTCCTTTGAGAAGGCATTTGGAGAATGGGCAGCACTGGCAGCAGCTCATCCCCCTGCATCGAGTGATTCTGTCCTTCAGCCCAGGCGAGCACATCCCTTCAGTGCCAGGTGCACTCTCAGACCAGACAAACTCATTACGCCACATTTTCCAGCCCATTGAAAAGGCAAAGCGCTGAGCTAATATTTGGCTGCAGGCTGGGAAGTCCAGCTGGAACATGATGTTTGCTAGCCTGCAGTTGCCTTCAAGTTGGGGCTAGAAGGGCACGGCCACGTAAGATGGGAGCTGCAGCGTGTCTGAGGTCTCTCACTTGGGCCAGCTGAGCTTTGCCAGCAGTTTTCCAGGACTCTTCCTTCTGTCCCTTATTCGTAGAGAAATTCTCTTTCAGCTAAAACCACTTATTTGACTCCAGAGTTAACAAGTTGCATGAGGCAGATGAGGAAAAGATGTAACTGAGGAAAGTAGCTGAAGACTCAGAAGACTTCACTGGACTTAGATTTTTGAGGTTTTCTTAAAAATCACAGCCTTTGGATTTATTCTTTTTCTAGTGGAAGTTTGAATTATGAGCTGCAAAATGGGAATCTTAGTCTGCCACACATACCAGAAGTGGCTTTACTAGTTCCACTTAAACATAAGGGGAAGCTTCTTTCTTGTGAGGGTGATGGAGGCCTGGACCAGGCTGCCCAGAGAGGTTGTGGAGTCTCCTCCAAACCCACCTTGACACAAGCCTGGGCAACCTGCTTGGGTGACTCTGCTGGAGCAGGGGGGTTGGATGAGATGATCTCCAGAGGTCTCTTCCAACCCCTACCATGCTGGGATTCCATGATTCTGCGATACTGTCTAACCAACAATATATGTCCTGTCAGGCACATTTTTATGGGATCTTGAGGTTTGTTGATTGTATCACAAAAGCAGAAGATGTGATTATCATCTTGTTGCTGGAGCACAGTGACTGTTGACAGGCCCATAGTGACAGTGCTAATAATTCAAGGGAAGTCTGGCAGGAAGCTTTGAGGGAGCTTTTCCATATGCTTTAACATATCCAAATGACTCTTTCTCTCTTGACTTTCTCTCCAGGCAAGAAAAATTCCATTCTGCTGCATAAAGTCCAGCATGACCTCAATTCGGGCGTTTTCAACTACCAAGAGAATGAGATCATCCAGCAGATAGTGCAGCATGACAGGGAGATGGCACACTGTGCTCACAACGTCCAGGCTGCCGCCGCCGCCGCCGCCGCCGCCTCCACGCCCACCCCTGTCATCTGGACTCCACTGATCCAGGCTCCCCTGCAAGCTGCAGCAGCCACCACCTCTGTCGCGATAGCTCTGACCCACCACCCACGCCTCCCGACAGCCATTTTCCGTCCTCCGGTGTCCGTCTTGGGTTCCTTGGGCCAGCAGTCCAACCAGACGCCGCGACAGCTGAAAAGGCTTCAGTCTCTAATCCCGTCGACCGGCCCTTCTGCTGTTGGCTCTCCCTCCAGCACTCCCTCCCAGCTGCACACACCAGGAGCAGAAACCCCCTCGTCCTCTTCCTTCCACATCCAGCAGCTCGCAGGATTCTCGGCTGCCGCCGGCTTAGGCCAGTTCCAGGTGGGATCTCCTCCAGGTGGCTCAAGCCAGCCGGGTTTGAGCGGTTCATCCTCAGTGGGACTGAGCCAGTTCCAACAAGCACCTTCTGGATCACCCTTGGGTACAGCTCAGCCCATCCAGCAGCAGCAGCAACAGCAGCAGCAGCAGCAGCAGCAGCAGCCGCCAGCCCTTTCCAGCGGTGGATTTGGGCACTTCCAGCAAGCCACAACTAGCTCCCCATCAACATCACTCACCCAGCTCTCATCAAACTCACCCCCCAGTCTTCTCAACCAGTTCCAGCCCACCACAAGACCACTGCAGGGGGGACAGTTGCAGCAGCTCTCGGGCAGTGGGACTTTGGGGGGAATGAATCACTTCCAACCCCCTCCTTCTTCCAACTCTCCATCCTCCAGCCTAAGCCAGCTGGCCCAGGCCTCTGGGGGGCCATCCTCAGGCCTGTGCCAAACACATCCAAGTGCATTAGGATCTTTAACGGGAACGATAGCCCAGCTCCACCAAGAACGGTCACCTTTTGCCTCCGTGTCTCCACTACAACAGTCTGGTGTCGCCTCTCCCTGTTACACCCCTTCTGGCCTTAGTCCTCCCAGTCAGAGCCCAGTGGCAACAAGAACTTTTCAATGTGGCCCTTCTGGGGCCTCAGGCTCTCACGGCTCTCTGCTCCTGCCTCAGACCGCCAGCCCACCTCCGCAGATCCTGCAGTCCAAGAGCACGCCACCCGTGCCACTGGGACGTCTGAACCAGGACATCAAGTTGATTTCTGCTTCCCAGCCATCTTTGCCCCAAGAGCTGGCTCAGACACTGAGCCAAAGTTCTCCTCATTCCTCTAGAGAATCTGTTTCCAGCTTCTCTCCTTTTCCTGGTGGAGGGAGTGGACTTCTTGGGAAGCCTTGTAGCTCAATTCCTGGGCGTGTGACTTTACCACGTCAGATGTCCTCAGGTTCTTTACCACATCCGCTGGTGTTTGGGGCCGGCGCTGCAGGCGCTGCTTCTCTGACTGCTGGTGGGCGGAAAGAATCCATAGTGCTCACGGGGGATCTGGAACCTGTCAGATCCAAACTGCCCTCCAATTTGTGAGGACTCCTTCTGAGAGCTGGTTATGTCAGCCGTGCAATTCAGTTCCTGATTAGACTTTCACAAATCATTTTTTCCTTTTCTTACCCCTTCTCTCCCCCCCTGCCAGCCCCATCTCTTTTTTTTTCCCGTTTCTTTTGTTTAGGTTTAACTGTGCTTAGAAACAGACAAAAAACACACACAAAATTAAAAAAAAAAACAAAACAACAAAAAAAAGAAGATAACCAGGTATTCTTAGAGCTATAGATTTTTGGTCACTTGATTTTATAGAATATTTTAATACATGGAACAAAAGGATATGAGCAAATTTAATCCAACGAGGTAACGCACAGACAAGGCGTGTGCCTGAGCTGGAACATATGAATGATCAGCCATAGAAGCCACCAAAAAAGGTTTTCCTGTTGAGACAAAGATCCAAGGTTGACGTGGGCCATAAAAGGGAACATCAGGTCAGGCCTGTAGCTGGTGATTTTCAAACAGCTCTGGTTGGCCCCAGCTTTGCACCAGCTCTAAACCTGGCACCTGGTGATGGGGGGACTCAGATGGCTCACTGAGTGCAGCGGAAAGTTTCATTTCCTCCCAGGTTGTCTCCTGTGATCAGCAGGTTGCAGAGGAAGCAAGAAGAGGGATGAGTTTCATTAATGCAGTCCCCTCTAGGGATTTCAGAAGGGCTGAGTTCTTGTTTGGACTCCATCTGAGGAAGATAAAGGTGACCAGGAGATGGACGGGCCTGAATTCAGATGCTTGTCTCTTCCTTATCCCACTGATGCTCTAGTGGGATCAAGAAGCAATCCCTTGTAAGTCACAAGGAGGGCAGCAAATATCCCCTCTGTATTTTTGTAGGCGGCGTGGATGTGGGTTGTGGGAGAAGTCCTGTCCCTCTGCCAGCACGCCAGGCAGCAGAAGAGCCTAAGCTTCAACCTCTCCATGGTTTGGAAAGCATGTGTGCTACCTTCCAGGTTGGGGCGTGTGAAGCAAGGGGAGGGGTGAAGAAAGAGGCACCTCCCCTCTGTCATTTTAATGTCTCAGTGTCCATGGGCTGACTGCTTTGAAGAGAACTGGGTAGCAAAAGATTGAGAAGTGGGGTGCAGTCACCCCAGCCCTCTTCCTCCTTAGCCCAGGGGAGTTTGAGCTTTGAGGCACCGAGGGGCATACTGATGCCCAGCCAAGAATACTCCAGATTTGCAACTGTGTTTATACCATTAAACCAGACTAGACCAGAAATTCGGCCAGCCATGGTCCATGCTTCTCCTCTGATGGGGGAATTGAAATCGTTTGCTTGATTTCACCAGCAATAACAGCCTGCACCTGATTGGCTTTGGTCTCGCCCTGCAGTTGCAGCATCACTGGACACATCTGGGGCCTGGCAGGCGCCTTGAGATGGATTTTTTGGGCTCCCCTGATTTGAGGCAGACAAAGTGGGATGAAGACAGTAAGGGGCCATTGGGTGCACGCAGCACTGAGAAGCTACAAAAGCTACAGCCTTTACCTCTAGAGCAAATGTCTCCTTTTCTTTTACTTCGATCCTTTCTCTTTGGTTCGTTCTTAGGCCAAGCGGTGTCTCCGGCCACCTCACTGTAAAGAGTCAGGTGCTCAACTTTTCTAACAGTGGTTAGAAACACATGTCCAGCCTCCCTCTGTTTCCAGCTCTCAAGGGGCCCCTCCAGCCCTCAGAGGGAAAGCAGGACTTGATGCAGCAGTGCCAAAAAACTTCCTATTATCACACCAACGATACAGGTCCATAGAACTCCCTCTCTTACCTCCTCCCACCCCAAACCACTGGCTGACAGTTGTTTTTTTATACCGAATCGTTTGCAAAACTCTTTTGACACGTGCCTGTATCTTGAATGTTGCTGCAAGCGTTCCTGGGCACTCCTGCTTCAACCAACGTGCTTCGGTGGCTCAGAATTCAGATGTAATCAGCTTCGGTCTTCCTTATAAAGGGTCAGGGGAACTCTAGAGATGTTTTTTCTACTAGCTACGTACAGCTATGTATGTGTGAGTGTGTGTGTGGTGGGAGGGGTGCGTGCGTGTGTGTGTGTAGATTTTATATATCTATCTATAGATACACACATGCTTTTATATATATAGTATACAGTTACACACATATGTAGTCTATTT
Organism: Brachypteracias leptosomus; assembly: GCA_013401335.1. NCBI lineage: Eukaryota > Metazoa > Chordata > Aves > Coraciiformes > Brachypteraciidae > Brachypteracias > Brachypteracias leptosomus. Next base: position 563,322 of record VYZX01028814.1, on the reverse strand, counting down.
ATGCACATGTGTAAGCACGCACACACACACACACATATATTTATATATATATATATCTCCTAGTTTTCAAGTACATGTCAATTTTGACCCTCCTGTAGGACTGGGTGGCAGGTGAGAATTATAATCTATAGATCCTGCTTTTCCAAATATGTACAGGTTCATCTTGAGACAGAATCAGTTGACGGAGTTGAAGCAGCCGCACAGACCCTCTCATGTTTTCCTAGGTATGAGGCAGTTCCTAGAAGGAAGACTCACAATATCCTTTTTAAGTTTTATATTTGGTTTAGCAGCCTTTCTTTCCCCGTATGCTAAAGGGCCCCTAGAATGAGCATCTCAAGAGGTTGGGAGCTAAGCTGGTTGGGTTGGGGGGTATCTAATAAAGCAGGTGGGAAAGGTCTTCAGCCCAGCAATGCCAAGCCCTCATGGATGACTGTCCTGTGACTGCTGCATTGGTACTTGAATCTCAACAACCCCTGTGGGCACTCAGACAAATGGAGGTGCACAGAAACACCCCGAGGGCTGTCTCTGGTAGCCGTGCGTTCCATCCACCAGTCTGGTGAACATCTGCCTTCAGTTGGGTTCCTTTGCTTTGTTTTTCACAGGGATATTGTTTGATTTGCCAGTTCTTAGCAGTGCAGTAGCCAATATTGAGTTATTCCGACTGGACCCCAGTCAACACTAGGCTTGTCTCAGTAGGTGGAACTATATTTATTATTACTGTTATTATTTTTCGTTTTCTTTTGGGGGGAAGGGAGGGGAGAGTTCTAGGGGTGGGGTTTGCAATATAAAACACACAATAAAAAAACCTTAGTAAATAAAAACATGAAAAACCCATCCCTCTGACTTGCTTTCTGCTTTAAGTGTTGAACTCCAGGCAACATGAGACGAGGTTTCAAAGAAGAAAAAAAACTTGGGTGGCATTTCAGGCCTCTCCTTCCTGTTGAGAGAAGATCCAGGGATTTGTGTCTCTTCCTGTCCGTATTTTCCTGATCTCTCTAGAGCTTCTGTATTGTATCTACCTGCTGTCTCATCTCCACCTCACACGTTCTTGTAGGACATCTGTATTAAGCCATTGAGAGTAAAACTTTTGCCTACACTTGAATTTTTAAGCATACAAAGGAGAAAATCTGGTAGTTGGTTTGCAGGTGTGTTTATGAAAATCCTTTACAATATTGGCAGACATGGAAACTCTGGCTGACTTTGTGATCCTTGGAGAAGAGCCTGAGGAGCCTTGCCACAGGACCCAGACCGTGACACCTTGGAATAGGAACTATCACAGAAAGTGGACAAAAAATGAGAGAGGAAGTAGCCGTTTCGAGGTCTCAGACTAAGCTGGATGGAGGTCAGGACCAGATGTGTTTTAGGAAGGTAAAATCAGCCTCATAGCTTTCGTTTCTCCCCTGTGATACCCTCTTTGAGTCTTTGTCCAAACCCGCTCCAGGAATTACGCAGAAAATTGATGATTTGGGTCTCAAGGACTCCTAAGGCCAGAGATGGCAAAAAAAAAGGAAAAAATTGCCCCAGGGCCATGAATTAAATCAGTATTTTGCAGAGAAGGATGCACAGACACACACACAGTCCCACTGATACAGCACAGGCTCAGCCCAAGCAGGACTCTCCTTTTCTCCTTCCTCCTGCTTCTGATGGTCGAGGAAAATGGGAGACCCTGCCCTCTTCTGACCTTGTCTGGCTGTCAAGGAGCAGGGCTGGTGAGGAAAGAGGAAACCAAGCATTTTAATCAGAAAATACCATTCCCTTGAAACCAGCTGGCTCTGCCCTGATGAGTCACCTGTCATAGAATCATAAAATACCACGTTGAAAGGGATCTCAAGGATCATCCCTCCCAGCCTTTCTTGGGAAAAGCCTGGTCTAGACAAGATGGCCCTGTCTGGTGCTGGGGACTCCACCACGTCCCTGGGAACATTATTCCAATGGCTGATTGTTCTTGTGAAAAATTTCCCTCTTGTGGCCAACCAGAATCTCCCCAGCAGTAACTTGTGCCCATTACCCCCCATCTTTTCCATGTGTCTCCTTGTAAAAAGGGACTCTCCAGTCATGTCCAGGCAGGTTTGGCATCTCTCCAGAGAAGGAGACTCCACAACCTCTCTGGGCAGCCTGGGCCAGGCTTGGACGCCCTCACACCAAACAAGTTTTTCCTCCTGGTCAGGTGGAACTCCCTGGGTTCCAGTTGGTGCCTGTTGCCCTTTGTCCTGTCCCCTCAGCATCTTCACAGCCTCTGCCAGACTCTCTCCAGTAGTTCCCTGTCTCTCTTGAACTGGGGAGCCCAGAACTGGGCATTATACTCCAGATGTGGCCTCACTGGGGCAGAGTAGTGGGAGTGGGAGACCCTCCTTTGGCCTGCTGGCCACACACTGCTGAATGCACCCCAGGAGACCTTCTTAGTCACAAGGGGCCACTTTTGGCTCATGATGAACTTGTCCACCAGGACTCACAGGTCCTCCACAGAGCTGCTTTCCAGCAGGTCACCCCTCCCCTGTAGTGCAGGGGGTTATTCCTCCCCAGGCGGAGGACTCTGCACTTGCCCTTGTTGAACTTCATTAAGCTCCTGTCTGCCCAGCTCTCCAGCCTGTCCAGCTCATATTCTAGCCTGTTCACTCATACTGAGCTTGTTGCCCACCAGGACTCCCAGGTGCCTTTCCACAGGACAGCTCTCCTGTGCTCCTTGGTTATGCTTTATCCTTGTTGAACTTCATAAGGTTCTTCCTAGCCCACTTCTCCAGCCTATCCAGATCTTCCTGCAGGGTGGCCCTTCCTTCCCAAGTGTCCAGTTCCCCACTCAGTTTGGTGTCATCAGCAAACTTCATCAGAGTACACTTGATCCCCTCATCCGATCACTTTAGAAGATATTAAACAGGATTGGGCCCAATATTGATCCCTGGGGGACCCCACTTGTCTAGAGTTGCTCTAGACCTGGCCTGGCTTGTGCAGAGTCACCTGCTGCTGCTCCTCCACCTTCAGGCAGAAGCAGGAGGAAATGCTGCCCAGGCAAAGAGGTGACATCTCACTGCTCACACCCTTGTAGGACAGCAGAGGATTTTTCCAACCCCTTGCAGATACTCTGCTGCCAGAGCTGGAGGAGGTCACCCACATGCACTGCTCTCTGGCCAGACTGCACATCACATCCCCCCCGAGAACATGAGTGATTGAAGGGGTCCCAAAACCTCCCTGTGGGAGACAAGAGGGACAGAGACCCCCCGTAGGGGAGGCACCAGGGTGGGAACAAAGTCCTGAGGGAGCTGGAGTGCAGGGAGGGAGAGGAGAGGGGCCAGGGTTGGCTCCTCCACAGCCCTGGCAGTAAGATGCTGGGGATCATGCTTGGGCTGAAAGGTTGACCAGGAGTTTCTGCTTCCCGTAGGCAAGGGCAGTGTTACAGCTTCAGTGCTGGTGAACTGGAGACAGCCCCTGCTGGCACCAGCCCGGGCCCAGCACCTGATGAGGCAGGATCTTTCCCCTTCAAGGTAATGGTCCCTGCCCAGCTCCGGTGGGCGGCAGCCACCTCTCCAAGCCCCTGAGTTCAGCTGGGGCATCAGTACCCTGTGGGTCTCAGGAGAAGGGAGGAAAGAGGCCAGCCCACCACAGCCAGCACAGTGCCGGGGTCTTTCTGGTGTGCCCAGCCCTGTCTGTGCTCCCAGCAATCCCAGGGGACCACTGTCTGGATTGGTGAGGTATCTTCAAACAAATCCCCTCCCTGCCTGCTTTGATAAAAGGGGGTGAATTCTAGCCCATGAGGTTGGTTTTGTCACATCATTTGCAGGGGCCTCAGCCATTTTGTCTCACTAATGCCTGAGCCTGTGCCTAAGCCCTGCTTTGACTTTAGGCTCTGATTTTAATGGAGCTGAATATGGTGCCATCTCCTATTGGCAAATTAAAGGAAGAAAGCCTAACTTGGTTCTGCCACTTACAGTTGCAGGTAAGTAGATTGATTTTCTTTTAAGAAGACATTACAAAGCAGCTGCCTTTCAGCCTCCAGCTACCGGCTGACCCCAATCACAGCAGTGACTGGGCTGCTCAAGTCCACCTTTTAGCAGGCATCTGATTAGAAAAGGCACTGGCTGACGTCTCTCAGAAGAGGTAGATGCTCCTCTGTTTTAATGGAGAAGAAGCAACAGCTCAGTAGGTTAAAATGGGAGCTTTAGCCCTGCAGATGCCAAGCCCTTTGTAGGACTTCCCCTGAGTGACCGGAGTTGACATAGGCACTGTAGGACCAGCTCTGCTGCACTGTGTGTGGGGCCAGCCACCCCCTCCAGAAAGCACACAATCACTAAGTGGTGGGAGTTGGAAGAGGCATCTAAAGATCACCTTGCCCAACCCCTCTGCTCCAGCAGATCACCCAGAGCAGGATGCCCAGGATCGTGTCTAGGTGGGTTTGGAATCTCTCCAGAGGAGACTCCACAACCTCTCTGGGCAGCCTGGGCCAAGCTCGGACACCCTCACACCAAACAAGTTTTTCCTTCTGGTCAGATTGAACCTCCTGGGTTCCAGTTTGTGCCTGTTGCCCCTTGTCCTGTCACTGGGCACCAACATCTTGGCTCCTCCCTTTAGCTATTGATCAGATCTTCTCCAGCTCAGCAGCCCCAGGGCTCTTAGCCATTCATCACACAGAGATGCTCCAGTCCCCTCAGCATCTTTGTAGCCTCTGCTGGACTCTCTCCAGTAGTTCCTCTTGAGCTAAGGAGCCCAGAACTGCACACAATATTCAGATGTGGCCTCACTGGGGCAGATTAGAGGGGAAGGGAACCTCCCTCGACCTGCTGGCCACACTCAATGCACCCTTAATTCCCCCCCTAAAGCAGCCACGCTGTGTGTGCCCTGCCCTGCCCACTGGGAAGGGACCAGGAGCTGCCTGAAGCTGTCCTGAAGCTATCCTGCAGTGCCAGGCAGGAAGGCGTTAACAGCATCCCCCAGTGCCACATGTCTGAACTCCTTCTCCTCCCTGGGAAGCTGCTCTCCCTGACTGTGCTGCAAATTAGAGAGCTCTTCAGGGTCATTTTCCCCTCTTCCCTTTTATTTTCTGTTTTAATCCATCCTCTTTCTTCGGCTGTGATGGGAATGGCCAGGGCTCGTCCACACGTGGCTCAGAGCAGCCTGGCTGGAGGAACACACGTGCTGGGCCCCCTCCAGCTCTGTCACAGGGCTGGTGGAGGTGGGCCATGGCCAGCTGCCCTCCCCAGCCCCACTGCTGCCTCTCAGGTGTTCTGTCCACCCGCTGCGGCCAAAGGATGCTGTCAGCTCCAGCCTTGTGCATGCCCATCACTGTCAGCTCCTCTCTGCAGAGGCTCAGTGCTGACGTGCCACTCCACTGGCCTCCACAGCCCCTGGGGCTGCCCACCAGAGACTGGGGAAGCTGGAGATGGGAGCTGCTCTTTGCCAATGCTCCAGTTGGCCCAGCTGCCTCACCAGCCTGGAAACAGGCTAGAGAAGGAGCTCACCCCTACCACCCAGCATAGACTTGGGGGTACAGCATGGCCTGGAGCAACCCCACCAGAGTCAGAAGGGCTGAGGAGATGTGGGAAGAAAGATGGAGGACAGGGCTTCAGTGCTGCACTTCTGCTTCCCTCCCCAGGAGGGAAGGTATTGCCAGGACCATGGGACTCCTGGCCAGCCCGGGGAGGGAAGGATGGGGCACTGTGTTGGGGGAAGGACATTGGTGTCCTGAATCTGTAGCTCGTGGCAGCGCTGATGTGTCACAGTGTCCCTGATAGATTATGAACCTGTTCCATGATGCCTCAGGCCTCTGTTGCAGCTCATGGTTTGTGGCAAAGATTTAGTGCCAGGACAACTTGGTATTTCATGTCACTGTAGTGAAAAGGCTGTGGCAGCTGAGAATGCCCATACTTAGCTCTAGAAAAATGCTTAATGTAGCTTCTAAATAGTTCTACCATGAAGGTTCGAGTGTGACTGCACAGAACCATGGTGAGGGTACCTATAGGAGCTGCAGGCACCCCAAGGATGAACAGGGACACCTGGAGGTGCTTATGCATGGACACAATACACATTTTTTTCCTTCCTGCTTCCAGCAAAATGGTGTCCAAAATCATAGGGTTTGGTTCAAGGAGCATGAAAGCAGGTGGACACCAGCCTTGGGGACTTGGGAACATCCTCCAAGTGCTGGGGACTCGGCATCCACCTCTAGTTTGTTGTGATGCTCCTGTTTATTTGTTTGCTGGGTTTTACAAAGATCTCAGTGGCTCATAGCCCTTCTCACACAGGCCTGGTTGGCAAGGGCTGTCCCCACACCAAACTTCATCCCATTAAAATTCCACTGCTGCCCAGCCCCCCTGCAAACGAGCCAGCCTGGCCTGCAAAACAAAGCCCAGCCAGGTGGCCAGAAGTTGGGCTGGGTCATCAGGCCAATGTCCTGCAGCTGTGAAGGGCTCCTCAGCCTGGAGCTGGGGAGGGGCATCACCT
>VYZX01028814.1:411631-556842 GCA_013401335.1 Brachypteracias leptosomus | reverse complement strand
CCTCAGTGCTTTGGGCTCCTTGAAGCAAGCAGCATGCTCCTCCAGGGCTGGCTAGGTAAGAGGGGTGGGGGGGGATTTTGGGGTGGCTCACTCTGTGCAGCCCACTTTTTGGGGGGTGCTGGTGGTCCCCTAATTCCTGGCTGAGCCCTGGTTTTGTGCTCCTAGTGCCTACTGGGAATTCTGTTCCCCCTGGCCATGGCTGCCCTCCTGGGGACGTGGTGGGAGTGAAAAGGTTGGGAAGATGCCATGTTGTTAACTGGGCTGTGTACCCTTGTCCTTAGGGTCTCCTCAGTTCTAGCAGGTTTGGGACTAGGACTGAGCAGCATTTTCCCCCAGCCCTACATCTGGGGGTGCCTCCTTCTTTTTGGCTTCCCCACCTTCCCTGCACACCCAGCCCAACTCCACCAGCACCAGCTACAGTGTATTTTTTCCCCCTTCCAACTCTGGCTGGTCCCCCATGCGGCTGAGGCGGCCTCAGGTCAGTAACTCAGTGTGTTATGGAGCCCACCACAGCATTTGGCTGCTGGAGCTCACTGAAAAGGCAGCACTGGGGACTGGGTGAAGTCCTGCAAACCACTTATTAACAGCTCGGGGAGCCCAGGCAGGTTGGGATGGGGAGAACCACCCTGGTTTGCTCTAGAGGAGCGACAGCAGCCAGGCAGGGACAGAGGGAGATGAAAAGGGAGAGGGCTTAGGCTGGGGAGTGCAAGATAAGGTCCAGTTGCTGGAAGGACCCTACTCCTGGGGCTGCTCCAGGGGTTCCTGCAGAGGGTTTACAAATTACAGACCTCCCCCCGGGCGTGGTTTCCCTGATAGCTGGTCACTGCCAGTTCCCCCTTCTCCAGGGACAGGGGCTTTTTTTTTTGGTGCAAGGCTTCCAATCCTCACTGCAGCCAGTGAGGAGCTCAGCAGGAGCAGTGCAGGAGCAGGGCTGTGCCCCAGAAAGCAGCCCAGCTGCCAGGGAAAGCCCCGTGTGGGAGGGAAGCCGCCAGGGCCTGGCCATCCATCACCAGCACGGAGCTTGGCCAGATGAAGTGGATGCCGTTCCCATGGTGACGGTGCCCTCGGAGGAGAAATGGGGGCTGGTGTTTTCCTCACGTAGGAGGATGACGGGCTCCGGGAGGATGCTGAGTGGGATGGGGCTGTCAGGCACGCAGCCATCCCCGGTTTCCTCTGGGGAACCCCCTCCCCAGGCACACCAGGACACATATGTCTGATCGCAGCCGAGCTCTGCAGAGCCTGAGGAGGAACCTCTGTGTCCTGCAGCACCCCCTGCATCGTGCTGGGTGCCCCCAGTCAGGTCCCCTGTCCTGCTGCCAGATGGGACCTTGGTGGCTGCATTGGTATTGCCCTTGGGAGGCTCCTGCTCCCCATGAAATGGTCCTAATTGGGGTGGGGAGTGTGCTGAAGTCAGGTCAGGGCTTCCCAATGTACCCATCAGAATGTCCCAGCTCTGTCTGCAGAGAGATAGTGGCTGAGGTTACAAATGGAGTTGCTCTTTTCCCCTCAGGTCTGCAGCCCAGGACAGAAGACCCTTTTTCACAAGAAGGATGGAATTTTAGGAGGTGGAGGCACAGCCCCCCAGCCTAAAATGAAAGAAGGGGGGAAAAGGACCCTAGAAAAGGGACCCAGCAAAACCTTGAGGAGCCTGCAGCAGTCCAGTCTTCCCCTGCCTGGAGCCTGCTAAGGGTGAGTACTTCTGATTTGGATTACATGAACATGTGATGATTTTCTTGCTGCATCTCTGGCATGTCTCATTTAGCTCTCCCAGCCTTTGCAGCCATGGGCTTGCTGCAGGTTTTGGCTCAGGTGGTGAGGATTTGCAGCTATTAGCAGCATTACATCATGTTTCCAAAGCTGGCAGTGATGTCACTGGTGTGTTTGAATGAACAAAAGGGCTGTGGGGTTGGGAACAGGATTTCTTCCTAAGAAGTAAGCAAATAAAACCAGGTTTTGCTCTGAATTGCAGCCCCATGGGAGCTGACTGTCTTGGCCCCTCTCCTTGCAGAGGAAGGGCTGGAGAGAAGTGTGTGCTGGAAGGAGGGTAGGAAACAGGAGCTGAAATGGGAAGTGACTGGAAACAGTTGATTCTTGGTTGCTGAAGGCCAGGGAATAGGTTATGGTCTTAGTGCAACTGCCTCCAGCCTTACCTGGGGGGTGGTGGTGGTGAAATGTGAGCAAGGCATTGTGGGTGCAGGGAGTCCTCATGAGGAAGCTGGTGGAGGACACTTTCCCCCACAGCGAGGTGGCCCAGGAGAGCTTGGAGCAGGCCAAATCCTCCTTTGCTCCTGCTTGTTGGGTTTTAGTGTGTCTTCCAGGCACATTTCTGTCACATTTAGGCTTTTCCTGCAGTGCACAGTCAGGATCTGGGGGTGTTGGCCACCCTTTCATGCTCGTGCTTGTGTTCTCATCACCACTTTTCCACATTGTGTCTGCCAAGGGTTGGCTTTCCTTCTTCAGACCCACTGCCCCTTTGGTTGCTAGGCTGATTGTCCCCATGACTTCCCAGGTGGCCAGCACATTGGGGAGCTGGCAAGTTTGTTGTTAGGAGGCAGGAATTTTGCTGTGTTGGCTTATAGAAGGTTCTAGAGTCACAGTGCAGCTCAGTATTTGGCTTTTAGGAGTCACATGGGCCCTGTGGACAGGTTAGGGGACTCCCAGACTCAACCTGGGCTGAAGAGAAACAATTGATTCTCTACCAGGTGGATGCAAACCTGGTGCAGGCTGTTGGGTTTCTGTGCAGCTTTATTTACCAGCAGGTCACTGCTGCCCTCTAGTGTCACTGTCCTGCACTGCCTGTGTCCCTGCTCCCCGTGAACACATCCCCTCACCTCCTCCAGCATGGCTGGGAAGTCCCTGACCAGCTGCAGGGTCATGGGAGCCATTCAGCAGGATTCCAGGGGCCGGTTCCCACCTGAGACCTCTGTGTGGCTGCACAATTTCCTCAGTGAACAGCAGGATCTGACTAGAGAAATAAGGGGTGGGGTGTCTAAACCAAGGCAGTAGCTTGTATTGGTGTTTGCAGGATGAGGAATGGTCTCATGCTCCCAAGAATGTGGGGCACAAGTAACTGGGGATTAAAAAATAATTACAGTATTATTTTTCTGTGATTTTACTGGTTTACTAAAGCTATTAAATGTAGTTTCACTGAATTGAAACCCTTCCTTCTGATGCTTGCTTGTTAGAAGGTGATACTTTGCTGTTGAGGTTTGAAATGGGGGGCACTATGTGCTCTGTGTCTGCTCAAAGGTGGGGAGGAAATAACAGTTCCTCTCCTTTCTCTGGAGGACATAACAAAAAACGGGCAAGTAAAATTCCAAACCTGGTCCCCATACTGATTAAGGCCAAAAAAAAAAAAAATTATAGGAATAATTCAAAAGAGAACAAACTCTCCCAGCAGTCCAGAATTTGATTGGATTAAAAAAAGTGTATTGGATGTCCAATACAAAATAATAAACATGAAGTTATTAAAAAAAGCCATAGAGTATACAGCAAATAGTACAGAAAAGCAAAAAAAAAAAAATTGTACAGAGAAGGTAGACGTCTACAGCAGTCCTCCAAATTGTTCTACATGAGAATCATAAAACAATATACAGGTTTGGTGGTTTTTTTTCTTTTCCCCAAATGTCTCTGAGGGAGCTGTCACTTAACAGCTTGACTATGACACTACAAGGATACACAATGTTCCAAAATTGAAAATCACAGGATATGTAAGAAAACGTAGCATTAAAATGTGAAAAAGTGCAATACAGATTGTACACTGGATTGAATAAATGTTTTTTCTTTTTCTTTTTTTAAGTTTAACCTTAAAAAACCAACTTTGAACAGTTGCTTTATCATTAAAAATATTCCCCCTCCCCAAAATTCAATGACGATATTAACATTCATGGTGTTATACATCAGTAATATTCACAAAGACCCACCAGCTAAGAATACTGTGTATGTATGATGGCATTTCTTTGGGTATAGGTAAAAAATAGGCAAAGGAAAAGAGCCCCCTGCCCCTTTCAGGACAGGGGGCCTAGTTTATTATTTAAATACATAATTCTGTAGCTTATTTTGCCCTGAATTGTATTGATTAATCCAAACTTCAATTATCCAGGTGGCCCACGGTGCTCCAATTCATTGGATTCCCTCTCAAATAATAAATAAATTCAGTGAATGCCCTAGAAATGATAACACAGAGGACAGGAGAAGGAAGGAAGGAAGACTAGATCCCAACCCCTGTGCTCTCCAGGATGGTTCCTTGGCTCTCCCTTTTCTTCTGCTAGCCACAGGGGCTATGAAAACAGGGGCCCAGAGCTTTAGCTCGAGTCAAAAGGATACAATAAATCAAGCAAAGTTGTTGTGTTGTTTGGTTGGTTGTTTTTTTTTAAATTTAAGCAGAGTGACATTATTTCCTCATGTCCCAGCAGGCACAGCCCCTGTGGATGCCTATTACCTGCATGTCCTCTACCAGTTGAGCCTCCACCATCCCAGCTGCGCCTGCTTGGGAGGAACTGAAGGATTCTCCAGCTGAACCAGCAGTAAGTTCTGAGCTCCCTTTTATCTTAAAAGTGAAACTGCACAGGAGCTTGTTAGGCAGGTGGGTATTTGGTTTATTTATTTTTTTCTCACTAAAGCACAGCCCCTCTTCTTATGCCATTCCTCCTTACAGGGTAGGGCAGAGCCAGGCAATCAAGGAGAAAAGGAAAAACCCTTTTCCTTCCCCTCCGTTCCCTTTTCACTTGCCTTCCTTTCTAGGCAGATATGTGAACAGCACCTGAGTTGCTAATACTGTTTTTCATTTCAAATGGTTTCAAAAAGTGTAAAAAAATACTTTTTTTTTTTTGCCTTGCTTATATCTCTTAAGAATCCTTAAGAGAAGGATTCTTGTTTGAACGGCTCAGGATAGAGATATTGCCCTGGGGTTGGACTTGCTGCTGAAGGATCCTCTGGACATGTAGTACATGTCTGGTAGGTTGTTGATGAGAAGAGGTCCCACAGAGGTTCTCTGCTGCTGGGAGGTCCAGGTAGCTCAGACCTGAGCAGAGAAGTGCTGTGCTGAGCCCTCTAGGCTGAACTTTGAACCTTTCATGATGCCATCTTTAAACAAAACCCAACAAAACCATTGCCAAAACAAGCTGTAGTGTCATCTAAACATAAGGAACCCTTATGGAGGAATTATTTTAATGTTTCTAAACGAGGCTCTCACTGCAGTTCAGTGACCAGAGACACCATATGCTGAAGGTACAAGGAAGGACGTTACAGAAGATGCTTTCATTTTCTTCAGTCTTTCCCAGGCAATGTAGAAAGACAGAAAAACAACAACAATGAAACCTCCCCCTGGATCCCCTCCCCATCCCCATCTACTTTTCCCCACTCAAAATATTGAAACCGCACAAAAAAGCGACAAACAAGCCTTTCAAAATTACATTTCAATTCAAACAGACCGGTAATCTCACAGTGATGAGAGGAGAAAGTCAGGCTTTTAATAATTATAATATAAAAATAATAAAAAAAGCTTACAAATAGCAGTGCAGCATCCCAAAAGGCCATGGATTAACTGCCAGAAGGGGACGTAATTATACGCAGAATAAAAAAACAAAACAGAACAACCCACGCTGGCAATGAATTTTCATACACAATAGAACAAGCAGTCAAACGTCAGTCTAGGCTGTGGAAAACAACAGTTTCTCCTTTTCTTTTTTTTTTTTTATTACAACATTTTTTTTTCCCTTTTTTATAAAAAAAGATAAAATAAAAACACAAATAAAATTGTACATAAATGCGAATGTCCAACACTGAAAAGGCAGGGCGATCACACCACTGAGACAAAACCTGACCAGAAAAAAACCACAACCTGGCAAGTCCACTTTTGTTTTTCCTTTAGTCTGGATGCTGGAGATTCCAGCCTGTCCCATCCTGCACCGTCTGGGCAGGTAAATGGAATTCAACTTGGCAATGACTTCATTGCAGGACGGTGACAGGAAAGGTCTCTTTGACCAGCTGTAGCACAAAAATGCACTGGTTGGTTCATTTGCTTTCTGTGTATGCTCTCATGTGCTGTCCCTCTTAATTTTTTTATTTTTTTCCTTTTTTTTTCCCCTCTGTACAATTCCTTGTGTTCCAAGGCTGAGTCCCCAGACTTGTGAAACTGGCGGGAGTCATGTCCTGGTGAAGGTGGTCATGCTGTAGTGATGGCATTAAGGTCCTTCATAAGTCCTTCCAGGTGGGCCATCTCTTTGGTCAGCTCGTCCGGTTCGTAATTCTGTGGGAGACGGAAAGAGTTAGTGACAAGGTGACTTCCTCTCTTTAAAGAGAGACAGAATAAGAAAGAAGACAAAACAGGCAGTGACTGGGGTATAGATTGTGACCCTGACACATGAATAAGCAGAAGCAGATTTATCGACAGTTACAGGAATTAATAACTTGAAACAACTCTCTATTTTAAGTGCAGATCTTCTCACAGTAGTGATTCATAGTTTCACTGATTTTTAAGACTCTGATCATCTTATCTGTTCTCCTTGGATCAATTCCTGCTTCAAGATAACAGCTTTCTTTGAACCAAAGTAGATATTTTAAAGCAATCTTCCCAGCTCAATTGGAAAAAAAGGTCGAAGGAATCACTTCAATATAACTATTTTGAGAATCATTATGCTTGCTAAAATCATACTCTCATTTTTAGCTTCAATTGCCTAGCTTCAGCTATCATCATCCTGTTATCAAAGTATGTATGTAGATAGATACCATTAATAATAATAATGATGATAATCTCAAACTCTTTTCTAAGCTGACCTATGTTCTTGGAGCATTTCTCCAACCCCTCTTCCCTCTCTCTCCATCATTTGCAGAGAAGCCAGGCTGCACGTGGTGGTCTAACACCAGCAGCCACATAACTCTTTCTTGATAGTTTCTGCTCTATATATTTAAAGTCCATTATTAGACTGTCTGGCTTGGCTGATTGTGCACCATAAAACTGAAGCTCCTCCCAGAGTGGAGCCTCAACCCCAACTGTGATCTTGCTTCCTTTGCTTCTGGATATGAACCCTTTTCTTTCATTTAAATAGAAATGAATGCAGCAGGTGCTCTGCATTTAACCAAGGATTCCAGATTGCACCAGAAAAGTCTTCTCTGTCCTGTGTCTTTATCTGCTGACTCTTGACAAGGATAAATAGCAGTGAGCTCTGAGTGCTCAGACTCATTCCTACAGCCTCTCATAAAAAAGCAGAATCAATTCAAATCACTACCTAATCCTAGTTTTAAAACTCATAATTTAACTAGCAGTGTGCTGTGATGACTTTATGTTGTTCTAATTTCTTAATGAAATGTATGAATGGCTATGTTTCAATATTTGTAGTTTATTCATCAATGAATTTGTATATTTTTGGTAACAACAACAAAAAAAGTAGGAGTGACAACTAGACAGAAGGGCAGAAGTGCACCAAATCAAGCATGCAGAGTTTCTAGACCAGTGCATACAGAAATAAAATCACGTGGGTGACAAAAAAACAATGTGACAAAAGGAAAGGACAATAAGGAAAGAAGGAAAAAATAGAAAAAATCTTATTAATTGAAAATAAGCATTTTCTGTAGCAGTAATACAACAGCTAATGCACTAACTTCTTGGCCTGCAATTTGAAAGGAAAATATCTCTTCCAATGTCTGACACCCAAAACATCCTCACTTAAAAGCTCTTTCCAAAGAAGCCCAACACCTGGTTGCATCTTTCAGAACACTTTCATCTGAGTACCTCAAAACATGTTTGGGACGATAGCTTTAAACATTTTGGCATTTGTGTTAAATTTTCCATCTGCAGTGACACTCTGGATGCTCTGCAGCAGCACAGGAAGCTGCAGCTGTATGACCTTAATAGGATTCAAGCACAGCATGCTTGAAAACCAGAAATAAATGACATCTCAACACAAGCATGAACATGCCTTTAGCTGTAGAGCAGATGGCACTGTTGGAGGCCTTCAGGTGGGTGAACAAAAGCAAAAAGCAGATGTGCAGGGCACTTCTGCAAGCTCCAGTACGAAAGCCCAAGTCACAAACCAAAGCTCCATCAGGTGCCATCTACTGTAAAAATGAAGGCAGTGCTATAGGTGGGCCCTGCCTTTACTCTCCTCTTTGTGTGGTTTTGAGAGGCCTGCAGAAACCAGAGGCATTGAGCATGAGTCAAAAAAGGAAATCTTACAGCTCCCTGAAAGAAGGTTGGAGCCAAGTGAGGGTTGGTTTCTTCTCTCAAGGAACAGGTGATAGGACAAGAGGAAATGGCCTCAAGGTGTAGCAAGGGAGGGTTAGGTTGGACATAAAAGATGTCTTTCCTGCAAGGGTTATGAAGGCCTGGTCCAGGCTGCCCAGGTGGAGTCCCCATCCCTGGAGGGATTTAAAAGCTGTGGAGATGTGGTACTGAGGGGTTAATGGTGGACTTGGCAGTGCTGGGTTAATGTGGCTGAACTCAATGATCTGAAAGGTCTCTTCCAACCAAAATGATTCTATGATTTTATCTCAGAGACCATGACTTGATGTTCACCCAATAGCCTCAGGTTGGCCAAAATGATGTTGAAGCTTTTCCCGTTCCTGAGTGGGCCTTGTGGACTGGACTAGATGGAAACACCATCTGTGCGGTGTTGTGTAGGTGGGAATGGAGAAAGGCTCCTTTAGATTTAGAAAGCACTACTAGTACTTGCAGTTGAAGTACTTGCTCTGAATTTACTGCCTTGTGTAGAAGGTAGCTGCGCTAGGTTTTTGAGATGGGTTCTGGTGGAACTGAGAAGCCTTTGATAGTCTCAGCACAGACATTACTGAAGTGCCCAAGTGTCACACACAGAGAGGTTCACCAAGGTAGCACTGCCAAGGGACGGCGCTGGCAGCGTCCGAGTACCTACGCTTTCCGAGTCCTCCAGCATCCTGGTGGTCTCCTGCACGTCAGGGGCGCTGGGAACCACCACGGGCATGGGAGGTCGAGTTCTTCCTAGAGTCCCAATCGACGCCGTCTTCACCGAGTGAACAGGATGGTTAGGAGCTGAAGGGAAATGGTTACATTGTTATGCCTCAGTTAATTAGTTCTTTTGCCTATTCAGAAAGCCCTTGAAAGAAGAACAGAAAGGATTCCATTAGGGGAAAATGAACACTTCAAATTACGGAGTGCTGAATTTGAATTTTGTCTATTTTAGCTTATGTACATAAAAGAAAGGCCTTGAAAATGATAACAACAAAATTCAGCCCAGCCATTGATGGATTCACCTTTCCTTTGATGCCCAGCCCTACCCCCTGCTCTTTAAGGAGCTTCTCTAATTTTCTTCTTTAAAAATCTCCTTTTAGCAAGCATGGTTTGGCAGTTCCCCCCCTCACCTTGCTGAGTCAGCAGCGGTGTGCTCGGCAGGGCGGGGTCGTAGGTGGAGCCAGCTGGTGGGACCGCGGGCACCGCGAAGCTCTTCAGCGGGTGGGAAGGGCGGACGTGGGCCGTGGGGAGGCTCTGAGCAGAGTCCTCCTCTGGTGCACTGGCCAGGTAAGAGCCTGAGCTGCCTTCAGGGTCCTGGTGCTCAGCACATGGCTGAGAGGAGGCGGCTGGCATGGTGTCCGTGCTGGGCGTGTTTCGAATGGATTCTGCAGCAAACAGAAAAGCCAGACACAAAGGGGGTTGGTTTTGTAACAGAAATGTTCTCTGTGATCTCTGAGCTGAGAGAACAATGAGGTGGTATCTTGAATTTAGGGCATCGTGATCCTACTTGGACCACATGCAGGAAAAAAAATCTGGATTTTGTGAGCTGTCATCATTGCAGCAGCAGAAA
Organism: Brachypteracias leptosomus; assembly: GCA_013401335.1. Taxonomy (NCBI): domain Eukaryota; kingdom Metazoa; phylum Chordata; class Aves; order Coraciiformes; family Brachypteraciidae; genus Brachypteracias; species Brachypteracias leptosomus. The sequence goes on along the minus strand of VYZX01028814.1, from coordinate 547,066 downwards.
GAGAACAAGGGAAACCTCTGCCTCTAACATGTCTTTGCAGCCTCATGAACTGTCTCCATAAGAAACAACACTTGGCTGTAGCCAGCCTTAATTTAAAATGTAGACCTTAAGCTAGAGAAGCTCAGGATTCACTTCATCTCAAGATGTCACCTATGTGCATTTCTGCCGCTTAAGAATTTTTCAGAGCACCAGAGATGTTACAAAAATTATTGCAAATGATTCTGCTTCAAGCCTGAAAATCCTGCACAGAAATCAGCACAATTTTGTGTGTGTGCCTCAGGAAGATTAACTAATGCCAGCTCTCAGTAGCAAAATCTGAAACAGAGAGAGGACAAAAGTCCAAACACAGCTAATTAGGAAAAAAGTTATCATATTAAGTAGCTAAAATTAGATTTTTATCTAATGTTTCAGACTCTAGGGCTGAAGGCTTCAGAATAAGGAAATTTCCTATAAAGTTGTATATCAAACATTGAGTCTCCTTTTCCAAGGACATCATCATGTGTCTCAAGGTTCAATATCTGATCTATATGATCAACTCTTCACAGAACACTCGACCTACCAAGGACTTTGTCTGTACTGAAACCCATCACTCTAACACCACAACATTGAGATGATTCAGGCTTTGATTTCTGTGTTTCACTCATTGTTCCATTACAAGCAAACTCTGCCTCACCATTGATATCTCACCTGTGGAATTGGCCCTGTCTGAATGGGACATGGATGTGCCCATCGGCCACGGGCTGACCTGGTGATGGAGATAGCTGCGAGTTGGAGAAGCGAGGCTGCCGGAGTGGAAATGATGGTGAGGGTTATCGAGTGAATGGATGGGATGGGCACTAATCACAGCTGTGAATGAACACAAGACAGAAAAACACTTAACGTACAGAGATGCCTGCACATGAACTGAAATGCACCAAATCCCTCCCTCCTCCCCCAAAGCCACTGAACAGGGGAGCTCAGCACATACGAGTGACACTGTCACTGAATTTCTTAACATTGCAACCCAACGTGGCATCTTTGGTTAATTAACTAATGCAAGACAAATGATAAGAGGAGGGCAAGACACCAACGGTTCCGTTCACTCCCTGTGCAGACTTAGCAAAGCTCTGCTCCAGCACACTCCAAAAACCTCTTTTCCTTTTCCCCCTTTTTTTATCTCGCTGTTTTCTTTTTGCCTGTTTGAGACACATGAATTTTATACATAATGTAAATTGTCCTTTGCCCTCACCCTTTTGTGGTAACAGCAAAACAACCTCTCACTACTCCTCAGCTGGGAGGAAAAGTGTGCGTGGAATTTACTCTTATGACAGACTGAAATACTGAATTGCTTAAAATGATCCAAACAAAAGTGTCTCAACACAAAAACTAGGAGGGAAATGCTACCACCGGCACCATAAAGAAAAAAAATAGTGGTGGTTGGTTATTTTTGTTTGAACCTTTTCTGGAAATTCTCCAGGAGTGCTGCCTGTGCAAGTTAGTTTCTAGGAATGAGATGGTGCAGAAATCCATCATTATAATGGTGAGTTCAGTTAAGGCTTCTTGCATGGATGTGTGTGGTTTGAACTCGGGGCTGACTAAACAAATCTGAGCCCTCTGACTTCCTCCTCTCCTGGAAAACAGCCTGGCAGCAGGACAGGACATGCGAGAGGATTGGGGGAGGCAGGAGACAAAGAGATTTGCAGCTATTGGTAATAAACAAGTTCTCTCTCCCATTGAGTTACACCAACAGAAAGCAAGTGTCATTATCAACCTCTTGTAAGTGAAGAGTAACTAAACTCTAATCCTGAGCGGTCAGTAGGTTCTAGATTTAAGTCCTGTGAGACAGCTGCCAAAGGGATGTGAAAAGTCAGATATTCTCACTAAGAGCTCCCAGCATAATTAAAATGTCACTTTGTCTTGCAGGGATCTGGCAAATGGAGGAGTAACCCACAGAAGCTCAGCAAGCAGAACTCCAGGCAGAGGCCACAGTCATCAGACACCAGGAGTCCTCTGACGTGTCAGCAAGGTAGGAGCATTTTACAGACAAACATTTAAATTACTTCTATTTGTAAAAACCATTGGTCCACACCCATGTTTCAGACAGTGTTTCAATCCCTATCAAGCAGAACATGCGTTGGTACACAAAACTGCCTTATGTTTTTATAACCACAATAAAAATCATGCACACTACACCTTTCAAGACATATCCTAAAAAAAATGTGGTGAGCAAAGGGGAAAAAAGCCTTATTGCTTGTTGAGAAAGGGCCTCACGTGCCAGTGTCAGTGTGTAGCTTCTGCCAAAAGGTATCTAAAGACATTACATTAGTGTTTCCACTTACTATAAACCAGAAACGTACAGCCGGAAGCCCTCAGAGCTTTGGCAAACAGGGTAAAAAGTCAAACAAAGTCACAAAACCAATCTGAAGCCCTGAGGCACATCACAAGGTCTTTCATCTCCTCCTGACATCTCCTCCTAACCCAGTAGGAAGGGTAATGTTGCTGTGGAGCACTCTGCACATTTCAGCAGTGGCTCCTGTATGAGGCAAACATGTTATGCTCTGTGTACCCGATGCTGCATCCCATGTAGAGGAGTCCAAGGTAAGACCTACTCCAGTCTGAATTTGTTACAGGGTCACACAAGCCTGAACCCATCATGTTCTAGCACCTGGCACAGGACAGGAAATCATTAGAGGCCAATAGCTGCAATGTCCTTTGTTAGACACATCTGACAGCAGACAAGCTTGAAAGAAACTCATCAGAGTAAAGATGATTAGGGTAAAAGTGCATCCTCCATTCCTTATACATGGAGAACTGGGAGAAAACTCAGAATACTTAATTTAAAACCAAGGGAAAAGACACTACACTTGTGAAACAGGTTGCCAAACAAGGAAAACAGTTGAAAATTCACAAACTGGGCTAATCAGGTCATCAGGACACTTGGAGAAGCAGGTAGAGGCCAAGAAAACTGAGCACCTCAGGTAAATGAAGCAGCAAGTTAGAAAAAGGAAACGTAACCTGAGGTAATTCCATAAAACACAAGAAGTTGGGGTAGCAATTACCTGGCTCCAGGGTTGAGCATGAACATAGTGCTGGGGGAGGTCTGAAGCTCCACTCCAAAGTTAACACACTAAGTTGCTGCTGAGGGAAAGCTCTTTTATGGGCGGAAAGCTGGTTACTTACAATTTCTCAAAGTTTTTGGAGATACGGTTGACATAAGCTCAATGTGCAATGGTAGCTAAAAAAGCCAACAGACTGTAGCACCTCGTTCAGCGAGGAAGGTATCGAGAACAAGGCAGAGAACCCTGTGTCCTGCTCTGAGAGACCTTGGTGGGGCAGCTCTGGCCCCCTGGAATCTCACATGGTAAAGTTAGGAGGGTGCTAAAGGCTTGTTTGGGTGCTCCTGGTTTCAAGCCAGCTGGTAGGTGGGCTGTTGACTTACGCTGAGGTGGCTGAGAATCAAAAGGCATCATCATCTTGGGCCTCATCCCCCTTCTTCCTGCCAGTGTGGACATGCTATCCTCTGACTCATGCCCTGAAGGAAAAATACGGAGGGTTATTTACCATTGCAGCCAGACTTGTGCGATACCACACCAGATGATTCCAAGCCTCCTCTCTATTTCTGGGCTGTCCTGTTTGAAAGCAGTTCTGTGACTCATAATTGATAAAAACAGCTCTTTCATCCTTCACTAGAAGGTGGAAAAGAGGGTAAAGATTATTGGGCACTGGACAACCTCTCAAGGCCCTGGCAGTGAGGCTCAGAGTCACACGTGTGAATAAGACATGCTGGGTTAACAGGTTAACCACTCACCAAGGGAAAACTCACCCACACCTCACAAGCTGAGCACCAAAACCTGATGGTGTGTTTGTAAAATGCCACACACCTCTCAGTAGTTGCATATGAAACATCTGTTAGATCATCTTCTGATTACTGATCAGTATTAACCAAGGGAAATTTGGGATTTAACTCCTGGGTGCTCAATTTTCTCACTACAATATTTAATCCATTCTTTTCAGGGAGTATTATAAACTAGGCATAAACCAAATTCACTACTTGGAAAAAAAAGAACAACAAAAAAATAAGGGTAACTGAATAATATGTCAATAAAGTGATTTCAGCAGATACAGTGAAATGCATTTAAGCAAAGTCGAAGGACTCATTGATAGCTCACCCCTGTAGGAATTCCGCCTTTGATGGATATTGCTGTCCATGGAATTATCAACCGGGGTGATGTCTTGGGAGTTGCGAGGGATTGGGGTGTCTGTCATGATGGGATTGGGATCTGGAGATTTATCAATGGGCTTGAGCTCCAGTCTTTCGTGATGGATCCAAAGGTCAGGAGGCTTGACATCTTTGGAGTTCCCTTTGTACTTATGGGACCCGTTCACTGATTTGCAGGCAGCTCGTTTCCTTGGGGAAGAGAAGAGATGACATGTGCTTAGATGCAGGTGTCCTTTCACTTGCTGGAAATACTAAATTTGCACCAAGGTTTCCTTCAGCTGGTATCCAGCTGAGCAAAGCTCCCCACCAGGCAGGAAGCTTTGAATTGTACATACAAGCCCATCTGACACCTCAAAGCATATTCTGCAACTCTGATGCCATGAAATTTGTCTCAGATGCTACCACATGCTGCAGAACTGTTCTACAGCCCAAGCTCTCATTAACAGAAATTAAGCTTCCAGTACTGATGGTTATTAAGAGACTACTCTAAACATGAAGTGTATGTATGTCATGCTGTGGGCTTACAACCAACCTCAAACAACAGCTGTGTGCAAATAGCCAATTATCCCAATAACTCTGAAGACTAATGACAAGAACAGTCATTTTACCACCGCTCAGGTGAGACACCTCTAACCCTTGCTGTTGACTGGCAGCAGCAAACCAGTTGAGGCAGAGATCTGGCATGATGGGAATTTTGCCCTATCCAAGGCATGTCCCTCATTGCTGGACCATCACTCTCATATCCTTGCTCTCTTCTCCTGAAGAACTTGCATTTTTGCAGGATGCTTCAGCTTCAGCAAAGTAAGTGGAGATTATCTTCTAAGCCTGGCTTTTAATCTCTTCCTTAAAACTCTGGTTTGCTTAACAGAGTCTTTTCAAACTTAAAAAAAAAAGCTTTCAGCCCTGTTTAGTTCTTTCAATGAACATGCAGAGACAACCTTCAGGAGTCTGTAAAAAGGCAGCAAAGTTGCTGTAGTCTTAATTCAGATGCTTTAAATGAGGGAAGATTTCAGGTACACATCTATACTTTGGATTTTGGAGCACTCTTTAAGGAGTCCAGCACCAGATGCAGATTCCACTCCAGTAATCTATCTATAAATTGGGTATCATCACACACGGCCTGTAAACCTACTCCACACAGTGAAGGACATGCTAAGAACAGAAGAGAGAACCTGCCTGAACTGTTAAGCTCCCACAGCTCTGAACAGATGGATTGGCCCAAGTCTGGAAACAGTATTTGAAACAATAAATTCCTCTCTGAAAGGGGCAAGGGCGGGTATATGAAAGCACGGCCCCAGTCTGCCTGTAAACTCTTGGTGGTTTGTAAATTCTGAAACACTGATTAGGAAAAACAGATCACCACAGGCATGATAATTCAGAGGTACTGACACATGTTATCTTCTGAACACCAGAATTCAAACTCCATCATTGACCTGTTGTCAGAATAGAACTTCTACAGCCCCTAAGACTTCAACGTAATAAACTCTAAAGCATCAAAAAAAGAGATTAAATAATAGAATTAAGGGAGAAAGGCAGGACAGGGCAAAGTGCCATGTGGACATCTTACTTTTTTTGGTGGGAAGTTGTACGACGGGTGCAGAAGACGGCGACGATCACCACGATCACGATGGTGATGACTCCAACAGACACTATGATGACAAGGAGCATGTTGCTGTCCAAGGGAGAAGTTGGGCTTCCGTGGGGACTGTTGCTGCCTGGAAGGAGTTGAGAAGGGAGAGAGGGGTTATTTAGTAGCTAGGAGTTCAGCAGGGCCCAGCCAGGACTTGTAGAATCAGACAGGTTAGCAGGAGGAGAAAGAGGCTTTGTCTGCCAGCATTTCAAGTGAAGTGCTTGATTTTTTTTCTTTTGTCATTTGCCAGTTGTATTTCTTGTACAGTTGTTAAATCTGTAAGATGCTTTAGAGATCCATTTCCAGCTCACAGTCTATGAAAATGTATGTCCATGCTACTCAAATAATTATAATAAAGAAATGCAGTGGTTTATAGCCTAAACTGGGACCTTGCTGGAACTGTAGCAAAGCAGGCACCCCCCCCGACCCAACCATCACACGAGCTGGTACCAGTATCATATAAGGAGTATATATAATGAGTAGAACCTTAGGGCAAGGCTTCTGCAGTGCACTGTGCTAATAAGGAGAAGGAGTGAAGATGATTTTTTTCCTTCCTAATGAGTTCTTTCTGAATTCATTTTACACTTGTGCACTTCAGCAGCCATTTAAAACTAAACTGGGAACAAGAGCAAGACTGAAATGCAAATGCATGTAATGGTATTTTTTTATATACCCACAGAGCAGGCAAGAAGCACGATACAACTTCTGGAGTGGGAACAACTCATCATAAGGAGCAAAAGTTACTGGAACAGATATAATCAGTATTTTCAGTAGGCTAGAGCATCACTTGGTGAAACACCAGGACACTGCATTTCAGTTGATGAGTTTACAAGAGCACTTACCACCCAGTGGGGGTTTATAATCGGGTCCTATGTCCATTGCACGGCCTCCCTTCCCTGCAGATCCTGAAGCTGGAAAGGTCAGAGATGTGGTGAATTTACACACATTTATACACACCCAATTTAGCATTTCTAAGGTGGTTCTTTCTCTGAACCACTGACAGCAGTTTTTTCTTTCCTCCTTTTCTCTCCCCTACAACACGATTCAGTTTTGAACAGCGAATGTGCTTCTCCAAGAAGAGAACCTTCAAAAGAGCTATTTAATAATTAGTTTCCTGTGTTATTTTTTCCTAAGTTAAGCTCAGGAGCCTCTACTAGTATTCATTTTTAAACACACAATAACAAATATTTGCAGTTTTCCAATCAGAAGAAGGATTTTCTCAGATCCAAATCCACTCTAATCAAGGAGGAGTAAATGTTAAAGGACATGCAACAAATGGAAATTGGGAACCTAAGGTCAAAGCCTGTAAATTAGTCACTGTGAAATAAAGAGGATTGGTAAACACAGCAAAAGGTACCAGCATTAAGCCCTGAGAAGGGTATGAAGAAGGAATGTTACATGTACAGGGTGAGGAGTTAGGATATATTCTAAACTAATGGCAAAGACAAATCTGTACTTGCACCTGCCAGTCTAGAGGGGCCACCACGTTCGGGGAAAACACGTCCTCTTTTGGAAGTACTGGACTAATAATTTTGCAGCAGCAGTGAAATAATTTAACAGAATTTTAAACAGCTTGTATTTAATATGCTGACATCTGTATGACCAGATAACTTGCACTGAAAAGACATGAAAACTCCTCCCCAAGATGAATTCTCTGAATCACTGAACCTGAAGATACGTCGGAGTTCCAGAAAAGCAGGGAGTAAAAATAACGGAGTATTTTCAACATAGACAAGATCATGGAAAAGGGGCTGGATGGGAGGAGGTGTCACCCTTTGTGCTCATCTTTCTCTTTTACTGAAAACAAGTATTTTCAAACAAACTAAATGTCAGGCTCTAAATGGGGCTGGTAAGAGTAACTACACAGACAGACTATATTTAGGCTCCCATAAAACATTTTACTGAGTGCTGTACAATGCTTCGTTAAAAATAGCATAATAAACCAGCAGTGTGGCCCCTATTAACAAGATTAACAACTAATTAACTGATAAGAATAAGAATTATAATTGCAGAATCATTATTCATGAGGGATATTTCTAATGAGTTCTGCAAAGACCTGTGCTCAGCCAAGTGTAATTCAACATCCTTAATAACACCGCGAAAGAAAATTAAAATAATTGCTGCTGAAGTTAACAGATGACATAAAATAATGGAGTAGATAAGAAGATACACAAAGTCACCTGCACAGACCAACAAAACTCTCTCAGCTTTTATGATTTATAAATTATATAATGATAAAAATGAATCAAATAAATTGTTACCAGAAGAATATATGACTTTAGGATGAGAACGACAGATGAGAAGATTTAGTTCTCTGCTGAAATGAGGTTAGAATAGTGCAGGACAGAAACCAGCAACTTCTACATCCCATTACTTTTAGGTAAAACCTTTTAATACTCCCCTATTCCCTCCCACTTAGACTGAGCATCTGCTTCTCCACGGAGCAGCCACAACTGCTACACGAGCCTAGGTATGAATTTACTCTGTACCTGTCTAGTATCAGCATTACTTGGCACATAGGAGGCAAAAGCATATTTAATAAATTACTCCTAACTAACAAGTTTAGAAGCAAGTCAAGCCCTTTAGGAGCTATTTAATTGTATGGCTAAGCTGCTTGCCAATGTCCTTTTCAACTCATCCCTTTAGACTAATTTCTTCCTCTTTTTATTGCACTTGTAGGTTATTTGGAAGCAAGCAAAAATAGCCCTGGGACATTCACCTTATAATTCAATGTAGTAAACTCAAAGCTACCATTTTTCCAGCTATCATCTTAAAACCTTAAGGCTTTTAGTTGCTAATGCTGTGCTTTTCAGGAGCCTAAAGGAGCTGACAAGCAGAATCTCTCCTACAAAAAAGCTTTCTAGAGCAGGCGTACTTCCCTTTTTTAGAAAAATAATTAGATGTAGAGCTCAAAAAACATCACTTGTGCTAATTAGAGAACTGTTTGATCTTCCACCTCTATGTACTGAGATCTTGCAGCAGTGGTCAGAGGCTGGCTGGGGCATCCCTTAATCCAAATTTCTTTTGACAGAATGATTCAGCTCTGGCACAACCCACCTGGCCCTTCATGTGACATCTGATTACAGAGATCACTTTCTGTTCCTAACACCCAAACCACAAATAGGACCTTCCAGTTCTTCCACGATTAAAAGCACAACAGGAACTTGCTCATTTATGGTTAGAGCAGCAGATATTTGTCTCATTTAGGAAATGCAACAGCACATGGACAGCAGAAACAACACGTGTGAAGGATGGAACGAAAGAGAACACGTGGCTATGGATTTACCTTGATCATTAGGCATTTTATCTGAGGATTCAGCTAGCGGGACAAGCACAGGGAAGGAAAAAACAAGAGAAAGATCACAAGGCTTGAAGGAGCGAGAGGCAAAGTTTTCACACAGCACAAGCAGCTGAACTAGAGCTCTCATTTCTAACCACCAGGACAACACAATCAAACAGCAGAGCAACATTTGCGTGGGGATTAACTACACGCAAGAGCAACCCGATAGAAAATGGCATTCCAGCCAAATCCCATTGCCTTCCTCTCTTCCCCACTTTTAACACGAACTTAAAGGAGGAGGATATTTAGGTGTTTTACCTTTTGGGGTCCTGAACTGCACTGCCTCAGACATGGGCCCCATGCCCTTCGAGTTGCGGGCCTGGATTTTGAAATAATAGGGTGTGTCCAGGGTCAGCTCTTGTATCTGGTGGGTCAGCCTGTTTCCCACCACGGGCTCAATCACCCAGTCGTGGATTTCAGCGTTCACATCTGTGCTGTAGTAAATGATGTATCCTATGCAAAGGGAAAAGAGCAAAAGAATGTTATACATAAAGGACAGGACAGTCATAGGGGCTCACACAAAATATTCTATTGACTTTTAATGATATTTCACAGCTAAACGATAATGGGGTTTCTGAAAGTGTGTTCTTGCTTTCTCAAACACTAGGAATGCATTCAAACACCAGACAGCCTTCCCATATAGAACATATACTTTTGAGCATGTTAACCTCCTCAAAAGAATATGTTAAGAGAACAAAATCCACTTGAAATACCAGTATTATTTTTGACCACTGTTGAGTGAATATGGAGAAATTCCTCATTTCCACCTCTTTACCTGTTCATAGCCCAAATAATGTAAAATAACATAAAGCTGTTATTATCCAAAAATCCTCAAGGTGTTAATATTGATAGAAGACAGTTAAACTTAAAACAATAAAGCATTCTCTTGCTCAGCTAAAGAACATGTGCTTTTTTTTTCAGTTTATTAACAAGGATGACAACAATCTGAAGAGAACTGAAGTTATCTTGCACGTCACAGACAAAAAAAAGGTATGGGAAGAGTTTATGTCCTGTTACTAAACTATACTGCAATTACAAACCAACAGGAAGTAAAAGTTTTATAACTTTTTAATCTAAGAAACACAGAGATGCTGCATAAATAAATAAATCCTTGCACCAAAATAGGGCCAGGTCACCAGCTGCTTTGTGCACCAGTTGCTACTTCCCTCATCCCACAGACCACTGGGCTGGGGTCATGGTAAGGAAGGGGAGATGTTCTCCAGAGAAACTTCTGCTTCTTTAATTAAAAATATTGCTGATATCCCAAATCCACATAAATCACAGTAACTGGTATGGCACGAGGGTGACTCTTGAAACTTGGCTAAGGTAGATAGTTATAGATAAATAAATAGATATTTAGTGTCAGTGAAAAGCACTATCTATAGCATAGACTGAGTTAACTTGGGACTGTCCTAATTAGTCAGCAACTATAACGATGCACAAGTGCCTGGAACCCAGCTCAGTACCTCCCATCCATCCCACCCACAGCAAAAGGAGAGGAGAGCTGAAGAGCCAAGCCCTCCACAGCCAGGCCATCTAGTGCCTGCAATTTCAGCACCATGTGGTTTTTACAGCATTACTTAATGCCCACAATGAGTTAATGAGTAATTAATGAGCATTGAGCTGCTGCTCCCCACACGGGGGCACTCGGCCCACGTGCCCTGGCAAACCTCACCTCAGGGTTCCTTTTATTTTTTAGCTGTTAATGCTGCTTACACAAAAACTAATAAATACTATAGCTTTTCATTCAGTGCCTGTGAATAAATGTCAGGTTCTCTCTCTTTGCAAGGAGGTTTTCTAGCTGGAAAATTGAGCGTGTGTGAGAGTTTTGCTAAGCACACCATGCAAGTAAATGCTTCCTTAAAACTTTATTGTAATTACTAAAGGTGAAGAGTCTTCAGTATTCTGCCTTTTCAGAGGGAGCTAATTAGTTGGAATCTCCTGTCTGGAACCTGGTACTGCCTCATCAGGTGCCAGTTGGTGCCAGGTTTCAAAGGTTTGATTCTGTGCCCTAGTTAATTCTGAGAACAAAAGCAAAATCACACACTGCAAACTGGATGCCAATAAAATCTGCTTTAAGCTTAAAGTCTGGGGTAAAAAAAAGGAAAATTGAGGTGAATTATTTCAGAAAGCCTTTTGAAATGAGAATCCAACCAGAAAGGGAAACTTAATTATTATTTTCTGGAAAATGATTTATCCTACGTGGAAGTGATGCAGTTGCAAAGGCAAAAACCAGTTTACTCCTAATGGTGGTGTCAAGGGACTAATAAACTGATTTGAAATCTGTTCCATGCCACAAAACCACCACAAATATGACAAAGAGCATGGGGATGGATTCTTCTAAATCAAATAGTCATGGGCCAGAAGCATTATAGATGTATTTCTGGAGGCACGCTATTAGAACAGCACAAACTGATGAAGGCAAAGGTCACTGAGATATTTCAACTTTCAATTATAGTGCTGGTTAGACTCCAATTTCACACTGCAGTTAGTTTATATCTTAATATATTTTTACTAGGTACAAAAGTAAATAATTAAGCCGAGCAACTAAAAAGATTGACAAATAAGATAGAGCTCGTGGCTTGCTCTAGGCTAAAGGAAGCATGGAATATGTTCATGTAGTTATGCAGATAATATTCTGTGAACCAGGCATCTTAGATCTGCCTTTATTGCTGATACAAACTGCACCTGTAATTTTGCCGTTGGCTTCGGAGGGAGGCTGCCAGTTCACTATTATGGTCCGAGGCTTCCCCTCCTTGCTCACCACAGTCACGTCTTTGGGAGGAGAGGTAGGAACTGCAAACAAACACCAGGTGATCAGAAACAGGCCGCCCAATTTCACTGCACCTCAGCACCTTCACCTTTTATCATCCACAGCTTCCCTTGGCAAGCTGGGCCAGTGTCTCACCACCCTCACAGAGAAGACTTTCTTCCTCATTTCTAATCTAAATCTCCCCTCTTCCAGTTTAAAGCCATCAGCCCTCGTCCTATCCCCACAATCCCTTGTAAAAAGTCCCTCCCCAACTTTCTTGTAGACCCCCTTCAGATACTGGAAGGCCACAAGAAGGTCTCTCCAGAGCCTTCTGATGCAGTTCTAGATGAATGTGTGAAATAAATACATTCTGTAAGCACAGGCATATGAAATATCTCTGTATTTTCAGGTTTATGGTGGGACCAAGACCTGGTAATCCCATTCAGCCACTCAAATCTGAATCAGCAAAGTAATTCACCAGAGATTTAAATCACAGTCCATAATTACTAATTTACTGCAGTGTAAGAATTACTTGTGATTTGGAAGCACCACAGAAACATGTGAAATCTAGGAACGTGTGCTGCACACAACTGTCCAGCTTTTTTCCCTGAGAGAGGGGGAGAGCACTTCCCTCTCCATCAGCCTCCTCCTGCACGAGCTGCTCCAGCAAAAGCCTGAAATGTGAGCCCCATGTTGCTGTGACCTCAACGCTCCAGCTGGGGCTTAGATGAATGGCTTTAGGGTGTGCAGAGCCCACCTCTTGGATATTTAATACTGGAATAGTCATATTTTGTGCTCACACCATTTTCTGACTGTTAACGCAGAGACCAACACTCAACCCAGTATCCCACACTTTTCCTTGGCATTAGCTGAGGAGTGAGTCCTATACAACAGGAGTATTCAAAAATAATGAGCTCACATGCTCAGGAATTTGGCAAGTAATAGAAATCACAAGATCTGTTAGGAGAAAAATATATTTAGCCTTTTTTTTTTCTTTAATATATATTTACTTCTTAGTTCCTAAGCTTCTAGGTCATATTTGCAAATATTCTTTACAACAGCCCTGACTAGAAATGTACTTTCTATTTAAACGAAATGAGACCTCCTGATCTTGCTCCTGTACTTTTCTGAGTTTCCAATTCTCTTTTAAGAGCTTTATTTGTGCACCTTTTACAGTCTCCACTCTTGGCATAGAATTACAGAGGAGAATTGTACGTGTGTCAGCAAAAACACCAAATAAAGGGTTTGAACACGGGATGGGCACAGTAACTGGACTGGGAAAGGAGCCTCAGTCCAGAGCTGATAGCTGGCTCCACCTCATGGAATTCCCACCAAAAACTAAGACAACGTTTCAAAAAGGTTTATGGGACTTTAGAGACATTTATCAGCTTTCTGATTTTATCCTGGTTTGGCTTTTTCTTCTGCCTTGTTCTAGAATATCTGCATGATCTCACCCATTCTTGCGGGCTTGATTTTTCTGCTCTATTTTATTTTTGCCTGAGAACTACGGGGTCATTTGGATAGGGCTCTTTTTTTGTCCTTACAGTTCATCTAAAGAGAAACCTAAGCATAATAAGCAGTAAATTGAGATCATTTAACACTGTGGGATAAAAAGAGCTAATGAGGGATGGGTTGGGAGAGAGATTCTGGGCCAAAGTCCCTCCCGGTGGCTACAAACCCTTTTCTGTTCTGTACTTGAGTGCGTCATTTCTACAGCACTGAGGGCTGCAGTAGCAGTTCCTGTGGAAGAACAAGGATTTGGGGCTGATGTGGATGTTCTTCAGTTCTCCCAGGACTTTGTTTTAGTCATTTGCCTCATGAGCTTCCTCAGCCTGCACTAATTACCATCATAAATATAGCAAATTTTAATGCTTAGTTGCTATTTTCTTTGTATTTGCGGTTAACGTGCCCTTTCTGAGCTGTTCCAAGCAAACACTTCGTTATTCTCTCCTCTCCATGAACTGTGGTGCATTATTCATTACTTCTCTGTAATATGATGTAAATTCTTTGGCGTGCAATCATCCTTCTGAATTTGCAAGTCTGTTGTTGTTTTTTAATCAGAATTTCTGACTGCACTATAAAAGAACAGAACCCCCCCCAGCAAATATTCAGCAGCGTTTTAAATACGTGCTTTCCCTCCTCCAGAACTTGACTTGATCCATCTCATCAGGAGCATCAGCCCCTTCAGAAAGACAGGGAGAAATACCTGATTCAAAAGTTGTTCCATGTGCTGTCATGCTCCAAGTGCTGGATCTTCGCCCTTTAGTCACCATCACGGAGAATTCATACAAGGTATTTGGTTTCAACCCAGTCACTAAATAGCTCAAGGTGGTGGCATTTGCAGTCTGAAAGAAAAACAAAGGGTCAATAACTTTACAGCATTTCATTAACGGGTCTGACAAGGGAAATAATAAAGCCCAGCTAACAGTGACACCCCTTCTTGGGATCTCTACCTGCCACCCAAATTCCTGCTAGAATTGTCAGGAAATTTCTAACATACTTTAAAAAACAAAAATCAACAGAAGGTACTGGTGCTGAGACTTGATGCTAATGAAGCTTCACTAACATATAAGGGTTTTTTTCAGTAAAAATGGTTATTTAGGATTGCATGCTGAAACTATGCATGGTTTAGAGCAGAATTTGTAAGTCATTTTGCTAGAATTTTCAACTTTTTGGTTAAAATATCTGATATTTTTACATGTGACTTTGAAGGTGAACAGAATGTACTTGAAGCCTATGGAAAAAAAGATGTATTTACATGTATGTATATTCCTTACCTGGGCCTACAGTCATCTAAACACGACTTATTAAAGCCAGGGCCAGACAACAACTGTACACAATTCGGAAAACAACTGTTTCCGGATAATTTTCAAGGAAAAGCCACGTTTCTGGAAGGCTCTGAATAACACAGACCAAATTCTGCCAAGAAAACCCGCATTTTTCAAGTATAGTGACAGTTTTTATTCCTACTCCAGGTGAAAGTTCAGGAAACTGTTAACTAGCAATACTTAGATTCCTACACAACGTGTTTTGCCCGTTTGCCATTACAGGGGTGGACAGACCATAAAGGCACCATAAAACCACTTCAAATAAAATCCTCCATTAACTTTAAACCTTTGCTTGATATAAACTCAGTGCAGTTTCCAAGGAACTGTGATCATGGTCGAATGGTTCCAACATTTCAGTGTAGGCAGGATGGTTCTTACACCAGCTCAGCAACTGAGCTTGACTGAGCACAGGCTCCTAAATAAAGGGAGCAAGGCCTTTGGCCAGGACAATTACATAATGGCAAGTCCAAAGGAGAAATCTTTTCCTAGCATCTCACATTTTGGGCCAGTGTACCCCCTGAGAAGCACCATTTCTCCCTCTCCAGCACACCTACTGTAAGTCCTAACAGCTCCTAAACCCTGGATTCTGTTCACTGTGCTTTCTAGCTCCAAGCTGCAGCCACACGTGCCACCTGGAGCCTTTCTACAGGTTGAAGTTGTCCTTTTCATCCATGGCTTTGAAAGTTGGTGTCTTTTGGTTTGCACTGTGCATCGTGTTGAATGTAAATGACACATGAAAGGCCCAACTGGAGTGTCAGACTTCTCCGCTTTCTTTGTCTTTTAACACCACTTACTCTAGTTAAGATCACAACATGTCCCATGGTACTAAACCCTGCTCACCTCCTACAAACAAACTTTGTAAATATCACCCTGTTAAATTTACTTTCTTTTTATACAGCCCGAAAAGATCTAAGTTAAGATTTAATATTTTAGCTTATGCTTGAGAGCACCCTGATAAATCACAGGTAGCCCGCAAGAAGGAAAACCGCTCCGGCAACAAAGGTCCTTTGAAAAGGGCTCTCTGATCCACATCAGTGAGACACGGTTCAAAGCACAGCAGAGTCTTTCAGCTTCAGGAACTGGATCCCATCTGTGCCTGTGTTTATCTGCTCTAGACTGACACAACTCTGAGACAAATCGAAGGAAATAAGGCTCCTTAAAGCAGAACCTCTTAACTTGCCTGCAGACTCTTCTTCAGTAAGAGTTTGTGAATGTCAGTGGGGAGCAAATGGAGAAAATGTGAATGAACTGTATCCACCTCCAGTTTACTGACGAGAGGGAGGGATGAAACACCACCATGCTGAACAGATGCACCTCTGGATACCACAGAACTGACACCAAGATAAAATCTGCGTGCTGGAGAAGCTCCGATGCAACTGGGTGAACAGTCTCAAAACAGGCAGTAAGTACCAGAGGTGCTGGAGATGGCCATGACCAACAGTAGACGAGCTGATGGAAATGCAGCAGCTGATTGAACTGCATGGCTGGAAAGAGGTTTCGCCTTTCTTAGTATTAATAATTGTTGCCATCCAACAGAGTAGGGCAGAATTTATGATTGAAACAACAAGAGAAGCAGGATTTGAGTCCTCCAAACATCACGGGTTAAAAATGACTACAGCAAATATTCTTGACCTTACATCCTTTCAGAGAAATGCTTTTTACAATGAGTAACTTTGAACTTTATTCTATCATTACATATTATTTTTGGTCCCCAGTAAAACTTCTTGACTACTGGCCACCAGCACGGAGAGCGGTGGGAATATTTCATTTACTGGGGTCTCTTAAGCATTTAACTAATGAAACTGCAGCAATATATAAATCACTCCCGAGACACCTTCTGCACAGGATGCAGGAATGTGGGTTCATAAATATCTTGCCTTTAGAGGAAGGACACACATATATACCTCTTTTCATTTCAATAAAAGAAAAAAACCTGGTTTGTAACAAGATTGCTCTGCGAGAGCATAAAGGGAGCTCCACTAGCTGGGTATTTTAACAACCATTTCCTTTGAGTCTCATTTCAAATGTGAAATTTGCAGTCAGCAGTTTTTGGCCTCCAGATAACTGAAAATAATAATAATCCTAAAAAAAAAATAAATCCAACCAACCGACTAAAAAAATCCAAACCAATAAACCTAATCGAGCCTCCAAATCAGACCGGCAGATGAAAATCAAGGAAGGCTGGGGTATCATAAAGCTATTGTTACATATTTTGCACCCAGTCAGTTCCCAAAGGAAAGGATCTCTATCAACTTTGTAGGAACAGAGAAGGTTGTAAAAGGAAACTTAAAACAGTCAGGGTAAATATTTTCCCTGCGTGACTCATCCCACAAATTCAGATTGGTAACTGGAGAGAAGCCATTAGCAACATGTGCCTTATTCATGCTCCTCTGAAGGTAAGCCTACATCTGTCATACAAAGTGATCGTGTTGGGGTGAAGCAGAAAGGATAAAATTGTCACCGTGTCCATGGCTCCAGAGCAGGAGGTAATTCTGAAGAGGCTGCCTTCCTCCCCCCTCCTCTGAGGCAGCTCTTCCACTCACACCCACACCCTGCCTCCATCTTCCACACACATACACAAAGAGACCACAAAACCAATTTCCACTAAATCTGGAATAATCATAGAATGGTTTGGGTTGGAAGGGACCTTAAAGATCATCTAGTTCCAACCCCCTGCCATGGGCAGGGACACCTCCCACTAGACCACGTTGCTCAAAGCTCAAAGTCCATCCAGTGATGGAGCATCCACAGCTTCTTTGGACAACCTGTACCAGTGTCCCACCATCCTCAGAGTGAAGAATTTCTTCCTAATTTCTCATCTAAATCTGCCTTCTTCCAGTTTGAAGCTGTTACCCATCATCCTATCACCACAAGCCCTTGTAAGAAGTCCCTCCCCAGCTTTCTTGTAGGCCCCCTTGGAATCTTTGAAGTGATGCTTTAACTGAGCCGTACTGATGTGAACTCAGTCCAGGCATCTGGAATAAAACTGAGCCCACCTCTTGCTGTTCTCTAAGCACTTCTCCTTACTCTCAGCTTTCACCCACACCTCACTTGACCACAAACCTTCTCCTCACTGAAATAATGCAGGTTCCATACCTTGTACTTGGTATTTGCAGGAATGTTGGTTTTCCAGCGCACTGTGTAGTAGCGAGCGTCCGTGATCTTCTGGTTCTTCGGCAGAGAGTTGTCTGCCCAAGTGATCCGTATGGTGTCATGGCTCAGGATGGAAGCCTGAACTCCCACCGGGGGCATCATGGGAGATGGATCTGGCACTGGAGTGTATGGAGCATTAATAACAAACAAATCAACCTCGGAAGTGTCTAGGGAATTGATGGGTAAAAAGTCGTGTATTATAATTAAAAAGGGAGAAGGTGACATTTTAACATAAACAAAAAACAAAAAAAAGGGGAGATGCAGGGTAGTATGATGAGATGAGAGGTGAGAAATGGAGAGAAAGAGAGAAAAGGCAGAGTTAATAGGTGGCATAAGACTGGCTAATAAAATTACTCTTGCATCGTGTGCCTTTAAGACAGTAAGACAACATATATATGCTCATATATATATATGCCTAAATTGTATTAGTGTGCCGTGCATTCAGCCATAGCGTAAAAACCTCAAACATACAGGAATTTTAAACCCCAAACATACAGGAATTTTAACTTTATTTGCCTCAGATTGGCCACTGATTCCTCTTCCAGAAAACAATAAGGAAGAAAAAGAGCTGGATGACTTCTGGATGAAAATTACAGGGAACTCCACCACCTTTTAATGGCAATCAAGTTCCAAGTATCATACGAATTTAAAATAACTGAGGAAACTGCAATTCCAGTGTCCTCTATAAAATCTCTAAGAATTCCTGCTCTTCAGAAGGCTAAACCAAACAGAAGTGTTGACATCGAGACACAACGATTAAGTGATGTCAACAGCCTAGGAGGGAGCACAGTAAGCCACAGATCTATCTGTTTAAAATCTGTTCATGTATTACAAGACAAAAAATAATAATGTGCCAAGAATTTGTTTAGTGTGACAGCAGGTTGAGACTTAGACAAAGAAAATGCAAGCAGCCTATTCAACATCTCAAAGGCCAACAAAAATCTAGGCTTGTCCATAAAACCCAAAATAAGGGTCATGCCTTGAGACCCACACAATGTAACAGCAGCTTTTGAGTAAGAACATCTCCGAGTAGTTGAAAGGTAAGTTGTGTAATTCAACAACGAGACCAGTTTTAGATGGTTTAATAAACGGATGAAACGTGGTAGGCAAGAGCTGCGAGGCCAACCAGTTAAAGAAGTGGTGACACTGGAAACCACGACTCTGTGTGACAGGTCACTGCATGTTCCCAACTCCCAGAACGTGAGAGCAGCCCCTGGAGGGACTTTACCTGAGTGAGGCCGGGTCACGGCGCTCTCGTACAGCGGGATTCCTTCCCCAACATTGTTGAAGGCTTTCAGAGTTATGACATAGTGGGAGCTGGGGTCTAAAGGGAAAAAAAAATATCTTTTTAGGGCAAGCTGTTAGTGAACCCTATTTTCTACTTCATATTCTCTTTGTTCAGTATTTTAACTGAATTATGTGAAATAACTGGACTAAATTTGAAGTATGTTGGTGACATTTGAATTTCCTTTTTGCCTGAAGCCACCTGCTCTGCAGCCCCAGGAGGAGAATAAGGGAATGCTGCTCAGCAGGAAAGTTTTTGTAATAAGTGATGAGGGGAAAATGTCAAATCAATATGCACAATGCTTCAAACTCGTTGAATTTAGGATTCTAGGTCTGGGGGTTTTTTATTCCTCTGCCTCATCAGAAAATTGAGTTTAATTTACATTTATCAACAGTTTGGCATCCAGTATAAGGAAAAAGATCCCCTTAAGACCACGCGTGTAGTTTTATTTATTTAGAACACCATAATTAGAACCCAGTGACATGAATGAGAGGCAAAACGTGGACGCTGATGTTAATTTGCTTTCCTTACCTAGGTTCTCAATGGTGTAGTACCTCTGCTTATAGTCCACCTTGATGGTCTGTGCGTGGGGACTGCCAATGCCATACCCAATGGCATAGCCTCTCACCACGATGTTCTGGTTCTCAGGTGGGGTCCAGCTCACCACGATACTGGTGACAAGTGGGCGGACGTGTAAGGAGCTTGGAACTTCAGGAACACGAGTTTCTGGGAAGGAAAAATGATGGATTTGAATATTTCTCTTAAATAAAGGTAATTACATGAAGAGCTGTGAGCTAGGAGGGTGAGAATTAGGAGTTCTAGGTTGTGTCTGTACTGAAATGAGCTTCATTGTACAGGAGAGAGCAAAGAACTGTAATAGGCAGAAGAAAATCTACATAGTTTTCTATACATTTTAATAGATCTTCTTTTTAAAATCACAGACAGTTGTACTGAAGAAAAGTATCAGAACTGCTTTAAGGCAGAATTTTTTTGATGTTTGTGCTGTTCTTCCCTATTTGTTGTTTTTGAAAATACATGTTAAATTTATCATGCCCTCCTCTCCACAAAGCTTTTAGTTCCATCCTATTACTTACTTGTGGGCTTTAAAATATTCTATTGAAAACACACTGATGATGAAAGAAAGGTTCCTGAGCTTGTTGTAGGATTAAATATCCCAAATATTTAATATTTGAATATTCCAAAGCTCTAAGAATTGTCAGTAAACCGGATATTGCACGTGCTGCGAAGGTCCTTCTAGTTTGTCCTGCACTTGTCACTGTTAAAATCCTTGGATCTCTTTAACATAATCCACAAAATACACAACTAGACCACAAGATCCAAACCCACTCATTGAGCCCACACCAAATGTTCAAACCCTGCCCCACAAGCAACTCAGATCTCCTCACAACCCAACAGAGAGATGAACCATGGATCCTCAACAACAGGACTTCCATGATTCGTTACCACAATCCTCTAATATACTTATTAGAAGGATTTTTTCCCCCATATTGTTGATTAGAATTTAAAAGCACCTATTGGTGTCCGTACCTTTGTTTTAACTTCTCCAGAATTAAGTAAGTACTTTTGTCAGGCCACTGGAGCCTGCTGTCTGTTGACAGATCATAAATAATTCTGCACAATAATAAGCCCAGCTTCCCACTCTAAAATAAAATCAGCTCAGAGCGTTCTGCTTCCTGCAGGGATTGCATTTTAATGAAACATGCTGCATTTATCTAAAAACATTTAATAAAGCCCCACAACAGGATTATTTGGATCGTAATATGCCATTGCCCTGCTCGCCCTGGGAGTCCCTGCTCTCCAGCCGACACGGCCCATCAATTAAAGTTCACAACTATTAAATACAGAAAAGCTCCGAATTTGGAGTGTAAGAGATGACATTTTTAACTGCACAGAAGCGACTGCCTTGGGGATAAACTTTGCAGAAGTATTTAAGGCCTCTTACACAGGTGCTCCTGGGGGAACCTGCACCAGCTCCGCAAAATTCTGCAGCCCTCCGAACCATAAATGGCTCCTATTTACACTGACGATTCTATAAAGTCCATGATTTTCTAGTTCAATTCCAAAAGCAGCCATGGAATAAAAAGAAATTATGCCATTAAATAAAAAAACTTATGCCTTCCATATCTATTAAACCAGAGATAAGATTAAAGATCAAAGATCAGCTGTAAATATATTTGAATGCTATTAAAATTATCCATATGAGTGAAAAGTAAATAACATACAATTTCTTTCCAGTATCTCATACATGGATATGGAATTATAAGAGTATCATGTTACATTGTTTAAACTGAATTTTTATTACTTTATTCATGGTAAAGCATATGCAGAAAGAAAATTAGATTTCCTGCAAGGACTGCAACATTCCAGTTTGATAAAAATTAAAATGATAATAACATAGAATTAAAGGGTTCTGAACGAAAGGACGTGGACCTGTTGGAGCGAGGCCACAAAGACCAGCAGAGAGTGAAACCCCTCTGGTGTGAGGGCTGGCTGAGAGGGTTGGGCTTGTTCAGCCTGGAAAAGAGAAGGCTCCAGGGAGACCTTCTTGTGGCCTTCCTAGAAATTAGGAAGAAGTTCTTCACTACGAGAGTAGTGGGACACTGACACAGGTTGCCCAGGGAAGTTGTGGGTGCTCCATCACTGGAAGGCTGGGTAAGACTTTGAGCAACCTGGTCGAGTGGGAGGTGTCCCTGTCCATGGCAGGGGGTTGGAACTAGATGATCCTGAAGGCCCCTTCCAACCCAAACCATTCTATGTTTCTATGACTTTCTTCTCCTTCCTCCTGCCCTATTTAAGTCACAGCAACCTCCCAACAACATCAAGCAAATATTGAAGCTCTTATTATTCTGTCTCCCAGCTGCCGGTGTGGCTGAATCTGGAGCAACAGAGATGTGAAAGATGCTGCTGGATCCTGGTCAGCTGGAACAACCCTCCAGCTCCTTGAACCAGGCCGAGAGGGAGACAGTCCCGAAGCAGGCAGGAGGTAAGTCATGTGCACCAGCACTAATTAAACACTTTTCTGACACAGGAATAGGCTATCTAGAGCCACCAGCTCCACAGAGATCTGCCCCAGCCAGCCTCTCAAAAAGGGCACTTCTGCAATTTCAGCTGCTTTCAGCCAAGTTCTGGCAGATGCTCACAAATTTGCTCATTTGAATTCTGCAAGAATCCGGTTCCCGCTTGCAAATTATTCTAGTCTAGTAAATACCAAACATCTGGACCAACTATCAAAGGTTAAAATGCTTGACAGAACATTTTTGACTTTTATTGTTAAACTGTACACTGAAAAAACACATTCACATGGTTCTGGGTAACGTATCAGGAAGAGATGGCTGTGGTGGAGAAGACTTCCTTTCTGATGGAAGCTATACTAGTCTATCAGTATTGGGAACCAATCTCCTCGATGGTTCTCCTGCCTCTGGTTCATAGTGTGCAAACTCCTGCATAATTAACAAGTGAGTTTTATTAATATATAAAAATTTGAGTCATTGTTTTATAAATCCTATATTCTTATTTAAATGCTGAAACACTGACATTGTCATACATAATTGGGTATTTCTTAGCAGAAAAAACATAGTGCCAACGTACACTCCTAGAAAGTGTAGAAGCAGGGTTCCATTTCAAGCCATCTAATTGACTTGGCAAGAATTTTGTGTTAAAATAAAAATTAATTTTGCTTGAATTTTGTGTTAGAATACAAATGAATTTTGCTTAATCATAAATAAAGCGCATTGTCTAATTAGGATACGGTAAAAACAACTGAACAAAATCAGGTTTGCCTTTAAGAAAGGCAATCAAAGTGTGCCCTGGTTGCGAATTTGAATGTTTTTGATGTCACAAATATGGTCACACTTACCATCGAGGTCACTCTCAAACGTTTCTGCTGAAACCCAGTCAGTAGCTGGCCCAGTCCCATTAACAGTCAGGGCAGCCACTCGGAAGCTGTATTCTGTGCCCCGTTCGAGACCTGAGAGATAAAGAGCACCCAATATACCGACATCAAATTCCACCCGTGAGCACAGGAATCACAGCTCCTCATTAAAATACAGGTATAAGCTGATGGCAAAGAGCCTTTCACCCCACCCCAGCATCACAGGAGGTGAGGAATGGAAGCTGTGTGACCCCCAGCACAGCTCCAGTAAGGAACCTGACCCCAATTAGGGTGTACCAGCTCAATGGTGACCGCAGACATGCTGCAGACTGAATCCCTGGTTATTAATTAAGGCATAGAACCACGCCATCCATAACTAAAACTTGGTGTAGAGTACAGACAGCAACTCACCAAACTGTGCACTGACTGTAAGAGTGTCATCAATAATCAAAGCAGTCTGAAAACACGCTCAAAGTCTGATGTATGGAACTTCCTAAACTGGCAAAACCACACTCTAGTTACAGTCACATATCACTCTATTTCTTTGGCATCCTTCTCCACATGTTTATTTCTGGTGCTTGGGCAGACACAACGAGCTCAGGACCATCTTCTCCTGTGTCTTACAAAGGTTTGACAAGAACTCGTCCAGTCCCCCTCACAAATCAAAATGAGGGCTAGAAAATGGGTCACTAGGCTTCAGTCACCACTCTCAGCCCACGATGCTCCTCTCAACCTACAAACACTCATTTTAAGTGGATTCATTTTTTCTTCCAAGGCAAGACCCCACATAAACACATCTCCACCCACTAAAAGCACCTAAAACCCCCTTCTGATAATAAATGTCTGCAGATCAGAGCTGACCTTCGATGAGCTGGAAGAGCTGGGGCCCACCCACGCTCTCCGTGACGTCGCTCTTGCGCGACACTTTCCGGTAGCGGATTTTGTAGCCGGTGATTTGCCCGCTGTGGGTCCCAGCAGGGGGAGGCTGCCAGTGCAGCATGATGCTCTGTGGAAGATGCAAGGTGGTTACAAAGCCATCACTAAGTGCTTCTATCCTATTAGACCTTCCAATCCCAGCTTCACCAACAGCCCCTTCGGTTTCCCTTTCATTTCCTTCAGGTTATCTTAAGACACGGTTTACTTGAGGATCTGTCTTTAAGAACTGGTCTTTCCTCTAAAGGGTGCAAGTTATCTGAGCTGTAATTTATGTGCACCAAGTTACTTATTTTTAATCATACACAAGCAGCAGAAGAAGGTATTTGCAAAAGAGCTTTTAGAAAAGGCTTTGTCAAACATCTCCAATCATAATCACTAAAGTCAGAGTGACTAAGTGTGTGATTTTCTCTTTTAAAGTGCCCAGGACACTGTAACGTGTGTATGTGTGTGTCAATCTGAGACCCAACCTTTTATTTACACTTTATGAAAGGAAAATTGTCCACATCTTACCTTGGAATTTCGTACCTCCAGCGTTAGGTTCTGTGGTGGAGCACTGGGGACTAGAAACATTAAAGGAATTACAACTCCAGAATTTCCATCTACTGTATCAAATACTGTATTCCTCTCTCTGCTGTCATTCATTATGAAAGTACAAACCATACTAGTTTAAGATGCTACATAAAAGTGACTACAAAACTCTACCAGAGGCACTTTATGACATCGAATGACTGGCTTAGGACATTCACATATTGTCATCACAAAGGATGAACTCGATTTTTATTCAGGTTTTTACTTATCATGGGTATCTAAATAAAAAATGCTTTATATTTAAAGGTGCTTCCCATAAACTCTACGAAAAGAGGTCACACTCAGTACTTTTCTCAATCAAATCTTTAATTGCTGGGAACCCATGTGTAAAATTCTAGCCATGGATTCTGTTACCATGATTTTCTGTAAGAGGAAAACCTCGGAGTCAACATGTCTCCATGTCACTGAAGAGGTGAGTCCATTGCTGAGACAGTTTCTGCTTTTAAGCTCCCACTCTTTGCCAGGTCTTTACCAGCTGCAGCAACTTGCTGGTCTGGCTGGTGAAGCTCCATTAGACAAGAGCAGCACTTCAGCCTCACAAATGTTATCTCAAAGGTTGAGGTGAGGGGTCCCTAACAGGAAGGTGAGGCTCTAGCATAGCACAAGGACAGGGGAGTCACACAACAGGGGTACAGGTTGTTCAGACTTGAATGATGCCATTTCCAAAGTGCAGTTGGTGCCTACTCTCAGAACAACCTTAAAAAACTCAATGGGTTTCATAAGGTGTGATTAATAATTCATGCATATAATGCCAACCTGGTGAGACAGAGACAATTGGTAGGACACAGGAGAGGACACAGGTATGTAGGTATGTTCATACATGCCTACCTCACCAGGCACACGGTTTGCTTTATGTCAGAGTAAGCTTAGACTCAGACCAGACTGAGAATTTCACCAGGCCAACAGATAAAAGGGATTTGCTGTGGGCTGGCAAGAGAAATACCCTCGATCAGGGTGTGATGCTGAGATTACATTTCCAGCTGTAAGACACAATCCCTTTCTATGGATCAGGAAGACCAGGAGAAGAGAAGCAATCCTTATGAGCAGCACATAAACCTGGCTCCAAATGGTAATAGCTGAAGAGCTACCCTGTGACAATCCACCGTAACAGATTAGGAGCAAACACCTACAGAAAAACACGGAAGCTTCTTAAAGAGAAGCTAAAGGAAGCTTAGAAAGAAATCCCTGGAGGGAACACAGAGATGGCTTATAGACAGCACAAAAAAACACCAGAAGAAAAGGAGCACCCTTCATCTGGGAAGACTTGAGAGACTGAAGGGGGAGAAGAGCCTGGGGAAGCAGCAGGCTTCTAAGATTGTAAGAAGCAAGATGACAATAGACAGCTTTAGAAAATAAATTTCTATAGGTTAAATGTGAAAACCTAAGTTGGGCCAGAAAGAACTTAATAAATAATATTTCATATATTTGTCACTCTTTCATGGCAAATCCCACACTGCAAACCCGCTGGAGAGCTCTGAAGAAACAAAGTGACAAGGGGATAGGAAATAAGTCCTTGCCTGAGCAAACAACTGGTGAAAAGAAAGAGAAGGTAAGAAGGTCCATGGTGGGAGGTGACCTGTGGAGCCCCACTGTGGTATGTGCTCAGACCCTGTTCCTCAACACCAGTGATGAAAGAGGGATGAGCAGCCAGCTGACAAATGTTGGGACAGGCAAGATCTGATGGTGACAAACTGCAGAAAGACCTCAGGACACTTTGTGTCTGGATAGTAAAGTGACAGATGAAGTTCATGGTAGGTAAAGTTAAAACATATAGGAAAAATAATTCTACCTCCACAAAATGATGGGTCTAAGACCAGTTCCAACAAGATTTGTGTGGCCCAAAAACGTCACCTCATTGCTCAGAATGAGCCAAAAACACCAAATACCAGTCAAATACCAGTCATTACACACTTGCATCTCAGATAAAACTTTAGTCCCCTTTTAAAAGCATGTAGGAGAAAAGAAACCAAGAAAAAAGTTCAGAAAAGGGCCCTGAAGGTTGAAACAGCTTCCACAAAAGAAATGGTTGATGATTTCTGTGACTTGGGAGTCTGGAAAAAAGAGGAAGGGAGAAGAATACAGCAGAGGGCCTGTGAAATGAGGAGTGGGACAGAGAGAGCCAGGGGACACTCCTGGGCAACAACTGATGCTAACAGAGGCTCAAACCAGACAAAAAAGGTGATTTTTCACAGGAAATTTACTTGATGCTGTGGATGAGAAAGGCTGACATAGGTTAAAGAGGATTAGAAAATCCACAGAAACCACCAGTCAGGAAGTGCTCCAGAAACAAACTTCTCAAGATAAAGAGGATTTGGGACAATATTCCTCTCTGCTCTGCTTTTGGTCACTCCTGGAGAGAAGATTCCAGGCAAGGCTCCATTTGGTTTCACTTTATATATAAATAAACTTCTCTATAAAAAATAAAAGCTAATTCTGATCGTTCCATGACTGTTCATAGATCAGTACTTGCTCATGTTACCTCTTTATTTGCTTTTTATAGTGTCACCACTCCTTGCTTTTCTTGTTATGTGTCACTGATTTAAGAGTATCTGTGCTGGAGTTCAAAAACAGGGAATGTTTTCCACAATTAAAATAAAAACACTCCAAAACCAAATGTCTGTTCCTGTATCACAATATTACAGAGCCTATAAAAGAATGTGGAGTTGTTGCATTCAATATTTTTTGGTTTTCTGTCTGCTCTTAATACTCTGTAGATTAAATAACACCTGAAATAAACTACTAACATTAAAAAGAAGGGCACCTTTGTTCCATAATCAGAACACCAGATACTTCTGCAGGTCCAGTGATTTTCCTTCACCCCAGCTGGAAGCCTCCGGGGGAACTTTCACCGTGTATGGCCACACACAACGACAACATTAGCAATAAAACAAGGCAACAATGAACAAAACCCACAGAAGTCTGGTTAAAAATTCACTTAAAGGAAATTACCAAGTAATTCCTGGAAAAAAAAAAGTAATAAGAAAATTGGAGTAAAGCATCTCACCATCTGACAACGTCCGGACAACAACGTCTTGGGTGGAGACTCCAGGGCCGTGTTTGTTGTAAGCCACCACTCGGAAACTGTACTCGGTGTATTTCTTTAACCCGTTGATGGTGTAGGAGAGTCCTGCTACATCAACATCCTGCTCCCAACCAAACAGAAATCCCAGTCAAGGGGGGAAACTGGGGCTGAGAAAGGCCTGAGGAATCTCAGGACAGCAGTGGACAAAGGCAAAAGCAGGGAAGACACGAAAAGGGACCTGGCAAACTGGTCTATGAGTAAAAATTATTACTCTGTTTTGAATTTTGGGGTGCAGAAGCAGAAAAGGGGGTTTTATCTGAGGAATACAGTGTCTGGCCACCCTCAGAGTGAAGAATTTTCTCCTGATTTCCAATCTAAACCTCCCCTCTTCAGTTTGAAGCCATCACCCCTCATCCTGTCGCTACAAGCCCCCATGACAAGTCCCTCCCCAGCTTTCTTGCAGGCCCCAGGAGGAGCTGCTCCATACCTGCTCGGTGTCCTGCCCCTTCTCCATGTAGTAGAGTTTGTAGTTCTGAATGTCCCCGTTGCCGGCAAGCGGCGTCTCCCAGCTCACGGTGACGGAGGTGGGGGAGCTGGCGTGTGCTCGCATGTTGGGTGCCGGGCCAGGCAGCTGGACTGCAATGGAACCATGGAACTCTGTTGGTCACCAAGCCCAACCAGGAGCATTGTCCATAGCTAACTATTTTAGCATCAACTATTAATCAACTCCAGTTAAAAAATGAGTATTTTTTCACATTTCATGGGCATGTGTTTGAGTATTGCCAGAGAAATGGTGGCAGTTGGCTTTGCTCTGTCCCCCTGGAAGGATTTCTGGGCTGTAATCAACTTCTTTCTGGGTCAGATCTCCTTTGTCCTGAATAATCCTAACAAATGACAGACTTTGCATTTCCTTCTTTCTCTTTCAAGTAATGACAATTCAAAAGTATTGCTCTTGCAACAGAGAGTTTAGAGCATTGAACACCAAATGTCTTATCAATTCTTAATGGTGAGAATAAACCACAGGAGCACATCAAGTGGGCAAATCATTTTGAAACTACAGTCTCCAAGTGCCAGCCTTTAAGACCCTCAACTTCTTCTGGGAAAGGTCATGAATGGGGAAAACACCAAGAAGAAGAAGAACCAAGCCCAAAGTCATGCACTCAATCTCTAGAGCTTACCCTCTGGCTGGGTTGCCACCTTGAGTGGCACCGAGCTCTCACCGGTGCCGTGCTTGTTCTGGGCCACCACTCGAAAGACATAAACTGTTTCTGGCATCAGGTTCTGGATCATCACTTGAGTCTCTCCAGGACGACTCGTGTTTTCAACGCGTTCCCTTCAGGAAACAGAGGGTTTGGGCACAGAAAATTAGTAAGGAGGGGGTTGAGGGGTAAAGGAATAGTTGCTAGTAAGATATATCCCATCTAATGTGTTGATGACATTATTTATACTGTGCTGACCGCACAATAAAATAATAACATGCCAAGATTGCTGGTGACAGACAAACAGCTTCTAATTCTGCAACTTCTCTTTAAATACGTGCTGAAGTAAAGGACTAAATTACACTCGACATCACCGGATTCCTTTGTTATTCCCACACCAGCACGTGGTAATTCAGTTTATCCCACTCTTATCAACCTCAGGGTTGTTGGGAAGAGTTAAAGATTAATCATCAACTAACTAGAGCCTTTATTTCCAACATGCTGCTGTTGTGGAGTTCCAGAGAGCTGCCTTTGGGTAAGGACAGCTACAGCCTGTCCTGGAAGGAACTCCCTGCGAATACAAATAATGGTGGGATTACGAAAGAAGGAATCAAAAACTTTCCTGCTGGGAAAAGGAAGGGAAAATGTGGCTGTTTGAATACAAGCCTTTCCCTTTTGTCTGCCAGGCTTGGTTCAGCTCTACAGCAGAGGGCAGACGATTCTCATCCCTATGATTAGCTGCTATTAAATCATTTTTAATGCAGAAGCCAAGGCAAAATTATTCTAGTCTCCCCCTTCCTACCTTCCAGCCATTCTGCTGTAGTTTATACATGGAAATACAATGCCCAAATCCCCATTTTCTCCTTCATGAAAGTTGAGCTAAAATGGCATCGCATAAACAGCTTCGTTTACTTCGGATTTTTATTCATTTCCATCATGAAATGAGCAGCATCACTACAAAATACTTGAATTAAAAAGGATTTTTCTTTTATTAATGTTTATAAAGTATTTTCTGTGAGGAAGGAGCTGGTAGAGAAGCAAGAGATGTGCTCGAGAATGAAACCTGAGGGGGGGAACAGGGAAAAAGGTAAACATTTTCCCTCACTAAGTCCCCCAGTTACAGCTAGTGCAAAATGTTTGCTTAAAAATGTTTTCCAATGGATAATTTCCTTTGAGATGCATCTGAGATACAACGAGGGTCTCTGAAACCCCCAAAGAAGCTCCAGCTGATCCACAGCTGGGCATCAACACCCATGTAAATGCACGGGTGTGTAAATGCACACACTGATTTTACCTAAGAAAAAATAATACTAATCAGCACTCCAAGGTTATTATTTAAAATTACAGGAAAAAAAAAAAATCAGAATTATTTTAACGGAGAGACAACATTCATCAAAAACCAAACAGGCACGTTGAAGTATTGCAGTTTTCTGTAATAACTCAGTGCTGTGTCTTCTCTCACAACAGAATGTTCAAAATATGTTGGGATGAATCCAATTAAGTGCTCCATGAATCTCTGGTTTATGCCCTTCCACAGGGAGCCCTGAGCACCTTTCCTGAGCACGGATGTCTTTAGGTAGGCTTAATAGGTAACAAAACAGATGGGCTCTATGAATATCACCCTACAGGACATTAGGACTCTTCTAACTCATCCTGGTTTAATCCCCAATTAAAGAGCTTTGTAAACTGGAGGTGAGGTTTGAAACAGCTCAGGGGAAAAGCTGACAGCTCCAAAGCAGAAACAAGCAGCAATCTGGAAATGTGAAGTTTTAAGTTACACTTATCATCTAAACCCCAACCTTTGGGGCATTATTAAAGGGGAATATCGCCTGTGCCAGCCAGAGAGCCCAGCAGTGAGCTCAGAGAGATGCTTTGATGGAGCGATTACACACGATTAAACCCCATTTTCCATGTTTGAAGCACACAGTGTTGAACCATGGGTTTAATTTGACCTCACACGTGTCATTTCCCACCGTGCACCAGCAACATGCCAGGTACTGCTTTTATTTTTGGCCAAATCTTGAAAGCTTGGAGTCCTTCTGCCTCAGTGCTTGCCTGAAGTTTCACAAATCAACCCCCCATTTGCCTCCCTGACACATCTGAATTTCCATACATTTTTCAGGGCAACTGTCTTCAACCATAGGATGGTTCTGGTTGGGAGAGAGCTTCAAGATCACCACGTCCAACTAATAATTTCTCCGGGGGTAAGGGCAGAGGGATACCTGAAGAAGCTGGTGGCATAAAGCCAATGTGTGGCATAGAAAGAGCCTTTCACAGGAACACTCCATGATTACAGAAGGGGAAAATATATTTATCGAGCAGATAAAAATAAAATGAACATAAATCAGCAGTGCCTGAGGCAGCTGATATCTCAGGAGCCACAGTGCTCATATGCTGCTGAGAGATTTAAGTGCCATTCATAATGTGAAGATGGAGGTGTTCAAAAAACACACAGATGTGGCACTTCAGGACATGATCTCGTGGTCATGGTAGTGTTGGGTTGATGGCTGGACTTGATGATCTTGGAGGTCTCTTCCAACCTTGATGATTCTGTGATAGCCCTTTCCAGGTGGTTTGGGGGTGTCAGAATATCTCGCTAACCCATTCCATGTTAGAGGTGGTTTCTTCATTTTTCACTAAAAAGGTAAATAAATGAAACACCCAGTTTGTTCACTGCTCAGATACAAGCGAGGAAGTGACAGCACTCAGGTTACTGTGAGGATCTGGTAAAGCATGCCCTGAAAATGGTACATGGAGGCAAAAATATGATAGTATGAGGAATGTGTGCACTTAAAACCGCAGCAGAGATGTAGCATCAGGTGTAACTCAAAGACTACAAAGCGATCACTTAAGCAGAGGAAGAAAGGAGGGCTGAACATCCAAGCTTGACTTCAAAAGTTTCTGGTTTCTAACTGCATAGGTGTGTGTGTGACACACTCATCTATTTGTTTATTTTACTTTATTATCTTCCTTCTCCACATCCAGGTTGAAAAGCAGAACTTCACAGTATTTTCATACCAGTCTTCTCTTCAAGTGACTTTCTTAACTTTGACTCTCATGCTCTAGTCAATAAGTAGACAGATAATTTTCTCTTGAGTAATAAATCTGATAAGCAAGCTAATTTGCAATTAATTAAGCATTGCTTAAAATGACTGTTAGCTCCAACTTCTGCAAACTTACTACAATGGTTTGAAACTGTCATTCCGAGCAGCAGATCCCACCAGAAGGAGAAAACCAGGAAGACTGAACTAAACCATTGGGTAACAGGTCAGGAAGGCTTCACATTGGAGATCTTTACCTGTTTATACCTTCCTTGGTGTAGAAGATGGAATAGGTGAGGTTGTCTCCTTGAGGGTCGGATACGGGCGTCCGCCACGTCAGCCTGATGAAGCGCGTGGAGACGAGGGTGGCCACGACGTCCCGCGGGGCTGAGGGCAATGGTCCTGTTGTAGCTGGTGCTAGATGGTCATTAGTGGCACTGGTCAGTGAAGTGGGAGGTAATGTTGGGATGGCAACATCTTGTCATGTGCAAACATTGGGGAATATGAAGGGCAAACATCACCACGGTTTAAAGAAAGAAAACAGGGAAAAAAAAAACACAAAAGAAATAAACAAAACCACGATGGGAAACAAAAGAAAATGAACACACACAAAAAAGGCCATTAAACTGAAGGCTGACATGCAGGCCGAGGTAACTACTGGGAACTAATGGGAGATATTCAAGGACACATCACTGTCGAGCAAGCAGACCAGGCCTCCACTGGAATGGAAGTGGCAAGGGAAGGGGAATGGTGGAACTGAGGATCAAATATGACCTCAGCAGAGGACATACCAGCAGCAAACAATGTCACGTCTTTGTAAACCAGATGCAATACCAAATGTTTAGCAAGGAAAAACCCCAACTTGCATTATTTATTCCCAAATACATCCGGACCCAAATTCTGCTTTATTTCACAAACAGGCAGCAATAATTTATATTCTTCTCAATCATTAACAAAACGACAGAGTCCATTTAAGGAGCGAGAAATCCTTCGATGCTTCTCCTCCCTCTCCCAACACCCATGACATCATTTCCCAAAGATCCCAAGAAGCCTCAGCAGCTCTTGCTTCGCATGGCACGAAGACTTTATGGACTTTTGTTGTGGTGAGCCGTGTACGTCTCCCGGTTTCACTGCTCTAAAGCCGGGATAAATCGCTGGGATTATTGCATTAAAAGGTTGGCAAGTTAACAGCACAAGCAGCAAAGAGCTGCTCTCCAAATCCTATTAAAGCAATCCATCCAGTAAATCTAATGGTGATATGTGGAGCAGCTGGACCCCAATTACCACCGACTATTACAGGAAGCACAATTAGGAACAAAACCCTAAAGCTCAGGATACCCAGAGTTTTTCTGGATTCAGAACTACCTACCAAGCTTAAACCACCTGATGACATTTTCCACATGGGAATCTATGCTGCCAAATACATTTTTCACTTATTAATTACAGAAACTAACTAAAATGGCTCAAAGTTTTCCCCAGAGACACAGCCAGGACTAGTACAGGTTTTGTTGAGAGCTACAGCACCTCCATCTAACATACAACCAGAATACGTGGACCTGTGTCTTGATAAACATGGAGAAAACTGCACAAAACCCCCTGGAAATGTTACTGGAACCACCAAACCTTCAGGCAGACACATGGAGAACATCTTGGCTGCACTGAGAAGTCTATCATCACCAACCACTCCATTTTAACTTCTAAAAAAACCTTGTCAAGGAAAGCATCACCTCACATGTAGGTCTGGAATTGGCAGAACTCTTTTTTTTTTTTCATTTCTCTTTCTTTGGCAACTACTGACAATGGTGGGAGAAGAGATTTGCACCATGTATGAAAGCGTGTGGGCAGAATGATGAGACATCTCGTGGTTTCACATCAAACACTGCTGTACACACCACAAAGATGAGCTGTAACCTTACTCCAACTTTCAACACCACCATTTCTCAAAGCAGTGAACACCAAAGTGTGTTGTGGACAATTTCTTGATACCTTCTGGTTGACCCAGCAGGAGAGGTGCTCTCCTACCTTTGCTATTTGTATTGTTCAGAGATTTGACAGTCAATGCTGAAATGACCCTCAGATGGGAGAATTTTAAGATCCTCAGGAAACCCGAGGAAACCATTTGGCAGCCCAGATACCGGGTGACATTGCCCAGGGCTGGATTCTGGGACAGAGAGGGCTTCCCATCTTCATCAGTGACCTGGAGATGGGGCAGGGAGCACCCACAGCAGCACCTCCTTGGTGCCCACAGTTTTCAGCATTGTTCCCAGAGCTCCTGCTTGACTGACTCCCAGTTCATTTCCAATTTCACTTTACACTTCAATTGAATATTTTCCCCTTGCAGAGCACTTTCATTTCCTACCCTTCTATTAGCTAATTACATTAATAATATTATTTAAAACCATGAAACCGTTTGAGGAATAATCTGGAGGGAAGCTGTTATAAAAGCAAACTTGTGTTTTACAGCTGCAGCAGCCAAGCACCTCCTGAAGCAGCATCTTCTGAACCACTCTGGTGAACTCTTTGATTGCTTCACACGTCTATTTAAACTACTTAACATACAAAGCACCTCCATTTCTTAAACAGAAAGTGAAAACTTTTCATTTCCAGCACAACAGGCAGTTGCTGCTTCAATACAGAAATCACAGAATGACATAGGTTGGAAAAGACCTTTAAGATCATCCAGTCCAAACAAATCACTTCATATTAACTCCTACATGAACTTCCAAAGCCCACAGCTCCACAGAACAATCCCAGGTGGCCTTCTCAAAGCTGGGAAACGCATTTGAAAGTTACCTTCCATCCCCTTACATGAATACTTTGGTTTCTTTTACGTGTCTCCGCAATATTATCTCATGCTCTGCTTCAAAATTAGGTGCTCTTGACACCAAGGATGCATCTCACCTACCTTTACAAATCATTCTGTTTAGCTAAAGTGTAATATGAACATTTGAAAAGTAATTAAAGTGAAAGAAAATGCTGAAATTTCTCCAAGGAAAATTATCCCCCTGATACATTTTTAAAATTCATCTGCTTAATCTAAAACACATCCCACATACTCATGTATTTGTCTTCCTATATAATGAAAAAGATCCATCTTTTCCTTAAGCGAAGGAGAACCTGCAGGCACCAAGATGAAGGGTCTGGGAGAGTTGCCAAGATTTCCTACATGAACAGAAACCCACGTTTAGCCTTGAGCAAGCCTCAAACCCAGGAATATTCCTCCTGACAGAGCTGGAGATAGATGGGGCCAACACAACAAAAAACCAGCAGCACCTGAAAAATAAACTGTGAACCAATGAAAAGCACACAAATAAGGATGCTCAGGAATACTCCATTGCAGGCAGGGGCTGAGCAGGGGAGACTGAGCTTAAAGCAACACTGAAACCCAACCTTGCAGGACATCCAGAAGCCCCTTTGGCCAAGCTGCTCTTCCTGAGGGTTTCTTCTAAGCAGACATCACCCATTGCAGCTATTTTATCAGAAATTCCCACGAGGAGCTGGACTCAAACAATGCCCCTCAGTGACTTCTATCGTTTCAATCACTGAGGTGAGATAACAAACAATAACAACGTGTGTCTGAGGTTCTATCATCATCATCATGTCAGGATGTTGATGTGATCTTTTAAAAACAACCCTGTCAAACACACCACACCTGAAAACTAGTCATTGAAATGCTCTGCTGGTTAGCTAATAATTAGCAGTATTTTCCACTCTGCCCAGCCCCTCCGGTTTAGATTTCCTTTTTCCTCCTTTCTTCCCTCCTGTGGCATTATTGGCACGTTCCTGGCTTCCTCCTGCTCTGGGCAATAACATCCCAGTGATACCATCAGACACAGGGCACAGAGGGAAGCAGAATGGGAATGTTATCTGCTCCAGCTTTGCTGCTCTTATCTCAATGACCGGGACAGTCCAATTCCCCTGCCTACCTCCTGTGGATGTAATGAGCACACCGCTGCTACAGCCCACCTTGTGCAGGCAGCGCTGGAACGGATGAAATCCAGAGGCACAACCACTTTCAGAACTAGTTAGTGGCCATATTTAGATTATTCTTGGCCATATTTAACTGCTCACAAAGCCATAGTCACAGTGCCTGTCAAATGAGGGGGTTTCTCAGTGGTGGGTGAGGCTATGTCTACATTGGAAAGCAGCAGAAGAGGCACCTGAGGGTGAACCAGATGTTTCTGAGTACCCACCTCATATGGACTCTATAGGTTTCTCTTTGGACTAACCCTTACCCTTATCCTGACAGGGACCAGAGTCCACTTTCCAGTTGTTTCATCCCAACAACATCAAGATCCAACACTACTCTGAGATGCAGTTCAATGGGTTTCTGCAACAGACACCTACTGCGACTAAAGACAGAAAATTACTATTTTGACAAAAAACCTGCATGACCTGGGACATTCAGATCTCCAAACACCTTTAATATTTTAACTGTGTAAGAAAAAAATACCTCAGAGGTACCAGTATGGTTAATTTTCCCCTGGGGTGCTTACTATTTTATTTTTTTTTCTCACATAAATGGCTATTTAACTGATTTTGGAAGGATAATTAAGACTTTCAAACGTTTATCTTACTTTTACCTAATGCTCTGATTCCCTAAATTTGAGCTTTAGGACATGAGATCATTCCACTGCTTTGGAATAGGATTCAACTGGGATCAGGATTAAGAAGCTGGGATACTTCAAAGAGTCAGAGTCAAAAATACATTGATTTCTTTTGTACACTTTCCCTCACAGCATTCAAAAAATGCAGCAGTAACTGGTTGTAATGCAGTTAAGTATAAAATAATAAAATTAGTAAATCCATTTATACAACTATCCTTCAGAACTTTGCTTTCTCTCCCGTTTTTTCCTGTGTTTTTACTTGTATCAAATTCTCATCCTTCTTCAAATAATTCATAAATTTCTGACAGATGAGCCATCATCTTGTTATTCCAAACAATGAATTTCTGCTGTATATAATGAACATTCTTTTCCTGAATCTCCTGGATGTTTTAATGACCACCAGCAGCTCTGTTCAGCTGGTGTAAGACACAGAACTAGGTCTGCTTGATGTGGCCATAAATAAAACTTAATATTTCAGAGAAAACTCAAAATTATACAAATAATTGCATACAAAAGTGCACTTTGTGAGATAATTCAAACTACAGAACTCTGTGTATGATTTTGCTGCATTATCTTCCTCTGCTTTTCAGTTCTACAAAACTTCTTGCTGCTTTATCATCCAAAATCATCTATTTTTTCACCCTAGATCATCCCAAAGGAGGAAGAACCCAACAAGAACCCCACGCAGCAGCTCTTGGAATGAATTTTGTCTCTAGCAGACCTAAAAAATTAAAGGGGATCCCTCATCCTGAAGAACAGACCCTGCCCCAAGGAAAGCAACCCTCATTTTCTTCATAAAATGAAATAGAGATGCTTGCTTCTCTATGTGGACATTTTTTATTCTGTATTTTAATGTAAAATGGCCACTGATGGGCACTGAATAATTTGTGACAATACTTTGTGACTGATACACAGGTCCTGCCCCTGTGCCTGTTTTCTAAAGGAAGTCATCAACCCCGCTCTGATCACGAGCCCTCCTCCCATTTGCATTCCACAATTAAATGTTTTGCTGTAGAGGAAATAATTTGATTTTTTTCCTGCCTCATAAACCAACCATTAAGAAGGTGGGACAGCCCCCAGTGACGCATTACCCAAGCAGGAGTCCCACCAGTTCAGATCAGATACTGGTGTTTCAGGGCAGGATGTAAACTAAAGAAAAAAGCCCTGGATGTATTTTGATCACGAGATTCATACTATTAAAAAAAAAAAGAAGGAAAGAAGCCAAACATATCACTACCTATCCCCGAGGGGTTTGAAGCTAACTGCTTTTGTTATTGGGAAAAAATTCAAAGCATACCTATATACTGAAAAATGATGGACATAATTCTAAAACTCAGTAATGAATAATATAAGGGATGGGGTTTTTTTAATGATCACTCCTTGAGAGTGAAAACCCCTGAACAAACCTCCCCAATAGAACCCAAAGTGGTACAAATGCAGCAAAGGAACCCTGTCCAGGTTATCCTCTTACTGTAAATATTCATAAATCACACTCTTATGCAGAATAAAAACCTCTCGAGAGGCAGAGCCTGCAACAATACGTTGTAATTTGACTTTAATCACAACAGGAAAGCAGTAATTTTACTTCAAAAGCAAAATGTGCTACATCTGAGGAAAGCTCTTTATGGAAGGAACAGCTACAAATAAAAATACTGTGTATTTTGGGCAAGTGTTTGTTTTTACAGGAGCCATTTCCATATCTGAAGATTTTAAATGTTTGATTTTTACCTCAGACCTACCATTTGATCACTCGATGAGGTACCAGGACATTTGGGAATTCACAGTAAGGACACAAAAGCCAATCTTACCAGCTCTTAAGATGTTTTTCTTTCCGATTTTAAAGAGTCGGGTGTAATGTTCTCTTTGCATCTAAATATTTTTTAATATGAAATATAAGCAACAAAGTAAGACCATATCCACACGTTTGTTGCCTCTCTCTTGTGTGAGACTGACAGAAGTTGATATTTTCCTTTACAACACAAGCCTAGGATCAATTACAAATTAAGGCTACTCCTGTCAATCTTCACAGCCCTGCTTATGAATACTAACGGTGGAAGAAATGCCTTGGGTGGTTGTGATGGAGATCAAGCTAAAGCTAATCCAGCCATTATACTCTTCATCTAACCAAGAAAAAAAACCCTGAAATACTAAACCAACCATCGTGATACCACAACCACATCCTACACCTGCAGTTGATGCTCCTCACCCTGGCTATTTTGGTTTCCTGGGGGCAAAGAGACTTTTATTGGACCGAGAAACTCTACTGGGAGTTCAGGATAATGCAAAGCTGATCTAAAATAAGGACTCGAAGCCTTTGAGCCTGTTTCACACTCCTCGGACAGTGCGCATACACCCTACTTCATTTCATTTTGCCATGGTACAATAAATACAAGTAAATAGAGGTAAAGGATAGAAAATGCATTAATGTGTTGAGCATTTCTCAAAACATATCCAAGCTTTTTGCTCCTCATCTCTCTCTGCCTCCACCTCACCTGCCTTACGCATTATTCCTCTTCACAGTACAACATAAATAAACCAAGTACCTTTCAGCCATTAATTTCACTCATGAAAACCAAAATTAAACAGGTGGTACAGCCCAAGTGTTCCACAGCAGAACCCACAGTTGCACTGAACAGACGTAGATTTAAGTCCCAGCACACACAATCCGATATAAATTCTTTCAGGAGGCTTCCAATTTCTTTGCCAAGTCAACTGAAAATCCAGTCATAAAACAAGAAATGAAAACTAATAAGCACAATCAAAGCATCCGAGAAATTTTGTTCTGCCTCCCTGCAATTCACCACGTGCTAGCAAACATTAATCTATTACTAATTCAATCTAAATTAGAGCAATTTATTGAGAGCACATGCCGGCTTCAAACATGACTAGGCTATTGAATGTGGAATTTGGGAACTGGTTACCCAGTTTCATGAAGTTAAAATGTAAGGAGGTTGAGATCTAGTGGGGTTTAATCAGCTTGACTTCTCAGGAAGACTGTATATAAACAGGGGCTATAAAGAGGGAATTAAAAAAGGCCATTTTTTAAACAGGGGTTGAGTTGGGAAATGGAACTAAGTGAATTAAACCAGTTTTCTGGCCATTTTGAATGCCATGAGAAACACAAATGCCGACTTTCACCGAGGGATAATAGCTAAGTAATGTAAATGAAAATCAAAATTAAACCCCAAAAAGAAGCCTTTCAGCATTAAAGAGGAGAACATTCTGTTATGTTTACAGAAAATCAGCAACGAAGTGCACACAACCAGGAACAAAATCTCCTCCGAGTTTGGCTTTGGTTTTACAAAACACTGTTTGAAGTCAGGTTGTGATTTCAGATGCTGTTTATGTTCCTCAAACCACAACTTTCTAAATGAGGTTTACAAGCTGCTCATCCATCATTCATACAAAGCCACTTTGATATTGTAAGACGGTGACTGAGGCAGCAAGTTGGGGAAAGCCTTTGCCTGCGTGGAACACAATAACACCTTTGTTTTTTAAAAACTTCACTATTCCATCAGTATTGAGGTTGGTTTTGTTACAGTTGTTCTTTCTAACATTTTTTGTACAATTGTGGTATCCAAACTCTTTCAAATGCCATCTATGATATGGATATTTAGCTCAACTATCACAGCCCCATAACCTTCAGCATTATTCTAAATTTGAGATGCAGTTTTGACAGAAACCGTGACAATGTTTTCATATATATTTTAATATGGGAACTGGTTGCTTGCATTAAACAAAGCCTTAAATCTGCTGAGTAAAAAAAACCAAACCACATGGATATAGACTCATAGAATCATTATGGTTGGAGGAGACCTTTAAGATCATCAAGTCCAACCATTATATGTTGATATATGATAGGCAAAAGCGGGGAGATTCTGAAGGGGAGAGGGATTCCCCTGCTAGTCTCATCTCTAATGATACTCATTGTAGTAGATTTTCCATCCTCCTACTTTTGGATCTTCTCCCCTATGAGACCAGATGGGATGTCTCACATCTTGCCAGGTTTTCAGTCCCAGCAGAGGTGGGTGCCCTTTGCACTGATCTCCTGGCAGGTTCATTAGTATTTCCTGCTCCCCTGAGATCCACAATTCATTTCTTTCAAGTACTTTTTCCTCTTTAAAGAGAATTTGAATTCCTGGCTGCCTGGGTTCACAGCCTTACTATTCAGCTTTCATCTACAAATCATTTCCTCTCTGGTGGACACTCAGACTTCTGTAAGCAGAAGTAGTTTACTCATGGAAACCACAGGACCTCTTCCAATTTCCCTCACACGTAAAATTGTGTAAGACAGAAACAACACAGAGACACTTCTGGTTGAGTGCAGAAATAGAAGAGCCTTCAGAAGGAACACCCAAGAGAGTCCTTCTCTTTTATTCAATGAACTTTCCTTCATCTTGCTCTGACATTTCATCCACAAGTACTTCTATAGTCTCCCAAGAACTCCACAGAATTCCATGGACTGAGCAAATATTTACTGTATTACCTTGACAACAACACTGAGCGCTCCTCATTCACAGTATGTGGCTGCATACAAAATACTCTAAAAAATTACCTCTGCAAGATGTGAGAGAGCCTGAGAAGTTACATTTGATATCAGTGAAAGCACCCCAAATAGGTCCTGAAGTAACATGAGAGTTGTCTGCCCCTGGGCTTGAACTGGACAAGGGCAGAAGTTAAATTTATGTAAATTTTTACATATGGAAAACACCCAGAAGTGCAACCGAGTGTTTCAAATCAGAGCACAGGCCTGTGAGTGCCAGCTTCGGGATTTCTTTCAACAGAAGCCAAAATTTGTCCAAAAGAACTTCTATTTACCTCCTACAACAGATTAATGGGACTTAATATGTGGAGAACACAGAGTATTTAACATATCTTGCTTGAAATAAGGCTTTTGTCATTGCCTCGCGTGACTCTCTTCACAAGCAAGCAAAGATCTTCCAGATAAGGCCACTACAAAAGTGGATTCATAACTGGCTGGAAAACCAGACCTGCAATAGTCCTCAGTGCTGTGGTGCCAGGAATAAAGGTGAGATTGAACTGGGGTGTACGGGCAGAGAAATGCCAACCTAAAATGACATTATTCATACAGCAATGGCTCTGGACAGAATTCAACTGCACAATGAAAGCCCCCATCTAGGTCAATAAATGATGTCTTTAAAACCCTCTCAGAATTAGGACTCCCATAACATGATTCAGGGAAGAAATGAATAACCCAGAGTGCAGCTGAAGTGGTGTTATACTGTAATCAATGGGTTGTAATGTCAGACCGTGCCACCGCTACCAGATGGTTATGGTTCTCCTAAGGAGATCAGCAGGGAAACATGTACCACAAAATGGGCATCATTTGACCAGAAGACATTAAGACCACACACAAGGAGATAAATGAGGTCTGCTCACACCTCCCAGACCAGCAGTCTGTCCAAATCATACAACACTATTAGTTAGGAGTGATTGCAGTTCATCTGTGCAATCAGAGCAGAGCCACCTTTGACCAGGTTGCCCAGGACCTCATCTAGGTGTGTCCTGAATATCTCCATGAACAGATTTCACAACCTCCCTGGATAACCTGTTCTGTCACTACCTTAACTGCCAAACTAATCAGATATGTCCTTTTTTTGCAGGCTTCTCCTGTTATCTGTCATCCTTTCCGTGCCCAGCTCCACCTGCTCTATGACCTCCATCAGTTTGCTGAGTAGGAAGATGTTCTCTTAGGCTTCCATTCTTCAGGATGAATAAACCCAGCTCAAAGTTTAAAGAAATGGATAGTTCCATTACAAACCACCTTGACCTGGTGCACCACTGGATACCTGCAGTGTATTCCAGTCGTCATGGCACAGAACAACAAACACTGTCTTCTGCAGTCCAAAAGTATAAAAATAATGCAGTATCCTACACTTTGGCATTTTGAAGGTGACACGGTGCATCCATCTCCAAGAATGTTTTGAAATTGTTCTCTAAATAATGTGGCATATTTGTTTACAGTCTAGGATTTTCTTTATACAGCATTCAAGAATCACTCCTTTTTTTTTTTGGTGCGTGAGCACTTGTCAAATGCCTGTCAGGCAGGGGTGACAGGGAACCATCTGCCTCCCCCCCATGAAGGCTCCTCCTTTTCCTCATTGCCACCTGTTCTTTTCTCAGTCCCCAAATGGCAATTCTGAGCAACACCAGACACACGGGGACACGACAGGTTATGGGGCCTAATGGAACTTTTCAGCCTTGTCACTGGTGTTTAACCTCCTCCAAGAAGATTACTGAGGTTTTCACAGACCACACAAAGTAATGTTGTAAAAACAATGATAAGAATCATATTTTTGGTTGGGAGAGATCTATAAGATCATGGAGTCCACCCGTTTCCCCAGCTCTGCCAGGGCACCACTAACCCATGTCCCTCAGCACCACATCTTCACGGCTTGGAAACCCCTCCAGGGATGGGGACTCCACCACTGCCCTGGGCAGCCTGGGACAGCCCTTCACAACCCTTGCCAGGAAGAAATTGTTCCTCATGGCCAACCTAAACCTCCACTGGCACAACTTGAGGCAGTTTCTTCCTGTCCTGTTGCTTGTTCCTTGGGAGAAGAG
Source organism: Brachypteracias leptosomus (assembly GCA_013401335.1). NCBI lineage: Eukaryota > Metazoa > Chordata > Aves > Coraciiformes > Brachypteraciidae > Brachypteracias > Brachypteracias leptosomus. Next base: position 504,010 of record VYZX01028814.1, on the reverse strand, counting down.
CCCAACCTCAACCTCCTTTCAGGGAGTGGTGGAAAGCCAGAAGGTCTCCCCTGAGCCTCCTTTTCTCCAGGCTCAACACCCCCAGGTCCCTCAGCTGTTCCTCACCACACTTGCACTCTAGACCCTTCCCCACCTTCATTGCCCTTCTCTGGAGATGCTCCAGCCCCTCAATGCCCTTCTTGTAGTGAGGGGCCAAAACTGTCCCTGTGCAGAGACAGGTTGAATCACCAACCTACTGCTCCCTGTCAAGTCAGAAATCAACGTTCAGAAAGAAAACCCTCTGTTGTGGCTGATCATCCCACTGTATACTTTACCTATTGTATTTAAAAATTATGCTCTCTTCTCAGGCTGCAGCAAACAACACGTTGGAAAATTTCCATATGAAGGGTTTTGACTGAAACAAATACAGAAGCAGCAACTAAGTTCTGATCTAATACACACTTTTATTGCTTTATTTCTATTTAACCTTTCCTGACACACCTCCCTCATGGTCTGAGTAACTCTGCCTTTTCCAGGTACTCCAACTCACCTCTGATGGCAGCCAACTACCTCCTTCCTTGATGTCAACTCTACCACAGTCATTGCTGTAGACCTTTTATTGACAAACACATTTGGTCCACTTCAGCACTGCTCCATAAAAAATGCGTGCAGCCTCTCTGAGAAACTCCATAAGGCTTCTACTTTCTAATTTAAATCTAATTTATTAAAGATAAATTTGCTATGATAAGCAAAAGGGCTAATGGGAAATAGCTTATAAACAGCCAGATGTTTGCCACTTCCATTTAGGAATGAGAAACTAGAGAAGAGCAAGGGAAGGGACACGCTGCTAATTGGGAAGAACTTTGATTAGCACTTAACATTATTTCACTGAAATTACTTTTCAAATTGGTATCTCCCACCCTCAGGTATGAAATGAAAATGTAAAAAAAAAAAGTCTTCTGAAAGAATGATCAAAGTGTTCAGAATACTTTGGTGGTTTTGGTTTTTATATCAAGATAGCCAAGAAGATACCTTCACCCTCTTCCCCTGCACAGTGTTTCCTTCTTTGCTGTTCATATATTGTGAGAAGGCATTAAAATAGTGAATATCTGCATTTTCTTGGACTGTGCATACTGCTTTTCATCACGACTAAGACACAGCACGTTCATTCCTACTTGCTACACCACTACTCAACAACACCAACAAGATGTGCTTTTGGTGATGTACCGTGTGGGTCTCCCTACTGCTGGAAAACAACTACAAAGCATCAGTGTTACACAGGGAGGGTATCATTAAATGCACCACGGGCAACGTAACAATGATATGACTTCAGGGCTGGGGCTTTACACCCGAAATGAGACTCCACCAACACAGCATCCACAATCCTTTGGCAGCATGCAAAAGAAAAAGGACAGCATTATAAGGCAAAGTCCTTGAGTGTAACGGGACAGGTTGCCGGAGTAGAAGAGGAAGGAGAAACCACTGGGCAAACAACAGGGGAGGGAAAGGAAGAAGAGTGAGACCACAGGAACTGCAATAACAACAGTCATAGGCATTTATAAACCACTAGTGGGAACTGAGTGAGAGTCCAAACTTGGGCAGGGCTTCAAAACCCAAGGACATTAATTATTCAGTATTTTTCAAATGTGGAAAATATGGAATAATGCTTCTGCTTGAAATATTTGGAAACTACTCAGGTGATTCCTGCCTAGAGCAGAAATAAAATGCCTTTTAATCATTTTCCTGGCAACCTGATGCCAGTAGGGCCACTGCTGGATCCAGACACCTAACACTGCTGGGAGGCTGAAATCCCAGGGCTCTGCAGCATTCAAGCTGCTGAATCCAGGAGAGGCACTTTTCACTCCCCAAATCAGTGTGGAAAGTCCAGGCAGCTCTTCAGCCAGCAATGAAACACACCCGTATCCAAATGAGAATTCAGAAGAAGTTCTAAGAGCACAACTACTCTACTGAAAATCAGGAAAGGAGTAGAAAATCTCTCTCTTTAGGGCACACTCAGAACAGTTTCCTCTCTGGACGGTGAACACCAAAACCAGGTCTGGCAGATTCACATCTGTTCAAATTGCCAGTGTGAGGTTCCATCGTGCCTCTGAGCAGACAGAAGATTGTTTCCCCTCAACCCTTTCCATCCAAATAAAAAAGAAATTAGAATTTTGAGACAACACCCCAAAGAAACAGGCACCACAGAAGCCCCCCAGAAGTACAGAATTGATATTTTCTTGTCTGACTTGTCTCTGCAGTGCACTCCATAATTGCTTCTTTTTCACTTTTATAATTTCAGTGATTTTTTTGTTTTTCATTTTGGCTATCCTGTTGTTTGGGGTTTTTTTAAATCTTAGCATGCAACAGTATTTCAGATTTCCAGCTACAGTTTGTACTTGCACTAAATATTTTCTACGTATTTCCCAAAATACAAGGTGAATCCTGTAGAACTCCTTGATTTCTCCTACATCATTTTAAGTGTACAGAAGGACACTGAAACCACTCATATGGTTTTAATAAAACATCCTATTCTAGCTGAATTAGAGATACAATAAATCATCTGGAAATGGTCCCTTGAAACTGTTCCTCCCCATCTTTAGGCACTGTATTGTCATGGTTTATCTTACCAAGGTCAAGGATGATCAGCTGAGCTCCAGCCTGTGCATTCCCAACGTCGTTTTCCGCAATGCACTGGTAGAATCCTTCATCTGATTTCACCAGCCCCAGAACCTGCAGGTTATGTTCTTTCTGAAGAGTAAAGGGAAAAAAAGCAACACTTAAAACTGAGCAATTGCACAAACACATTATGGTGCGTTACTGCCACCGGAGGAACCTCTGAACAGCCACGTGGAAAAGTGTATTTGGAGTTACCCTCAGATTTCATCTCTTTTGCACTGAATCCTCAAATTATATGGTATCAAAAAGCAGCAAAGCTCTTACTAATGGTGATCATTTCCTAGCATCACATATCACTGGCAAGTCATAACATTTCCACAGCCATTCTGATGATATTTTAAGCACTGCAGAGCTCACTGTTACAACCTTACAAGCTCAGGTATACCCAATTATTCAACCATTAAGTTCTCAACCATGTCTCAGTAACGACTCTCACTACCTCTAAAATTTCCCTTTAGAAGCACCACTGTGCCAAAACCCCTGATCCACAACTCGGTTATATTTCTATTTAAATGCCTGTTTGAAATTGGACTTGTCAGTGATCACAGACAGAAAACACAGTCAGTGTTCACAGCAAGCTTGTGCTCCAACAGGTTCAACCAACAAAGCCTGGTTGTGTCACTGTGTGTGTCTGTCTCTCATGGGAAATCAAAGCTATTAAAAAAATAGGCTCATAAATTATAAGCAACATGTCTTAGTGTTTAGGTAAATGACTGAATTATGGAGCATTAAAGCTTTCAAGAAACCATTTCTCTTCCAGGCTCCAAACATCAATAGGATAAAAATGGGAGGCTGGTCCTAGAGAAGAACTTGGCTTCCATGTGTATGGTTAGAGGACTAATAGACAGGTCAACAGCTTAAAAATCAGCCAAATGGACAATATACTTACAACGATTTTGAAGTAGTCACTTGGGATCACCATGTCTCCGTTCTTCACCCATTTCACAGTTGGAGCAGGTTTTCCAGTCACCTCACACTCAAACACAATGTCCATGGATTCATGAGCGTAAATATTTACAGGACGCTTCAGAAATTCAGGAGGAACTTTAAAAAAAAGGGAAGAAAGGCAAAAAGATGGTGTTAGCATCCCCAAAACCACATCAGTTGTGCTCAGACTCAAACATACAGGAAGACTCAACGCAGATGCTGGACAAAAGTTGAACTTGATGATCCTGGAGGTCTTTTCCAACCTAATGATTCTATGATTCTACAAGGAGATGGCTTCAGGGACTCTAGCACCAACAGCAGGAACTTTCAGATCAGTGTTTGATAGAAGTTGATAGAAATTCTACATTATTTCAAAATTACATTTGGGCCAGTTAAACAGGCAGCCATTTAATCTGAAATGACCTCAGGAGAACACAAAGAGAGAAGAAATTGAACCAAGATGTATAAAGTGTAAAGCTAAAATATTTAAAATTCAGTATTTTAAACCCAAGAGACACAGATATCATGGGGAAAAATAAGAACATATTGCAGTCTCTTATCTGCCCCTTTAAGGCTATGTTATAGGAGAACAGATCATGATAAGCAACAATTTATTTATTCAGACAAAACTCTGCAGTTGATACAACAGAAAATTTTCAGGGAGTTATTTGCACTTAATACTTGAAGTCAGTAGGGAACCAAGAGCTAAAATTGTATATAAATGACTTTTTCAAATGAATGGACACAAAGCTAAGGTGACAATTTCCCAGGATACCATCTCCTGGAGTTTCTGTGAAGAAACTCAGGTTATCAAATAGATAGTGTCGTACTGATCCAAAGATTTTCTCCTCTGGTTTTGTAAGGCCAAGGAATGCTACATACAGGACTGGGCACGTACATTTGGATCATTTAGATAATATATCACAGATACATATGGGCAAAGGTGTGGATTTCATAACACGGTGAACAGACACATTCTTCACTTAAGGCACGTACCAAAGGTGCTATCTCTGGGTCTTGGCTGCCTTTTAAATGTCCTGATGTACTCTGAGCAAGATTCACTACATTAAAGATATTTAAAATCCATTAAAAAATCAAAAGGACTCAATTTTTGGTCATACAAGCCCCTGCTTTTTTAGCTTTGCAGCAGAAAGAAGAGCTGTTTGCAGGCACCTACAATTTGAATACCATCTATTATGAAGAACATCCATCTATTTATTTGTTTTTACTACAGCAGCATAAAGGCCATTTGCTGACTTCTGTTGGCAAGTTTGATTGCTCAAGTTCCAGGAAAGTCAAAAGCAGCCTCCTGCCCTTTAATATTTATCAACCAAAGTCAATATGGGAGGGCTACAGAGTTTAGGCAAACATTTGCCACGCTTCACCTGCCAAGGGGATTTATTTTGTGCTAGGGAATAAGGAACATGAGACCATGGTTTGCTTCTTCCTCTGAAGCCATTGCCAAGCTTGGAGATGGATTTCATGTTTTTAAAACCAAGGAGTTGGAGACAGGCAGCTCTCCAAAACCCACTCCAGTTTCAGATTATAAATTAAATAAGAGAATATTAGCATAGGGAAATATTTATATGTATTTTATATTTATTTTTATTATATATTTGTATTGTAGATCTATATTATATATTTATATTATATACTCATTTATATTGCTAAGAAGATGGTTGAACTCTCAGATAAGCACTGCAACCTATACCAGAAACTACATATTTATGTACATATATAATCACTGCTCAAACTTGCTCACATAGGAGCAAAAATCTGGATGGGGCTGAGTCCAGTTGCCCATAACTTCAGATATCCCTTTTTGTATAAACTTTCCCTAAATTTACCAAACACACCATAAACACCACCTTAAAATAATTCAGATATTTTTGCATTTGCTATCTGTATCAGATGCTGTCATAGCCCTGTATAACTCTGATATTTGAAAACTATTTGCTCGCAAATATTTTTATTTTAGGAGATAAAGAACTGGAAACGTTCTTCTTGCAATGGGACTTTGCTTCTCTGGCTTATGGAGCAAATGCCAAGCTGCTTATAAAGGGATAATAATATGAGAAGTGCTCACGTTATTATCAATTACTTCCCAGTTAATGAATTAAAAAATGCTTTTAAAATACATTTTTATAGTTTAACTATGCCAGTGTTTAGCACTCACCCAGATGAACACAATGCAAGTACAGCTGTTTGTGGAAGAGAAGTTAAATTGATAACCAGAGAGCAAATGAGCCAATTACCATATAAAATAAGATTTGTAATGGAAGATTATGTGTTGTGTTACCAAACAGACAATTAAACTTCAAAGAAAACTTGGCAGCTCAGCCCCCTCTTCTATCCCTCTTAATGTTAGAAGGCAAATAACTATTTAAATTGCAAGATGCTCACACAGAATTTCCCATGTGCTGTGGTACTTTTAGAGAGTCCCTATCCAAGAGTATCTTCCACCCTTTTGTAGATTTAAAAGAGAAAATATTTTGATCACAACAGTGATTAATCAAAGAAACAAAACCCCACAACAATCTACATCAGCAGTTGAGTCAAACTTCTAAGCTAAATCCCAGTAGACGTGAAATATTTGAAAAATAATATGCTTTTTAAAGCCAACAGCTGTGAAATGATGGGTTTCAAAACCTCTGAGTAGCTACATGGAGAGTATGAAAGCAGCGACATTTATTCTGAACTTTACAGAACTGCTGGTCCTTCAGATGCCTTTCCAGTGGTCAGCAGCTCTTGCCTCTTCTCCCTCATTAAGAGAGAAATTTTGTGGCCTTCAGGGGCGTAGTGGAAAGAATCTATTTTCAGTTCAGCCATCTGTACTGCTTCAAAATGAGAAATTAATTACACTCAGTCCTCCTCTCCACCTCTTGAGGAGCTTTCCTTTTACTCTTACAATCACTGACGGAAGAACAAAGGTTCCTGGTTTCAAATTCCACTTCAAACATGCAACATCAAGCTATAACTACACAAGAAAAGGAAAAATTCAAATATTTTTTTTTTTAAAAAAAAAGGATCCAAAGAGAACTAGGTGCTATATGTCTGGTACTCCTGCCTGGAAGGACGGGCAGCTGCAGCTGCACCATTATCTCACTTCTTAATATATTTAAAACAGTCTGTTGCACATGAGGTGCATAAGAATAACCTCATTTTGAGGCACAGATTGCAAACTTAAGAAAAAAAGTTCCTGCATATTCCAAATAGCAGATATATAAATCAAGCAGATATATAAATTAAGTAGGCTGGATAAGTTTTCATGGTGTATCTCCAATTAATCACAGCTTAAGCATTCTTGGCCAAATAACTTCCATTTGATATCTACATTTCTGATGGGTGCTGTAGGCAGACTGCCCATCTTGTATTTCAGTTCCCAACCAGCATTACCAATAGTATTTAAAGTGGATATTTTACTAGAAAACCCATTTCATATCAGCCTGAAATGGTAAGCCCGGAAGAATATTATTTTCTCCTCCAGGGAGAACAAGATTTTCCATTAGGATACATCAGAAATCCCATTAGAATCCTTATAAAGTTAATCTGAACAAGGGCAAGCTGGTTTGTAAGGAGGATGTAGCTCTGCAATGTGCTGCTCACCCCGTTAATCCCTTCAATCACACCTCGAGTAGGTACTAACACGTGGGGGGGTATCACTGCAACACAGAGAACCTGCTCCAAATCCACCTACCAAGGGACAAACTCTTCTATTTTAATGAGATCTTCAACAGGATTTAAAAATCAGAGCTTTTGGTGTAAACTGGAGGGTGTTGCAGGGGATAGTTCCAGCCCCAAATCATACCCGTATTATCCCTGTGCCTGGGAGCAGACCCACTATGTTAACACAAAGTGTTCAAGTATCACAAGGCAAACAATGAAATTAAACAAATTCAGGATAACTTAGAAAATTAATCCTTTAGGTGAAAGCTGCAGTCAAACATCTCAGTTATATCTTATATTCACATAAGGGTAGGTTTCTGCTTCATGGTATCAAAGTGTAATCACAAACTAATGGCCTATTGGTCTTCTAAATGTATATTTCTTAAAAATCTTGATTCTTCTCCAAAACAACACAACATCCTTCACCTCCTGCAGTCCCACCAAACACAGATAAAATGTACAGATTGATGTTTGACAGCAGAATTTCCAATTATCTTTAAATTCTATGCTACAGTTGCACAAATTAGGTGGTTTACTTCAAGTGTATCCTGAAAAAAAACAGCACTTTAGACAGAAATGGGGAATCACAATGTTCTTCCTTAAAAATGGCAAAGGTACATGGATAAGTACCCTGAAAAAGAGATTTGAAAACCAAAACTATGTCACAGGCAAGGCAAAAGTCTTCCCAGCCTCGGAGCAGGGCTGGCATGTCCTTAAAACACACTTAATATGCAGCTGGGAAATTTGCATAGCAAACAAAAGCTGACAAAAAGGAACCTTTGCAGGGAAATACCCACAGAATAGAAAATTGTCAAATGAATATTAAAAAAAAAAAAAAATCATTGTATCAAGACTCAAAAAAGGTTATTAAAATGTAAACTACTCCATGCACAGCATTTTTTATTGCACAAATGCTGAAGCATCTACTACGTGGAGATATGATTTCAGTGCTGGGAGAAGGGCAGGGGATGATCAGATTGTGTTTGGATTAACCTGAAAACAAGTATTTGATATTTACAGGGAAAAGCTTTCATTCAAAAAAATGAACATTTCAGAAACACAGGGTGACTTCTCTGAGCATCCTATATATATACCAGCAGTAATTTGCTTTACATTTTTCACTTGAGGGGCTCCTCAGCAGTTGCTGAGAATAAATAAAGTTTAGAATTGCTGAAAAATAAAATATAATTTAAAAAAAATTCACTATGCTAATTTCAAGCCAGCTTTAAACCTCTGGCAAGACTGACATCACTCACGCTCCCCTTCATCTTATCCGTACAGAAGTAAGTATAAATAACATTAGGATTTTACAGAGAAGAAGAGTTTTGACATTTCATAGGTCTTTGATCACCCCGGTTAGATTCTCCACCTTCTCTGGCATTACTACACCCTAGAACTTTGCTGCCTTTAGGGGGGAGGGAACAAGAGTTGCTCATGGTATCCTATATATAGAACCATCACAGATTTAGTGCCATAATGATTTTTCACTTTAGGTTCCTATTCCTTTCCTAACACCACTAAATGATTATTTTGTTATCATTTTTGTCCATTTAACTGATCCAGACATCAGATTAACTCATCCACAACTCCCCAGATTTCTCCCCAAAAGACTTTTTTCAAAAACCACCTGTCACATTGATCAAGTATCTTTAGTCTGATTTTTTGGGGAGTCTGATCAGCCAATTGAAGTGATAGGTTACACACCACACTTAGTAACTCAGGATTTCACACTTCAACTCGTTGAGAAATTTTGAGTGAACACCATCTGGTCCTGAGGCTGACTTACTGTTCACTTCATGGATTTGTTGTGAAATGCATTTCACCAGCTCTACAAGCGCAGGTAGGTCCCTCCACAAGCTCCCTCATTTTTGAAAAATAAAATATAATTTAAAAACCCTTCCAGTTTGCAGAGAAGGCAGCTCTCAAGCATTCACTTCTCTGCCTCAGGCCATCTTCTCACCCTTTCTCTTGACGTTCAATCATCTGCTGACCCTGCACTTTCTCTGGCAGGTTCAGGATTTTGATGTTATTAGCAAATGATTGAAAGCTTGGTATTATTTTACTTCCATATAAAAACAAGGAAAATAATTTTCTTTATCTCTGTTACGAGGTTTCTGGTAGGTTTCTGGAGTTAGTTTCTTTGTCTTTCCAAGATAACTTCTGACAGGTCTTAGGCCTTCCCTGTGAACATATAAATCCTTAAACACCATTTGCCAAGTATTGACCCTTTCTGGCTGTGCCCTTTCATTCTGCCCTTGCTGAGCTTCCTCAGCATGATGTAGATGCTGCTGAGCTCCATTTATTAAGCTGACCAAGCAAGAGAGGCTGGGCTGGGAAACTTCTGTGCTCATGTACATCACCAACCCCAACCCAGAATTGCTCAGGGGAAAATCAACTCTTCCTCTGACCAGTCTGTCTCGAGTTTGTAGACTGGTCAGGGTGGGAAGGGACCTTTAAAGCCCATCTAGTCCAATCCTGCACTGAGCAGGGACATCTGCAACTAGAGCAGGTTGCTCAGAGCCCTGGCCAACCTCACCTGCAATGGTTCCAGGGATGGGGCAGCCACCACCTCTCAGGGCAACCTGGGCCAGGCTCTCACCACCTTCAGAGTCAAAAATTTCTCCCTTCTCTCTAGCCTCAATCTCCCTCTTTTAGTTTCATCACCCCTTGTCCTGTCACAACAAGCCCTGCTCAAAAGTCTGTCCCCATGTTTCTTGTAGGCCCACTGTAAGTACTGGAAGGCCGCAATAAGGTCTCCCCAAGACCTTCTTCAGCAGGAGCTCATCTCCAACACATTATGGTTCCTCCTTGGGCATTCTGCTCCTGTTTAACACCTTCCCAAGCTCAACTGCACCAACTCATAAACTGGTATTTGGGGTACATCTCCACTGATGAAGGTGCAAATGAAATGCTTTCCCCAACATGCCCCATCCCTCACTTGGCTTGCTTAAAAAACTAAGCTTAGTGGTCTCACATTGTCTGGTGTTAGTTCTCCATCACCTTCCATAATATGAATCAGGGAAGAACACAGGTGAGCCCCAGAGAACTGTTTACAGCTCTTGGGACAGCCCACAAGGAAGAAGGTGAGTTAAGTGTGCTGCACAGTGTCACAAGAGCACCAGAAGAGCTTTATTTCCAAGGTGTCTTGAGAGGACAGACACAAGGTGAGTGCTATACAGTCACCACACTCTGAGCCACAGCAACCATCAAATGGTGGAACATGGCAACGATCCATAGAGAGCTAGGAGAGATCATGGGGTGGAATCTCCCCAGCTCATCTCTGCATGGATGAAACACTGAACTTTGCTCAAGGACCAAGGAAAAGCTCCTTAGGAGTATCAGGACCCACTTGTGAGCGTTCTCTACTAACCTAAATTGTATTTGGTTTGCACACAAGAGGTGAATGCAGACATGAAAACATGACCTACTGATGGACAGTGTAAGTGGATAATTGTGTGTTTGTGCCAGATGTCAGCAAGACCAGCACATGGAATGTCCCGGGACAGCTTCATGCTGGACAAGAGGAACATAAAACACAGAGGCCGAGCATGGTGAACGCCATCCAGAAGGGCAAAGCAGACAAGAACAGAGTGCCGCGAGCCATGGTGCAGGCCACAGATCAACACCAGACAGGAGAACTTAACCAGAAGCTGCAGGAAAGGTGTATCATGGTACCAGCATGGTCTGATGGGATGGACAGCACCTGGTATGGAAGACCCTTGGGCAGGTATCCCACCCCAGCTCATGCCAAGGTGGAGCTTGGTCAACACATGGACTATGAGGAGCATGTGGTGTTCCCCCATCCCAGGCTCCCTGGAGTGATAACTGGGGCAGGTCTCAGCTGCTGGTGCCCAGGGGTGTCAACATGCAGCTCCCCGACATTTATCCCTTGCTTGGTCTGTGTAATGAACCCAGCTTAGCAATGTCATGTTGGCTGATGTTCCTTCTTCCAACACAAAACTTGTTTCCAACTTTGTGCACCTGTATCAGTCCAAAAAGGACTAGTTAATTTAGTTTTTTTTCCTTTCCCTACTTGAGCTTTGCTAATTTCTGTTTTATGTGAGGATATGGAGATTGTGCCTCAGTCCCTTCCACACTTGTCATCTCCAGTGCTTGTAGTAAAGTCATAGAATGTTTCAGGCTGGAAGGGACCTCTAGAGGTCATCTTGTCCAACCTCCCTATACAAGCAAGGACATCTCTACCTAAGTCAGGCTGCTCAGAGCCCCATCACACCTGACCTTGAATGACTCCAGGGATGGGGCCTCCACCACGTCTCTGGGCAGCCCATTCCACTGATCTATCACCCTCATGTTAAGAACTTTTTTCTAATATCCAGTCTAAATCTCTCCTTTCCTAGCTTAAAACCATTACTCCTGGTCCTAGGTGATGTAGTGATGCAGTCACTTCACTGTAGAAGGCCACTAGGTTGGTCAGGCAGGACTTGCCCCTAATAAAGCCATGCTGACTACCTAGGATTACCTCCCTGTCCTCCATGTGCCTCAGCATATCCTCCAGGAGGATCTGTTCCATGATCTCCCCAGGCACAGAGGTGAGGCTGACAGGGTGGTAGTTCTCAGCATCTTCTTTTTTACATTTTTTAAAGATGGGCACCATGTTACCCTTTCTCCAGTCACGAGGGACTGCCAGGACTTCTCAAATATTATGGAGAGTGGCTCAGCAACTCCATCAGCTAATTCCTTCAGTACCCTGGGATGCATTTCATCAGGTCCCATGGACTTTTTATGTTCAGATTTCTCAGGTGGTTGTGAACCTTGACCTCTATGGCCCCTCTATGACCATTTTTAATTTGAGATACCAAAGGTTTATTTCCTTTTTGTTAAGGCTGAGCCCTCTGTGAAAACTTCTGAAGGCAGAGTCTGGGACTAACGTGCTCTTATCAGGGTGAACTTGGCAATTAAGGAAGAACTCAGGACAAAGAACAGATGAAAAAGTTGATTTCAATATTAAAATGAGATAATCAGATCACAGGTGAAAGCTTATCACTCAAACTAAATCAGAGCTCACTCACAATGCTTATCAGTGGATATTACTAATTATTATTCAAAGCAAGCCTTCTAAGCAACTTCTAGGATGATTTTTTTGAAGTAAAAAACTTAATCTAAGCATCAGTAATGTAAAAATGTTACATTCATTATTTCCATGTTTTACTAAGCCCACTTCCCCAGCCCTTCCAGGAGAAATCAAGGCTGTTTGACTCCAAATCTACTCCAAGTACCATGGAAACATTTGACTAACAGGAATGCTCATCAAAATTTAAACTTCTTACAGCAGCGCCAAAGGCAATGAAAATTTTATTGAATTCCAGAGCCCTCATTTTCTACACAAAGAACACGGCAGCAGCCCCAGCTCTGCAAGATGGAGGCCTCCAGCCTTTAGGCCCTTGATTCCCATTTTCAGGGCAAAGCTCCTTTCAGTTGAAACCCTCAATTTTGGCCACTATCAAGTGACCCCTCAGAAGCAAAGGTGCAGGAGAAGCCTGGGAGATGATTCTGTTGAGATCCCTAAAATGCCACTGTCTGGGATAAAATACTACCATGGCTCCTCCATCTCTACAGAGGCTGTTTAATGAAAGGATCTGCAGCACTGCTTCAATCACTGTGGACAATAAAAACCATTGCTTCTGGCATTTATGGATATTTATTTGGGATATGTGGTCTTTCTTTTTCCCTGAAAGGTGTGTTTAAAGCTATCACAAGCACAGCAGGCACATGTCATGACACACAAGTTCAAACACACCCACCAAAAAGCTTCAGTCCTCAGTAAAATGTGTTATTATACCAGTTGTTTATCCTTACTCACTTATTATTTTATAAAGACTTTAAAAAGGTGATTACCACACTCAATGCATTTTTAAACACTGCAGTGTTACCATAAAGGTAGGAAATCATGGAATGGTTTGGAGGAGACCTTAAAGATCACCTGGTTCCAAGCCCCTGCCATGGGCAGGGACACCTCCCACTAGACCAGGTTGCTCAAGGCTCCACCCAACTGGTTCAATTGGCCAAAAATGAGCATTTTCATCAAACTGTAAAACAAGGGTTTGGATATTTACTGAACTATTGTTATAGGTAAAGCTGAGGCCTCCATCTACAGTGAACGACACTCGAGTCCCTTGGTAAAAACAAGTTTCTGACTTGCTCAAATGGGAATATGGCAAATTTTCCACAGGTATTTCCTTCCTTAAATTGCATTTTTCAAAAACTCCAATGGTAGGTTTACAATCATTTAGAGGTTTTTGATCAAAAAAAGGAAAAATTGGACCTATTTTTAAATTTTTCATTCCATCAAAGATGCTCAAGAGAAAGGAGATGCCTGGAGAAAGGAGAGGGACTGGATAACAGTGGGATGGGGTGTAGAAAGCTGGGATAAGTGGGATCAATCAAGAAAATCTGATGCCTTCACTGTCTCTGCCTCACAGGTGGGGTTGAGGAGGATTTTTAGATGAAAATCCTGATTTTGATGGGTGAGTGCAAACTGGGTTGGTGGTAGGACAGAGCAGCAGAGCTGCTTGCCCTTCTCCTTCAGCAATCATAGCTCTAAAGGGACATATTAAGAGATGTATATTCTGAAAAATCAATGTTTAAGTGTCTCACATTGGGCACTAAAACAGCTGGACACATTTCATCTTAATTTTTCTGTGTCTCAGTCAATTTTTGAAACTGATTCAATACCACTTCATTTTAGCTGAGTACAAAAATACATTCATTAGTGTTTATGAATGATTCAGAGCCCATGGTGCTGAATACCAAAACAGAAATAAATATGGATTTGAACAGAGCATAATAAACAAAGCATAGTAGTATCCTCTGAATAAGAAAAAATATCAAATATTTTCTCAATAAAGAGAATATGAAGTCTGCATGCTGCACAAGGCAGAAAGATGCTGGGGAGGAGCAACAGAAGAACACGGATTTTAGGATTTTTGTAACTCCATCCCATGACAAGGGGGATGAAGGAGGTGACAAATTAAGGAGAGTGAGCATTGACATTTATTAATTTTGAATAGTTGCCTGAGCCATCTTCACATTGAGGCAGTGCTGGTGACTGGGAAGCTGGCAGAGGCCAGAAAGGGCACAGATTTTAAGATAATTTCCAATATTAAACCATTTGTTCACTGAATACAGATTGCCTCATATCACTGTAGGTCTGCAAACAGTAAAATAATTGATTGGATGTATACCTCTACTAAGCCCCTCTCATCTTCACCAAAGTATGATGTGAACTTCCAAGAGCATGTTCCTGTAGGAACCAGGGATATCTCCACAGAAATCACCCACTAGGAAAAATACTATTTTTCTGATCAAGTGGAAAAAAACCCAAAAAGATGGGGAGTTGAAGTATTTCCATTTTTTCGGCTTGTAATGGCACAAATTCTGTAGGCTTGCTTTACACACCAATTAAGAGTTGTCCAATGGCTTTCATTTCCAGATCAATGCACACGGGCCTATCTTCACATCAAAGGCTCTTCTCATTTACAAATCCTCAAAATAACCTTAATTACAACCCACTTCAATAACAGCTTCCACATCAGGAACACACAAACAAGCTCAGACTCCACAATCTGAACAGAAACAACTGAAAAGGATACAATAAAGGCCTATAAAATTATGCCTGGAGTAGAGAGGGAATAAGGACAGATTGCTCCTGCCTTTTCTTCTGCAAACTAGGAAAAGAAAAATCCAAGCAAACAAAAAGAGATTGAGTTCAAAACAAACAAAAAGAAGGTGCTGTTCCTCCTAGAAATACAAGATGTTTATACACCACGGCACTACAGATTTTTGGTACAGCACAGTGTTACCTTCTGATAGCCCTCAAAAGGAAAAAAAACAAATTAAAAATTGGACTCTAACAACTTAAATACGTAAAGGTACAAAATAAACTGAAGGCAATCTTTGTAAGCCTTTGTCAATCTGGGGTTAGTTGGACAGAAGCACCTCCTCCAATTAATCTTTCAGCTTTCTGGAATTACTGAGGTTGGAATCTGGGGATGAGTTTCTGGTTGGTACCTTCAATGACTACAGAGAAGTGTTACAGCACATCCCTCAGGCAAGTGCTTCTTTCTTCAATGAAATCCAGAAGTTTTGGGTAGAGAAATCAAGGCAGATATGGATAAGGAGCATCTCACCTCAAACCCATCAAATTTTCTAAGTTTGCTATGTTTTAGAAAATAATTCTTCCTAGCAAAGAGAAATAGTAGATTGGGGAGCATTCCCACAATGCTGATACCACCTGGGAACTGTTAATAGGTTAGGAAGAAGTGACTTAAGAGTCTCAGTTACTCCTGTTTCAACTTAGTCAAATAGTGACCATTTTAACATACATAAAACACTAGAAAAAAGCTACTGTATGATTCGAAAGAAGATCTTGTAAGATGTAGTATTTTTTTACCTAATACAGTAATGGACCACTATTTTAATAAAAAGGGAAGAGTGCTCTTCCCAATCAAGTTTTGTGTATCTGAGCTATTTTAGAAACAAAAAAATTAAAACTATTCCCCTTAATATGTAACATTTTTCTGCACTTTACATTTCTCTTAGGAAAAAAAAAAAGATCAACAATTATAATCCAAAGTGAAACTCAAGAAACCAATATGAAGTTTTGCAAGAGAACCAGATTTAAGTCACAATGTTTTGCCCAAGCTCTCAAACCAGTGGTTTAATGTTAGGGTATGATGAATACAATGACACAGAGAAAACAGCCACTGGGAACCATTTAAGAGGCCTCACAAAAGCTTGATTCCTTGTATTCTATCATACCTGCTCCAACCCAGCTCAATTTCACATAAGTTAATAGGTTAATTGTTGAAATCCTCACTTCTCTTGTTTGCAATCCTCTGAGTTGATGTGTATACTAGTCCAGTTGCACTGGAAAGGAGTAGTGGGGAGATTAGCAACTCTGAAACTGCTCCTCTAAAACTGTTAATCATGCTAATGATCATTTAAGCAAATTAGCAGAGCAATAAGGATGTGACGCTCAGATTAAGTGTGTGACTGGAAGGAATTCACCAGTCAGGGCCAGGACAGACCCACTATAGCTCATGGAGCTTCAGAAGCTTCATCTTACATAACAAAACCTCCTTTTCCATCTCCACTAAGCCTCCAGTGGTTATTTTCCCTTCCCTGCTCCAGGCAAATCCTTGGATAGCCAGCCAAAACAAGTTTCAACTAATTATTTAAAGCACAATGATTTGGGCTTTATGGGTTTTTGGCATCAAAGAGAATTTAACAGGATAGTGCTCAGGTGCTCTATTTTTTATTTTCTTCTCACTAGAAGCACCTTCCTACAGTTGGGTTTATTCTATGTGGCATTTTGTGATGTGCTAGAGAAAGCAAACAGGCAGAAGAGAAATGAGATAAATCAGAGCTATGTTATTGTTGTCACTGGCAGTGAACAAAGTTATTAATTATAAATGTACAGGGAAGAAGGGAGGAAAAATTTGTCCAATGAGGGCAGGAACAGCAAAGTTATACTATAAAAATTCTCCTCAAAAGCATCACAGATTATAGTAAAATAAAATATAAAATATTTTATAAAATATAGTAAATAGTAAAATATAGTAAAATATCTGAATTTACTAAAATGTACATTTAATAGCATTGCCTCAACTCTCAGAAGCTGGGAACCACTAAACTCATCTCAAAAGAGATTTTCATTAGGGAAGACTGACATATTTTAAATTGCACTTGGAGCCTCTCAGCTTCATCAGTCTTTGGAGAGCCTCCCTTCAGCCACTCAAAAGCACATCAGCCAGTTCATAAAAGAGATTCCATTACAGTAAACACAGAAAATTAATGTGAAGCTGGAGCTCCAAAATACTGTTGAGCTCGATGGGTTAAGAGAGCATGAAGAACGATTCTTTTCCAAGGTAGCTGAAACTTTTCCTGTCTCCTTTATGTACAATTCCACTCTGCAAAGCACCTACACAAAAATGAGTATTTACAGAGCAAATACTTGACTGAAACTAAAATCACCTCATTTGAGTCAGAGGCACGTAATCTGAGGAATGTCACTTCTGGAGAACAAAGGTGCTTTGGGTTACCAAAGTGTAGCAATTTCTGACCTCACTTGTAAGGTGCTTGGTTGAACACTATGCTGGGACTACATCTAACCTCCTAAGAATGCAAAAATCAAAGACTATAGAGGAAGGTTGGTCTTGAAGGTTGGACTTGATGATCCTAGAGGTCTTTTCCAACCTCAATGATTCTATGAAATCTTTGAGTCTGCACTTGAAAATAAACAAGACCAGCAGAGCTGCCAGAAATCAGGATTGTTTAGAAAAATATTCAATATAAAAATATCCTTCTGCCATTTACTACCAGCCTACTGAGAGCCTGGTCTTCTATCTCATATCAAATCATTTAGGTTGGAAAAGACCTCCAGGATCATCAAGTCCAACCTTTGCCCAACATCTCCCTGACCACTAGACTATGTCTCGAAGCATCACATCTACTCGTTCTTTAAACACCTCCAGGGATGGTGACTCCACCTCCTCCCTGGGCAGCCTGTTCCAGTGCCTGACCACTCTTTCAGTAAAGAATTTTTATCTAATGTCCAATTTAAACCACCCCTGGAGCAGCTTGAGGCTATTAGTCATTAGTTACTTGGGATAAGAGACCAACACCTGCCTCACTACAACCTCTTTTTAGGTAGTTGTAGAGAGCAATGAGGTCTCCTCTCAACCTCTTCTTCTCCAAGCTAAACAATATCTTGGATCCTGTTCACATTTTCTTAGAGGCCTCCATCTAGCCCTTTCTGAAGAGAGAGCCTCAAAAGCACCCTTGAAGAGTATCTAACAACATTACACATCTCACATCTTCCTCAAAGGTCTTCACATCTACCACAAAACATGTTTCATCTTCAGTTGACACTGTAACTAAAGAAATCACAATTACTTGAGGAAGCAAAACTCTCTGTTCTTGTGAATGATTCTCCTTGTGAATGATTCTCCTTGTGAAGACAAAGTAATTAACTGCAAGACAGCGCAGGGAATAAGTCACCACCAAGATGACAAATTGCTGAACTGTTTCATCTCTGCAACTTTGGGATAAACTTCCCTGCCAAGGACTAGAGTTTGGATAATGAGACATCTCGTAATTGTGCTAATCTAGCTCCCATTAGAGAAATAAATTATCTGGTGCTAGGAGAGTCAGCTTAACTACCATAAAAATTTAACTTGAAAGAAAGTATATGTATATGTTATGGTAGGGTCTCCCTCCAGAGATGAATTGAAGCGATACACAGTGTTCTTCAGCATTTCCATTTTAACAGCAGCCTCAGATTTCTACATGAAATTTCAAGGTGCAAAAACAATGCAAAAGAAATGGAAAAAAAACCCTAAACCCCCTAAATCCAAGAATCAAACTGAAAGCTGGATTCAACCAATTAAACACGGAAGGATGACCCTGATATGCAGAGAAAAAGACTCGCTGTTTAGGGCACAATTTCTATAATAAGAGTTCTCACTTCCAGGAACCAGGCATTTTAATGAGCTGCTTAGTTCACACGTTCAAATTTCTTGGAAGTCTTTGGCATATGCAACTTAAAAATTACTCCTGAATCCTTCAGTTTTTAGTTTTTAATTGAAATTCTTACTGTCGGCCCTTTTTGAGAGGGAATAAAACCAATAATAAAAAAGTATAGTCTATCTCTAGTTTATAATTATATTTACTATATGTATCCTTCAATCCATACCCACCTGACTTACCTTTCCTATTTCACTATATGAAAAGTACACGTTATTTGTAATATCAAGACAGTTGTGCAGAGGATGAACTTTCCACCCAATATTAATTATTCCTCCTGCTTAACTCACAGGGAACCTAATAACAGCACATGCTTCATGTAGCATAACCTGTAAATTCACACATGACATACATGATATAATGAAATTCAAGGGATTAGAGCTTTTCATTCCAAACAACCTCAAGGAAATCAGAGCATCCAGAAACACGCTGTGTAGAAAATAAGAGATGGTTCAATAGTATGCACATTTTTAGTTTGGAGGCTGGATAAATAAACCTAAATACAAAACTTGGGCAAAAAGTTGCATTTCCTGTAACTATCTAGGCCAAAGGTACTGATAGCAACCTTAGCTTATTTTTTTAAAAGCCATTCTGTGGGAAAAAGTGTTTTTTGCCATAAAGCAGCTGCTGCAAACCCTCGTTAATATGATCTTAATTTCTTAGAAACTCTAGCCAAAAGAGAAAGGGGCTTTTACAATTCCCTGAGTTCAATATCAGTTTCTACAGTGCAGATATTTAAGACACTGCTGCTTAATTTAGTAACATTTTCATTATCCCCAAGGATTACTCAAGAACATTTACAAGGAAAACCATTTGTGCCGATTGTATGGGTTACTGGTAATTTGGGTTTGTCTTTCTTAATGGTATTTTAGATAGATATATAAATAAATCACAACCTCATTTTGCTTGCATGTGTCCAACCCCCAAGAACTGCCACATCCATGGTCCTTCCTGCTGGTTAGTGGGAAGAGCACGTGCTGGGAGCTGATGTTTCTGGGTGCAGCAGGGGCAGGACATGATCAAAGGGTGGGATTGATTTCCTGTGCCAGAAGCTTCAGAGAGATGCTACACCCATTTCCAGTTCCTCATCCCAGTCTGCTGGTGGGTGGATGTCATGCTCTGACAGTTGAACCTACCACACTCATACCTCTACAGCAGTTTAACCCAAACCCATCTGTTCCTGTAATGAGCTCCCAGCCTGTGAAGCCTCCACACCACCTCATCGACCTGTGGATGGTTCATACCAGAGGGGATCACCTCTACAAGGCACATACACGACCCCTGTCTTCACTATCAGGTTTCAATCATCCCCCTGTACTTGCCCTGACCGCAGGAGTTGGCCTCTGCTGACACAAGGAGCTGCCTCTGCTCCAGCCTGACCCCAGGTGAGGTCAGGAAACCATCTCAGCCCTGAGCTTCAGGGAGTGCTTGCCCCCTTTGAACACTGGAAAACAAGGGGGCAGAGATCACTGCTTGTGAAGCCTGCTCAACGTTACAACACTGCGTGTTTGCTGCTCTGAAACCACCACTGAATTTTAAACATTGGCCCTGCTACAAGGGAATCCTGCCTGAGAGAACCACTAAAAGCAACATTTTGTCCCAGGTACAAGCTCCTAACAGCATCAGGTTTAGTGCAGTAACTTCTGAATCCCTAATTGAAGCTCAGCCCATTACCAAGAAACAGCACTGAGCTTAATTAGAAACAGAAATCGATAACCCAGAAGGTAGGAGAAAGGTTTCAAGCAGTTTTCAGCATTGGTTCAAATTTCTTCCCCAGAATTGTTTCCAGGAATGATGAAAGCTTAATGCAAAAATCAGAGTTACCCAGATGTGCGATTCTGTTGCTACAGGGTTTAATGTGCTTTTCAAACACCTCCAGTCTCTTGAGAAGGACAACCAAGCCGTGCAGTGAGGTTGAGAAGCTGGAGGGAAGGGATACCAGCCAGAGGGACCCAGAAAGGCTTGAGAGGTGGGACCAGGCCAACCTCATGAGGTTCAACAAGGCCAAGCGCAAGGTCTTGCACCTGGCTCAGGGCAATCCCAAGCACAAATCCAGGCTGGGTAGAGTAGGGATTGAGAGCAGCCCCAAGAAGGACTTAGGGGTGCTGGTGGATGAAAAGCTCAACATGAGCCAACTATGTGCAAGTGCAGCCCAGAAACCAATGTCCTCCTGGGCTGCATCCCCACCAGTGCGGGCAGCAGGGTGAGGGAGGGGACCCTGCCCCTCTGCTCTGGGGAGACCCCACCTGGAGTACTGGGTCCAGCTATGGAAGCTCCAACACAAGAAGGACATGGACCTGTTGGAATGGGTCCACAGAATGCCACAAAGATGATCCAAGCACTGGAAGTCCTCTGCTGTGAGGTCAGACAGAGTCGGGGTTCTTCAGCCTGGAGAAGAGAAGGCTCTGGGGAGACCTTCTTGTGACCTTTCAGTACTTCAAGGGGCCTGTCAGAAAGATGGGGACAGGAGGGCCTTTTTACAAGGGCTTGTAGTGAAAGGACAAGAGGTGATGGCTTCAAACTAGAAGAGGGAAGGTTTAGATTAGAAATTAGGAAGAAATTCTTCACTCTGAGGGTGGTGAGACACTGGCACAGGTTGACCAGGGAAGTTTTGGATGTTTCATCCTCAGATGTGTTCAAGACCAGGTTGGGGGTGGAGGTAGGAGGGGCACTGAGCAACCTGGTCTACTGTGAGGTATACACCTAGACCCAGTTGATCTTTGAAGGTCCACTTCCAACCCAAACCATTCTATGATTCTTAATAGAACAGCTAAATTAACACTATTGTGGAATGATTACAGAGGTTACAGATCACGTCCCAGAAAGTCAGACCCAGACACCTTGGTAGATTTGTGCAAACTGAGTTTCTTTCCTCTTCTGGGTGCCCCAAACCTTGCTCTGAGTATTCATCAAGCCCACAGATTTCACCACCTCAGATGGTTTTGCTCTGCTGACAGAGGAGTGTTCAGCTTGGACAGTCTAGACCCCCAACTACAGTTCTGCTGCTCCATAATAACATCATCTTTTCCAATCTGATTTGTGTCACTGACTATTAATTTAAACCTTACTGGCTAGACAATAAAAGAAAGTGAGATAAAGTCTGTATTTTATCTAAATTACTACCCAGCCCTTGCATACAAAGCACACAACATGTTTTCTTACACTGCAGGACCAACACTGCAATAGATGGATTTTTCTGCCAGAATAAGGATTTACCATTAGGATTAGGATCTGTCAAAGCATAAGGCTTTTCAGCTCTACTGAAAACATTTCCACCCTTTCCTTTCAAAACACAAAATTGATAATTCTATCAAGACACTTCTTCTGCATTTGTTTTTTCCATGCAATTTGCTCTGGCAGCACTAACAAGGTAGTGATCATGTACAGCCTTTAATTTATCACTACAAATACCCCCAAACAAAGCTCTCCTTTTGCATTTTTAATTTTAGTACATTAACACAGTGATGCATTTAATGCATAATATTTAAGATCTGCTGTCAGACACTGAATGCTGTCTCAGATGACTCAAGAGCCAGCTTTCTGCAATTCCAAAAAAAAATCACTGAAAAGTAATAACACAGACAACAAAAAAGAGCAATTCTGATGCTTCTCACACAAACGATTCATTTCTTTTAAAGACTTCAGCCCTGCCATATCAATTTATAATGAAAATGGAAATTTTTTGTCATTTATTATTTTCTGGCTCAGTATTAACTCGTAGTAAATATTTCATCAGAAAGAGAAAACTCCCTCTAAACTCATTATCTCCAACCTGAGCTCCAAGCCAGGTGAGGGGAAGCTCACGTGGTAATTCCAGCCCGCGTCACAACGCTGCAGGAATCCCAGGGGTGCTGGGCCCAGCAATAAATTTCAAATATTTCCCAGCTGAAGAATGAACTTGTAACCTTCTCGGTATTTAACTGCCACTACAGCTCTTCCAGGCTGCAGGTTTTAGATTGAACACGAGCCAGCTGACTGCATTTTAAATACATTCATTATTTGTTTCCCCAGTTTTCCTTTCAGCACTTCCCACTCTTATCTAACGGAAATACTACGGATTCTTTTGGGGCTGGGGAGAGCAAAACAAATTTTTCCAGCACTCCCAAATTCTCAAATGTGGATGGGATTCAGAAATCATCAACTTTGGGGGGGTGAGACTCTCTCAGCTACCAATAATCCCCTGGACATTTCATGTTCTCTTCCATATTCAAACCACTTCTCCAATGTGCAAGTCAAAACTTTAGTGCATGACACTCAGGTACATGAAATCTCCAATTTGCACACAGAACTAGAAAATTTTCTTTTCTGCAACTCTTTGATGCAGAGCAGCCTTGTGAGACTGTTTCAAGGTGTCCCCTTGCTTTGTAGCAATGTGCATCTTCCCTTGTTTAAGAAAAAAAGCCTGAAAATGGGGCTTCCAACAAATCCCTCCCAGAGCTCTTCAGGCAGTTGCTCTGTAACCCATTTCTGTCAAAAGATAGCTCAAACCAGCCTGAAAAAAGAGTCTGGCTTAAGTTAAATAAAGTACCTCAGAGCTCACAAAAAGCAGCTGAGTCAATAGATGGAGGGGCTGTGGGAAGGAGAGATGTGGAGACAAGTGCCCACTAAGAGGAGGACAGAGCAGCTCGTGTCACTCAGTAGGATACACAGAATTAATTCCAAGAGGTTGACAGAAGCTACACCAAAAACCATCGTCTGCCAAGACATACTTTAAATTTTAACTATTTTGAGTTCCTCAAAAATCTCTTCATACCATGTCAAAGAATAATGAGGTTTAACAAAGGGCTGAGGTTCAATTTCACAGGTAAAAGCATAAAGAATGCTACTAGTGACAAAACCAGGTATTCGTTTATGACCCTTTCTTTTGTACTCCTCAAAAATGTAGGCTACAGAAATAAATACTCTTTTTCTCTCCAAACCCACCTAAAATACAAATGATTTCTCAACAACAAACACTTTCAAAGCAAGTGGTTTCTAACTACCTGCAAATTTCATCCACTGTACCCACACATAGGTAGAGATTTATAAATGTCTCTCTGAATTGCAGTGGTGAGATGTTTGTAGAAGGAAACAACGATGGACTCTGTGTTAGTACAATCTCTACTACACTACCATAATCTCCAAACAATAAACCCCAGGTGCTTCAAAAGGGAAATGCAGAAAAACAGATGAGACGAGGGAATTTAATACTCCAAAAATTGATTTCTTGTAGGAACTTCTGCCAGACTGATTTCTAAGAATAACAGAAGGAGCTTAAATTAAGCAAAATCATGCAGTTATTAAGTGTGAAGAGATGACAATTTTTCTAGTCTAGAAGAAAATGATCCAGTGATCAGAGAGCAGTTACTCAAACTATTCAACCCTTCAAATTATAGTAAGGCAGAAATACAATTACTCTCTAGAGTGACCTCTCAAAGGAAATTAAGAGTTCAGGTTAGAACTAAGTAGTAAAAATCAGAAATGTAACTTTCCGAAATGCATTCTGTATAATATATTAGTACTCAAGCATTAAAAGAAATTCTTTGTGTCAAGTGTGCAAGAAAAAAAATCAGCACAAAAGAGCTGGCAGAACATATTCTAAATCCTTGCAACCAAATAAAGAAATCACTTAGATTAGACAAGGAGCAAAGTGATCTCAAGATCACTTCCACCCTCCAAATGACCTGCCTGTATATCCTCCATTAAGGCTATAATCTCAGTCCTACCTATGCCTTGCTTGGCTTAATTGCATCATACCATTAATATTATTAATTTCAGCCACTGCCCATAAAACTCAAAGCCTCTTGCCAATTCTGTAACATATGTAGGTTGGGACTGAATTAAACAGCACAGGGTGAGTTGTGTAAAACCATCACAAAGTGCTATGAAGCATCAAGCATGGAAGTATTAGAAAGACAGAGCACATATCTTGATTCTTTTGGGCCAAGAAAGAAGAAAAATAGGCTTTTTTTGCATGACCAGAATTTGTTGGCTTTCAAAACGCTTTGAGTCACAGCAGAGCTGCAAAAACAAGCACTGACAATGTGCTCTCAATGTGAACCTCATTAACCTTCAGTTTTACCCAGACATGGTTAAACACAGGTGTGATGCAATGCAGAAATATTGTGGGAGTCAATATAAACCTGCCTTCATCCCCCACTCTCCTCAAGAGGAAGACTTCAGCTGTCCAATACCCAGCAGTTCAATGACCAACCTTTGAAAACTTGTTGATCCTCCTTATACTTTTCTTTTAAACCCAACCATCTCCAGTTCTTCTGTCCCAGAAACAAGGTTGTGTTTCAAAAGTCCCAAGTAAGACACATAAAATGTATCATATCACTTTAAGTACATATGCATCTAGTACTGAAATCTGTCAAGCTTTCATACATCGTGTGGATAGAGAAGTAAGAACCCTGCTAACGTGCCTTTAATAACATTTCAAGCTACAAAACTTATCACATTATGTAAAACAATTCTCTTTTTTTTCCTCATAAAGGTACTTCCTATAGATAAGCCCTTTTTAATGGTGATTCTGTGACTAAACTGATCCCTTCAGACATACTTCCAAGATCAACTTTCTAGAACCCCAACCCATTGTAAAACAACTTAAGCATATATATAGTGCATATATGAGCCACTCAAATGCCTGTAAATCTGAAGAATTTAAAATATTAATATTTAAAGTATTTAATATTTAAAAATATTTAAGTCCAATTAATTAAAAAAAACACAAGACAGATTTCCTCATGGAATGTAAGAAAGGTGAAGAAGCCAAACTTACACCTTTTTTTTGTTTCATAGGAGGGAGGGATCTTTAACTGACAACACAATAAAACTCCTGCAAACAGTCACCTGGAGATCTCTTCTCTCTGAAAATTGAATGTTTGACCTACCTTGAACTGTGAGTTCTGCCTGAGCTTCAATGGTCTCGTTCCCACTCTCTGCTATGCAGGTGTAGGTCCCCACATCCTCCTCGGTGACCTCGTTGATGGCCAGGCTGCCACCCGCGAGCAGCAGCAACCTCTCAGAGCTGGGAAACAGGACATACACGTGATGTGATGGACAAACTGACCTCAACAAAGAGCACACACAAGTCCTGAAATGTCTACGTGAACTGAGAATATTCCTGGGTGCCATTTAAACAGAGCCACATTAGAAAGGAATTTTTTAACTAGGTGGTCAAACTCCACATGTTGGAATTTAAAATGTTTTAAATTTAAAGTTATGTTTAATTCCATATTTAAAATTAAGTTTAATTCCATCGATGCCTAAAGTTCATCTTTTTGCACTTTCAACTTCAGTTCTTAATTAAATATTATCCAGGACAATAGGAACTACAATTTAAGAAAAATAAAATACAAGCACACAATAATAATAATAAAAAACCATTTTGCAGATACAGCTGGAATGACTTCTTGGTTGAAAGGTTAAGTGAACTGTAACACACCAGATTTCTGCCAGTACAACATAAGGAACCTCAATGTATGTTGTAAAATGCAAAGTAATTGAGTGTTTGCGAAAAGGTTGCCAAGATTTCAGAATAAGATACAGCTTAATAATTTGACAAAAGACAGATCCAACAAGTTCTAAAGTCTTTGTAATAGAATTTTCTCCCTCCCACTTGTAAAGAGGAGGGTTTATTAATCAGCCCTTATAAAATATCTGCTTTTCATGCTAAATGTAGTAGTTAAATGTAGCATTTTATGTCACAGGTAGTACCCTCAGCACTCCTCTCCCACTGCAACCATCAATCCCCTTCTTATGATACAACTTCACACATGAGTTTTCCAAGATTCTTCAATCCCTTCAAGCATCCACAATAAAATGCCAGTAACATCACCCATTAATACTGATTTATGGTACTACTATAATTGTTGGTCAAATTTCAGATTCGATACATTTAAAACAAAATCATTATGGGAATCAAGTGAAAGAAACCAGTCTTAAAAGCATCCAGGGAGATGTCCTACCCAGGTGTGCCATGAGGAAAGACATCCTGGTTCCAGGACCTAGTAACAGGAAGACTACAAAAAGTTTGTTTCATTAGAAGTGGAGGGAATTTGAGTGAAGATACAAAAGTAAGCTTGGAAAAAAAAAAAATTTCTTAGAAGCTTTAAAAAGAGAAATCCCTGATGAAATAGTAGAAGAGTGTGTGAACAACACTGCAAACAGGTTCTAGCTAAGAGGAAAATAGGAAGAACTTTGTCATTCCATCTTTTTTTGGAACTGCTCAACAGTGGTTCAAGGACAGAAAGTAGGAAGAAAGTAAGATACATCCTGGGTTATTCCGACAGTATTTGTTGTTGCTGTCAAAAAAAGGCAGAAGTCTCCTATCATGGATCAGATGAAAATGACTTTGTAGGAAAAAAGAATTTGCTTTAGTGGTTTTCAAAGGTAATGAAGAACAATCAGTCTCCTATCTCAAGCAAAAAAAAATCTGTACAAAGGAGATGTGAAGGGAAGCTGCCAAAACAGCATCACCTTCTCCTACCTTTTTAAATTCTGTATTCTATCCAGGTAAATTAATCAGATTTAAACACCACAAGTCTGTTCAATCTGGCACAAAAACTGAGCCTACAAGCCTTGGACTACACCACCTCCAAAGGCAAATCTGGCCATCTGTGAAAGTTCTAAGACCATCAAAAAAGACTGAAGAAAAAGATGCTCTTCTTGAACCTCTTTGTCTGACTCACTGATGGCCCATGAACACAGAAGAGCTTTCCAGGCGTGGTCAAGGTGAACAGAAACTATGACACTGAAGCTTATTTGTGAGAGTTGAACATGTTAAAGCTGCACTAAAATCAGGCCTAAAGAAAAAATGAGTAAGTCAAGTCTGGACCTCGACACATCCACACATGCAGTTTTGTATCTCCTTTTATTACGTAAAAAAGGATAAAGTTTGTTTCTGCATATCTACCAATCTCCATAGTTCCCCTTTTCAAAGCTACATGTGCCTTGCAATGCTTGTTTTCCCAGAGCCAGCTCCTGGGAAAGTGAAGGAACCTGTGTGTGGTGAGGCAGGAGGCTCGTGGTTACTAACAAGCAATGCAGATGTTAATAAAACTGTAAGAAATTACTCAATATTGTCACATTAGGCAACAAAAGTTTGTCCTGTAACATCTCAGATTATGTGCAACATGGTGGCATCCACCTGAATTCTCCTGTTTTGTCAAGAAACAAGGTTGTATCTTTTTCAGCCATCTAAATCATGGGCTGTGCTTTTATTCTCCTGGATTATTTTCCTCAAGAAAACCTTGAGGAGAACCTGGAGTTGACTGTTATGTGATCCAAGACAAGCTCAGTGCTGTTAAAAACATGTCAGGGAACAATTAATCTGCCAGAGCCCTCAGTGATTCCTTCTGCAGGAAGGAAGAATTAGCAGAAAGAAGGAAGAATTCCAGGCTTAAAGCAAAACAGCTTTCAGAATAAGATAAAAACAACTTAATTTTGTAAGGACAATGAAGCATTTCCACAAAAGAGCAAAGCAATCAGATTGCAGGCACCAGAGACAAAAAAATCAGCTTAATACAAAAGCAGTAATGTAATTTAAAGTGTCATTAAAACCAACAAAGATTGATCATTTGAGTGTCAGGCCACAGCAAAATCAAATTCAAGGCTGTTGTACACGTTCTGTACAGCCCTTAGTGACACGGTTGGAACATACAACGACTTGAGTGACTCTGGGTACCCAACTCACATGTTTTTTGTGTTTCATTATCACAAAATATACATAACCTTTATTAATTTATTGTATTCAAACAGCCAGTTATACCCTGAGGTTTTGGCTTGGGGTTTTTTTCACCTTTTAAATTACTACTCCCTAAACATCTTATAATCTATTTGCAGTCTCAGTAAAGTACAGCAGATAAAATTAAGGTTGCAAATTAGATTATTTTGTGGAATCTACTAGCAGAAAAAAAAAAATCTGTGTAATTACTCTGCTATGTTTAACCTTTATTGAGTTGAGCAAGTGTAATTCACTTAATACAAATCACTCCGAGTGCCTGGCAAACTATAATATGTCATGATTAAAAATATCCAACATTCATGTGAAGTATTAGGGACAAACTCCTGCACTAAGTCACCAGTCTCACAATCACCTACGTGTCTTTAAAATCTTTAATTTAACAAGTTCTGAAAAGACTCCTTGAAGTTCTAACAGCTTTACTACAATGGAAACTTTTAAGTTGCATTAACTTCACCACTTTCTCACTCAAACCTTCCTCTTCTTTCACTCAAATTAGTTTGGAAAATATTTCAATTGCAGCAAACTAATTTGAGAATATATTGCATTAAAGGCTGCTTGTTTGAATGAGTGCCAGAACTGCCATCAAAGTTTACTCCTATTTATCCATTAACATAAATCTTATTGCAGTCTTCAACAAATATGCCATCGAAATTAAACACCTCCTTTTTTTTCTAGTCTTATAGTAAATATTCAATTCCAAACCCCCACTGCTCCCAATCCTTAAAAGTAATTTATTTTTCCTCCAGATACAGGCTCCTACACACATTTCTCTTCACAATACAGCTTGAAAGGACACTTAATTTTAAATTAGGTTAATTGCTATAGTTAAAAAAGTAAAAATACACTCGTTTGCCTAGACCATTTAACAAGGGGTAAAATTATCCAAGTTTTGTTTCCCAATTCCATCCATACCCATATGTAGCCATGTATCAATATATGTATATACATGTATGTATATCTACATGTATATTAATGTCTGTAGTGTGTGTGTAGGGACAAAACTATGATTTAAGAGCTTTTCTCAGGCAGAAGGAACATGAAAACCTGCCCAGATGAGAAGGATCAGCTTTTTCCTGGGATAAAGAAAAGCTGTGCTAATAACAAAAGTCTTACTTTTATATCAAAAGGGGATTTTAATACTAATTAAATGCGATTTAATTTGTAATTAAATTAACAGACCATGCATAACAAGCTATGGTACCTATTTTGCTGCAGTCCAACCTCAGGCTTTGCGCCAAAGAATCTTAATTTTTAGTTCTAGAGATTTTCCAGTTATTCTATTCAAAAAGAATACTACAACAGCTGTTGAGGTAAATGGAGTTTAAGAACTTTTTGCTGTCTGCTGCTTGAATCTCCTCTCTGTTATGCCATAGTCAGGAGTAAAGACTTAGAGTTTTGGCACAGTTTGATCACTTTAAAGAACAATGAAGGAAGCTTATTCCTACAGAGTGAAAAAAAAAAAATCAAATTTTCTCCTTTACGTACCTCAAAAGTAAACTATAATGAACATGTTTCACTGTAAGAAAAGAAAAAAGCAGCTAAGTGTTGTAATAAGAAAATAAAATTATTTTTTTTTTAATCAACTTCAGTCAATTTGAGAATTTGAGCTCTGGATCAAATACCCAGAAGAAAATAGAAAGAGTTCTTTAGTAAGTGAGCTCGATTCTCCTCGGGCACTGGATGTGACATAAGCTAGAGAAGGATGGGGCAGGGAGGCAGCAAAAATTTATAAAGATACGACATGACATCATTTTACATGCAAGAAAAACAAATTAAGGTCTTAGCAGGCACATTTATTCTGACAATTCAGCCCATCTGATTGTGCAATTCTAATGAGTCTGTCCCATCCTTCGTACATGAATGATTTCTTATATTTACAAAAAATGAATCTAAATCATGTGCCACGGGATTGACAACGACACCGCTTCTCGGGGGCATGAGAACCGTTAGTCATTACCCAGGCAAGCTTGTGCTTCCCAGAGAAAGACAGTTCAAATTACAAGCCTCTGGATTTTTTAATTTAAGAGTTGCCAAAAAAAGAGATCTATTGCTATAGCTGGAGCTGGAGAGAGACTCACATCTCCCTTTAGCTGTGTCAGCCATGCTACGATATGACTCTACCTCTCGGTGCCTCATGATTAACTTGTTTCTCCATTAATCTCACCACCGACTTTGAGGGATGTTGGGAACATTCAAGTATCTGTTTGTAATTTCCTTGTTCTAGGAAGTATGTTCATTAGATAGACAAAAAGATAGTGCTCCTCGAGAAGATTAGTTCTGCTTAATACAAATTTTCCACCACGTTATTTTCACCACCAACGCCAAGGATTAATGAAGTAGTTTTCACTTAATCCTTTCCTGAAAGCCCACAATTTTTTTCATCAGGCCTAACATTTGAAGATTCTGTTTTAATGAGAAATTATGTAATTCTGCTATAAACCCTTGTTCTTAAATTCTCCTGGAACATTTAAAGGTGTACTGGACATCTTCATTGCAGAAAGAGGAAGGCAAGCACAGGGCTTCACATAGTAATGTGCCAACATGAAGACATCTTCCCTTTTTGGCAGTGCCCTTGTTCCCTTAATTGCTTCTTTGACTCTAGCAGCAATCTAAAAAGTAATATATTCTTAATAACCTTCCTGCCTCAAGTAAGATTCCTTGGTTTCAGATGTTTGCAAAAAAAATACTACAAGACTGTTCCATGAATTTCATGGCCTGTCATAACCAGCATTTGGAAACCAGCTTCTGCTCTCCTGGGTTAAAATTAAGCCGAAAAAACCTGTGCTCTACCTAAAATTAACTCCAGCTGGATTTCTACCATCATATAAAAATACATATGTTAGCCATTACTCACCCTTCTGTGATAAGCTCTTCTTCATTCCGTGTCCACCTGATATATGGAGCTGGAAATCCCCCGGCGACACACGGGAAGACCGCGCTTTGCCCAGTCACTCTGGTGAGTGAAGAAGGCTGCTTCATGAACAGCAAGCTCTGGGGCACCTCAGGATCTGCAAGTATTTTGTAAACAACAAAGTTGTTACTAAAGGCAGAATCAGAAGATGTTCATACTAAGGAAAAAAAAAAACAAACAACAAATGAAACATCTGTTCAAGGCCAGGTTGGATGGGGCTTTGAGCAACCTGGTCTGGTGGGAGATGTCCCTGCCCAGGGCAGGGGGTTGGAACTAGATGATCTTTGAGGTCCCTTCCAACTCCAAACATTCTATGATCTAATTTCTTTCCTGCATCTTCACAGGGCTCAATCATCACCTTGCCCACATGAATGGTTTGCTGTGGGAGACTCTCCCAGCTTCCCACGTGAACAGCTCGTTACCATTTCCCCCAGACATGTAAACTCATTTGCCACCACTGGGATCCTGACTCCTCAAACTCCCTGGGAAACTATTTCAGTGAAAAGCTACAGGCCTGAAACTGGAACTTCCACCAGCTAGCAGAGGTTGAGTAAAGAAAGGTAGAGGTTTGACTGTGTCCAGTCAACCTCAGGCAATCTCCTGATTCTCAGGTAGCTGCCTGAGAAAGTGCTTTTATGCGCCAGAAAACTAAATTACTGCAGCAGAGAGTCAAGCCTAAGCAAAATAAAAGAATCAGATGATTTGCATGCTGAAGGAACACAAGCTTTATAGTAAACCAAAAATATTCCACAGTTTGCCATCCTTATGGAAATGGTGAATCCTCTGAATTCCTTTTGGGCTTGCTTTGAACTGGGCTGGAGAGGGCTTGGTTTCTTTTTGTTCTCCCCTGGTTAAGAACAAGCACAAAGTGCCCACTGACTCAGTCTTCTACTAGAGGAAAAGACCATTTTGTCTGTGAGAACAGACCAGTACCCATCCCAAGGGCTGTTCAGGAATGTGCTCTGAGATAAACTACAACAAACCTGCTCAAAGGTGTAACATGATGAGGGTGCCAAGGTACCCAGGAGAACAAGGCCTAAGGGAAACACTTTCAGACTCAACCAAGCAAGGAAACAACATTATTTGTATTCCTTAGTAAGAGTTACCTTCAATCACCTACAGCAAAAACATTACAAAAGCAAAGAAACTATCTAGAGTCAAAAGAATTCAAAACATCAACACAATATGGAAGTTTATCAGAAAACCTTCAATCATCAAAAATCAGAAGAGTCTTAAACACTCCTTTGAGTGGCTGTAGAAGCATGAAGGCAAGATTAAAATAATTAAATTAAGCATCTTTTCCAGAAGTGCTATTATTCTAAAACTACAGCCTTAGTTGAAGGAAAGATAAGGCTTTCTGCTCAGAAACATCTAAAGAACTGAATCAAACAAATTCCTACTTGAAGCATGATTAATTTCCAAAGCCCAGCAAACACCTCAATTTAAAAGAGTTCCAACTGTAAGACTGGGGTATTTAAAATTATAGGTTAGTGTTTTAAATAGAAAAGTGACATAATTATGAGAAACAGAAGTAATACAGAAGTACTTATTCAAAGAGATCTCTGAAGATGCCACCACGTGCCTGAAGTCCACCTGTTGCCCACACTAGGTCAAGCCAACCACAGCATTGCCCAGCCTAGCCCCGAAGGCCTCC
This sequence comes from Brachypteracias leptosomus, assembly GCA_013401335.1. NCBI lineage: Eukaryota > Metazoa > Chordata > Aves > Coraciiformes > Brachypteraciidae > Brachypteracias > Brachypteracias leptosomus. The sequence goes on along the minus strand of VYZX01028814.1, from coordinate 470,926 downwards.
CAAGATGGCAATTTAGCAACCCCCTGAACGTTCTCCAAGCAGTGAAAACTGAATCCGAATTCCAACAAAGACTAACTCAGAGGAGTCAGCTCCAAGTTCTGGAAGTAATTAAGAAAACCCATACAAACCAGAGCTCATATTGCCCTAGTTTGGAAAAGCAAGACTCTCATTCCTGTCTTATTCTTGGTTGATTTTCAGAACTTTGTGTTAGGACATCTCCAATCACTCTGGGAGATGGTGTCATTTGAAAGAGAACACACTAAATGTGGAAACTGTTTACATCAGGACTGGACTTTTGCTCTTATAAAAAAAAATCTAAACATTTCAGCACAATAGGCAGAGCTAAATCTTTCCAAATAAAAAGTCATCCCCTTTTATTGGGGACTGAAGACTTCCCAAAAGGGTCTAAAGAACTGGAACTTGTTACCTGGAAGAACTTTGAGCTCTGCCTCGTCACTGTACTTGGGGGTCCCACCACTGTCAATGATGCAGCGATAGAGGCCCCCATCTGTCTCTGTGGTGTTGCTGATGACCAGAGCTCCACTGGGCAACTTGAACACGCGCTCATCCAGAAGGACGGGCTGGCGATCCTGCTCCCACCTCACCAACGGGGCCAGGTCAACGTTGACTTCACAGCTCAGGATTGCACTGTTGCCTCTGAACACTGAGGAGGATTCCGGCTGACTGGTGAACCTGGGAAGGCCTGCAGAGAGGAAACAGAGAAGTTTAAAAAGTCATGAATTAGAGATATTCTGAAAATGACACCAAACATCTCTGAACAGAAACACCCTATCCACCACTACTGGGGTAAGCAGATCACAGAGTCATTTTGGTTCAAAGAGACCTGTGAGATCATCAAGTCCAACCACTAACCCAGCACTACCAGGTCACCAGTAACCCATGTCCCTCAGCACCACATCTCCACGGCTTTGAAACCCCTCCAGAAATGGGGACTCCACCACTGCCCTGGGCAGCCTGGGCCAGCTATTAACAACCTGGCTCCAACCTCCTTTCAGGGAGTGGTCGAGAATGAGGTCTCCCTTGAGCCTCCTTTTGCTCCAGGCTCAACACCCCCAGGTCCCTCAGCTGCTCCTCACCAGACTCGTGCTCTAGACCCTGCCCCAGCTTCACTGCCCTTCTCTGGACATGCTCCAGCCCCTCAAGGTCCTTCTGGGAGTGAGGGGCCCAAATCTGACCCCAGGATTCAAGGTGCAACGGTTCAATAAAGGCAAGAACACAACATGGGTGAAGAAAGAGGACAAAGCATGGGCCAGAAAGAAGAAAAGCCTCCTTCCCCTCCATTTTCCATGATGATTAGCTGTATTATCTGCTCTACCTTCTGCTGCTTGCACAGAGGTGGCTGTGGGATCAACACTGACACGAGGAAAGCACAGCTTGCTCACTGCAGTAACAGTCTTACATTTTCATTCATTTTTATGCTCACACTTAAAACTAATATTGTCACAGAAGCAGCCTGTCAGTACTCTTGACATCTTACCTTCCCCTCTCCACAACGCACAGTTTCAAGTACATATTCTGATTTTTTCTTTCAAGTCACTACACTGTGTGCCTTCAGTGTAAAAGCTGGAAAGTGGGACTCCATGTTGCACAAATTAAACCATCCCCAGACAATTATTCAGGCATGAGGATGGAGCCTGCTGGGATGCAGCCTCTGGTAACCTCCAACTCAAGGCTGCTGCACACAGAGCAGAAAACACCAACTCTTCCCAGGAGATACTTCGTAGTCATGATTATACATGAGGGAGGCTGGGACAGCTCAGGTCAGCTCTCACCTTCTCTGCTGCTTCTAGCAAGCCTAAGGGTGAAACCTCTGGGTGAAATCTCTTAGCCATTACCTTCAAGTTTCAAAAGTTTGACCTAACTGGAAAAATCCATTTATCTCTTGTGAAGATGATGAAAAGGGATGGGTGAGTTCTCTGCCTCTTGTGCCTCAACTTCCTGACAACTGCTTATCAGCTATATATTTCTGCTGAAATTCCATCTCCTGTAGTTTCCTCTGTCCACATTCACTATATTCCACTCCCTAAGGATCCTTAACACACAATTCTTTAGTTAGTTGATACCTTCTCTCATTTCCAGCTTGAATCCCTTTCCACTTTCAGGAAAATTCCACAGGTTTCTTGTTTGTCTTTAAACTGTCTGATATTTGCTTGCCAGGTTCTTTTAGAAATCTCTGGAGAAGCAGCAATAAGCAACATCTGATGTCACATCTTCAGACTTTTCTCACTTCAATGAAAAACTTCTTTACTTGGACTGTAGAATTGTCCATTATCAGCACCCACTTTCATACAGACTTTAATACTTTTCCTAACATTTTAATATAAATTTCTCCCACAGAAAAACGAGTCTGAGGCCAACAGCACCAACTCTGGTGCTCTGCAAACAAAGCCAACCACATAAGAGATTTATTTGAGCAAACCCACAAAACACCATCTTCACATCCTACATTAAACATAAGACCTATAGTAAAAGACCCAAATCCACAAACTATCACATGCCACAATGTGAGTAACCAAAAATATTACTGCAGAGAGAAGCAGCAGCTTCCATAACCGTGTACAGTTCCACTTCCAACCATTCCATGCTTTCCCTCCTCCTGGAGCTCCGTCTGGAGGCTCTTTCCACAACTTCATTCCTCTGAGAAGAAAGTTTCTCCTTTTCTCCTCCTAGTGTATATTTAGAATCAACTTCTAGTCCTTTGATCTTGGCCTTGTTTTGGTATTATTTTGCATATTTGATACTTGTTCTTTGATATTTATCTGTTTCTCCCTCCCTCTAAGGTATTCATTGGAATAAAAATCATAGCTTCTTTCAACCTGCCTTCTGCTTAATCAAGCTACAATCTTCAGCTTCTTTTCCTCTATAGTCTTCAGCTTCTTTTCCTCATTCCCCCAACCACCCTGTCCATCTGTAGGACTCAGAATCACAGAATCATCTGGGTAGGAAGGGACCCAGGCAGAGCAGAGTTTGCTACAAGGTCAGAGCAAGTTACTCAGGGATTTGGCCAGTCGGATCTCAAAAATCCCCATGGATGGAGATGGCACAATCTCTTGGACAACTTGTTGTACCACCTAACCTTCCTCCTTAAATCCAGTCAGAACCTCAGGTGCTTCGACACATCCAATGTTTCTTACTCTCAAAGTGCCCATTGTAATTTAAGATCACAATCATCCACAGAAATGTAGTAAAATTGCTTCTCTCTGTCTATGGAAAAGACCTTCCTAGAAGATTTAACAATCACTTCAGCTCTCTGAACACGGGCAGGTTACAGTCAATCCTATAATCCACCAACGAGCCACCTTTCCTCTCATAAAATCACTAGTTCCTCTGTCTCAGCTTAGTATAAAACCAAGAATATTGCTGTATCTGCCTGACTTTGCATGCTGTGCTATTAAATCTCACCATTTAGTCTTTAACATTAATTTTTCCTATAAGACCACCAAGGCCACAGCAAGAGTACCAAGGTCTCCTAAATTTGCTGCACTTGCTAATTTTGTAGGTAAATACTTAGTTCTTATAGCCAAATGACTGATGAGGTTGTTAATCATGATCTGTCTCAACTCTAGACCCTGAGGGATCTTTCCATTCCAAAAATCTCCTTCTCAATAGAACCCATTAAGTTTTCCTAATTACCTCTGATTCTTATCAAGCTCAATATTCTCATTTCATTTCTATCATTTTGACCTTTTACGGTTTCTAGCGGGACAGGGGATCAAGAGGCTGCCTTGCAGCATTCCCATCATATCATAGTGCTCCAAGACCTCACTTGTGCTCTAACTGATAATGTTGCTGGAGGACCAAAGCCCTGTAATTTCTGACACAAAGTTCAACTAAGCCTTCACTTAAACCCTTCTCCAGGACTATTCGCTTTGGGGCCAAGACAGGCATCCTATCTCCTGTTGTATGTGGGTGCTCCATTAAGGTTAAATCACCTTTATTTAAGATGGTTTCATTACTCACTAGTAATGAAATTATAGTTCATTTTCCAGGTCATCTTAAACACCAGTAAAACCTTTATTTGATCAGTCATGGGTGGTTTTAAAATACATATTTAAACCTAGGCTATAATTTTGTCCTAAAGAGTAATTTTCTGTTATTCCACGATTATTTGCAATTTGCACTGCTTAAAAGCCTCCATTGTGGAGGAGGCCCCTTTTGCTGGAGCCAACAGACAACCACAAAACAAGAATGATGCATTCCAAAAGGCGCTCAAAATAGAAGCCTTAATTACTATTAATTCAGAGACCTGTTTATAATCAGGTCTCTGAGTGCTGGCACACCTCCCGCAGCAGCATATTACTGAAAAATATCCTTTTATCAACCACTCCGGGGTCTTTCTGATACAGAGCTGCTCTTTTCCTCTTCAAAATATCAATTGATCGGCTTGTAAACCTGCATTTCCTTCACTTGTTAAAGTTGTAAGGCATTTTGTTGAAGATATCACCCCATCTCCTGCTAAATTAATCTAATAATAAATGATACTTTGGGGTTCTGATATTAAAGACTATTTTTTCCCGTTGCTACGTACATTAATCATTCTCTGGCAGTGCACATACATTACCCATCGATTTTAGGACACTGCAGGAAAATACTACTGACCTCACAGGAACGTAGGTTAATAAACTCAATTTAGGAAGGATAATTTTCCACTTGGAATGTTCTCTAAACACTGAGAGGAGAACTTATAAGCAACAATGTGAGTCTCACATGCATAGAATAGGAATTAGATGCACCATAAACATTGAATTTTCTGCCAGGACAATGCAAATGGGGAGCAGGGGGTAAATCAACCCTGTCCCATTTTCTCCCTCCCTTTTGATGAGAGGAGGGTAGAGACAAAAGACCAGAGCAATGGCAGGAATGTGAGTGAACAATCTACTTCATGCAAATGTGTTCCCTTCAGCTGGCATTCCCAGTCTAAGCATCACTGAGATTTGTGGCCCATTGTCTCCACTGCTGAAAAAGATGTGCCTAGAAGAGCCATAATTCCCATGCTCCTGGAAAACACAGATGGTGAAGATTCTGGCTGCCGTCAATGGGGCCAGTATTTCACCTCCTGTACTTTCCAGCAGAGGAGGAATTCACTGTGCTCAACCAGATGCTAATCTCCTTCAGCAGCCTCTCTGTGACCACGGCCAACATCAATCATTTTCAAGGAGGTTGAAAGAAAAAAAAACCCCACACTTTCATAACCAACAATTACTAAATAACCTGTTCACAGAACAACGTTCTACCTTCAGAGTAAACATTCACTTTAAATGCCCCTTTTAAATGCTCCATTTTATTTAGCATGGCTGCTATTGCCATACACATTTAATCCTCTTTAGAAACCTTTTGGCATCAGTCTTGCCAAATCAAGACTGCAAAAGAGAAATAAGAAAAGAGAATAACTTCCTCATCTCTAGGGCAACACAGGAACTTGCATTTTCCCAGCCTATGGCAGCATTGGGTACCTGCACTATGTGTCACAAGCCTTTGGATGAAGTCTTTGGGAGCATTTTGTCATGTGCCTGAGTCTCCTCTATTGCTACTCCACAGACTGGAATTCAACATAATCCTTTGTGTAGGTATTAAACAGCTCTAAACGCACACACACGATGTGTCGATGCAAGTAACTGTTTCCCAAAGCTAAACCAGGCTTTTTTGTGACATCTTAGTGTACACAGCAAATATTTTCCCTGTTTTTCTTCTGATGATTTCTATTGCAGTACAGAAAAAATGAAAGGAGTAGCTGACAGTGTTTCCAAACCTGTTATGTCCTGCAAGCCAGCTATGAAAATCCTCTCTTGCCCAATGTGGTGGTCATACAAGCTCCTCATAATTTACCCAAGTCTAAACTAACTTCAGCATATCATTCACAAGCATTGCCACCCTTCAGCTTTCACCTTACAATCCTCTGGCTTTGTACTGCTCTGTTCAAACACAAAGACTCTGAATGATTTTGCAAACTGCTGATAATTTTAAGACATTTCCATTTTCACCCCCCTATTCTTGTTTGCCTAATCAAATGTGAACTTAGACCAAGCTATTGCTGCTTTATTAAAGGAGCCTCTTGGGATAAGTGAAGATTTGAGCAAAGCAAGTAGGCAAAGGGGTAGGAACACGACACCCTATTGTTAAATGGGTGACAACATCTGCTCCCCTCAGTGAAGCAGCGGATCTCCAAGATACCCCAGATTTTGTTAGTGCATCAACTTCTCACCCAAAGCCTGTTAAAAAATTAATAAGTCCAACCATCTGTGGGCACTTCATTAAACGATCACAGCTCCTTTGCTTTGCCTTTGCTCCAACATTATTCAGCATCATTTGTCTGAGAGGCTGAGGTGTGAAACATGTTTTAAAATACAATTGTGTTAAGAAGACATATTTCATGAATCTCACTAGCGAGTGGATTAGACTTCTTAATTACAAAGCGCTGCTGGAGAACAGAAGTCCAGCATTCCTTGAATCAAGATAAGGGCAGATGCTTCCAGGCCTTTCTACAAAGGAGAAATACCAACTATCACCTAATTTGTTTCCCCCTTTGCAAACTAGACAGGAGAGAACATGGCCTGAAATATGGGTGGGAGACAAAAGTATTCTTAGAAGGATTCTAATACGAAGAGAAAAAAACCCACCACATCTCCTCATTGGCTAAACTGATGCTGGAAGTATATGGAACATTCAATGTGAATAAGAAATTCATACACAGGGTTAGATTACCTGAATTTGACATTGCCACCATTCTCTCAGACTTGGATCTGATCTTGATTAAAAACAAAACTAAGAAACTACATATACAAAAGTTTAAGGGGGTGTCAGGACTAGTAAAGCACATCAGAATATTCTAAAATTTACCAGGAAAAAAAAAAAAGTTTCTCTCAATTTGTTTTTAAAAAAAGCATTTATATAGTTGTCTTTTAGGTAGCAGTGGTAGACTTGGCAAAGTCTAATATCCTGAAAGCCCAAACTGAAATATGATAGCATGGAGATGTCAGAAAAACCTCACAAATTGATGGGATCAAATCTGATAGAGTATTGCAGATCACTTCTGATTTTGACCCAGGACACAAAGCTCACAAGTACCTGTTGAGGTCAGTCCATCAATTTAAATACATAGAGAGATGCTGACTTCTTAAGAAGCTTTGCTTAGCCTTGAACCACTCTTCACACCCAAACCAGGACACAATCATCCCATGTGAGCTTCTCACAACAGCTTGATGGAAAGAAATGAGACAAAAGTCGCTAAAATAATCCTGGTGATACCACCAGATCCGTGACTGACAGCACAATATTGAGAAGAGACAAGACAAATATCTAGGAAAAAAAACCTTGATGATGCCCCTTTTGCCAAAAACTACCTTTCCCAGAAATCCCAGGAATAGAAAAGTACTAAAATAGACCATGGAATAAAGAGCAGACACGATGTACATCCTGAGATAGTATCAAATGTGTCCTGGCAGAACTTCTGATAAAGATAACTGAGTAAGTGTGGCTGCTCAAGTCAGAAACGTAGCAGTTATGGAAAAGCCTTGTGTAAAAAAGTTCAGCTATATCTAAAAAAACCCCCAAAGAATACAGAAAGAAAAGAAGATAAGAAGTTAGTCCAGCCTTCCTTGCTGGAAGTAGCTCAGAAACCTTCTGGAGGAAACAAAAGAGCTCCAAAAAGAAGAAATTATCTTTGATAAGGTATTGAAGATGTTGAAAAACAAGGACAACAATATAACCAAGGTTAAACAAACAAATCCAAATTCTAGTCACATGATATCAAGAAGAGATCAATAAATTATTCGAGGAATAAAACAGGAATGAGGAAAGTGATTGAGTGAAGATCTTCAAAACTACAGAGGTCATTAGTGACAACCAGAAACCACAAGACAGTTCATGGGAGGTGAGGTGGAAGATCTCAGCTCATGACACAGCAGAAGGTCAGGCTCAGAAAGTGCTGCAAGAAATGACACAGGAATAGAGAAAAAAAAAATAATTCTGCTGAAGGAGTAGGTGACATAATAGTACCATTAAAATCAGAGACACGACTTGGAATGAAAGGGCCAAAGAACAGAAAAGCTTCAGCATCAACAGCAGCAGCTCAAGGGAGCAGGAGAAGCTGCGGTAGCCACAATGAATTTGATCTATACGGGCACTGGGAAACAAGGGCAGACGACATTTCTAATACCACAGAAAAATGAACCGAGGGCATGAAAACTACAAAATAATTTATCTGGTGCTGTTGAAATCGTTCTAATAGAGAGGACACTGTGGGATTTTAAGAAAAGACCTTAAGGTAAGACATGGAGATTGCCTCATCATTTAAGAAACCTCAGGTCTTGATCAAAAGACTGCCAAAAAAAAAAAAAAGTCCAGGCTCACAATTACTCTTTCTAAACCAAAATCGATCGCCATAACAAAAGAAGAATAAGATCCGAGTGTTCTGGTGAAAGAAAAGAGCCTGACAGGTTAAATAATTTTAGATCCAGGCAAGGCTATCAATTACTAAAGCTCATGTGAACAAGCTATTCAAAAGAAGATTAATGCATGGGGAGGACTGTCATGATAAATTTATCAAGAAACTGGAAGAAAGGAAAGATCAGAAAAACTTTTGCAGGCAGCTCTATAGACAGTGACAAAGACAGCTGGTACCTGACAACAGGCATTTAGAGAGGGGAAATAACCTCAACAACTCACAAGCCATGGAGAGCAAAGAAAAACCTCAAAAATAAGAGTACTTGAAGATTGACGTAACAGGAGACAAATGAAATGGAGAAAGAACTTCTACAGATATAAATATCTAGCTGAAAAAGATGTCTAAAGACGAGGATGCATGGAAGAGAAACATTAAAAGCTAGGAAATTATTCCCCAAAACTAGAGCTCCCTGAAAGGGATGTGGAGAAAGACAGCCAAGGTGTGGATTTTCACACCACTGACCCTCGCAGTGCGGCCACTTGATAGCAACGAAGCTCATCATATCAATTTTTTAAAGGTCTCTCCATAACAAAGCCTTTCTTTGCTTTATTTTTGATGTGTTCCGTTTAGGAACTGTCAGAAAAGAGCAGACTGATGGTGCAGCTCATCCAGGAATATGACTTCAGGAGCTAGGAAAGAAGGAAGAGCAACACCTTTGCAGAAACCAGGAAATAATCTAGAGGCATTTCCCCACGATCCCCTCAAAATTAGGGGCTTATATAGGCAAATAAGGAGTTGTAATTCATTTTTAACATCTTTATTCCTAGTGTACTTACATAGATGATGAGACATGTTTTTAAGAATGTGATTATGCTTTTAAGGATGTCACAAAGAACTAAACCTCACTAAAATCAACTCTAGCAAGTTTCAGAACTTAATTTTTCCTTATTAAAACAAAATTTCCTCCATTTCGGTTCCTTTTCCATGTCATTAAGCTTCCTCTTGAATCTCTATTCTGGCAAAAATTAAGAATTAATGATATGCACCCTTCTGCCACAATACTTCTTGCCCTGGCTGCTCCTGGGTCAGCTTTGTGTTGGGTAGGTGTGATAGTATAAATTCTTCTCTTTTTCAAAATGCAATATTCTGTTGCTCAAAAATCTGATCAGTGCCCGCATGGAGACCCTTCCCTTTTACACTAAGTGAAGCTGCAGTCTCGTTGAACCCCACACCAGAAAAAGCAGGGAGTTAAGAACACAGGCTGCACATGTAGCTATCACTCGGCTGACAGCTCGGGATTTACTGGGCAATCTATGCCGAGAGCTTGTCAAACAAAATTACAAGAGGGATTTGCTGGTGCTGACACATACAACGTAAATAAGGAAAAATACATATTTGAGGGGAAATATTAACAAATGAGAAAGCTCATCTAAATAAAGTTCACCCAACTTTCATGTTTAGGGGCATCGAGGCATCATCAATATGCTCGCACTTGGATCGTGGGCTAGAATCATCCATCAACAGATCATCTACTAGAAGCCCAAGTGACTGGAGAAGTTTGGCTCTGAAGTCCCCTTTCACAGAATTCCTGCTTCTCCAGAGATTAACTCTATTGCCTTGCATCTTTTCAAAGCCAAAGGTCAAGATCTGAATGTATACTGCAAAGAGTTTTAATTGGTTAGGATTGATAGTAAGTTTATATTATTTTTTGAAGCACATTAACCTAAAGACAACTTTGTCCATTAACAAAGCGCACAAAAGACACTTCCTTTGCTAATTACAAGACAACAATTTAAGTTGCTAACTGGTAAACTGATAAAGCCTAATCTTTGTGGTTTATAATGACCCAAGATAATGCCTAATTAAGGAAATCTTAACTTAGTGAATGACCACGGAATTTAAACACTTCTGCATGGTGTATTTAAGAATCAAGCTTAGCTACCACCACCACCACCTTCAACAAGGTGGAGAAGCAAGATGGGAGATCCCACCACATGGCAATGGGACAGCTGGTAACGGGCAGCTGAGGTTTCACCAATCTGGGGGGGTTTCTGCAGCTACCCATCTGAGAGAAGGATCCATGGCCAATATTAAATCATAATTCCAAGCCCTCTCCTGCCACATTCACGCAAATGCTGGAGGAAAAACTGTGCCTTAACTCTCCAACACCACGTCTGAGGTAGACTAAAACACTGGCATCATTTTATTTTGGCATGTTTTGGGTTCTGTGGGAAAGGAAGAAAGAAAAGCCAACCTTTTCAGGTTGCATACCCAAGACATGAAGCACTCAACAGCACAAATCACTTCAATCACTTTGTTCCCATCTCCCTAATTTATACTGTTACTTTTCAAAAAAATGAAAGAGTAAATGACAACAGCATCTATAAATTTGATTTTTCCCCAATGTTACACTCAAAATATTTATAATAGTTCTGAATCTGGACCTTTGCTTTCAATCCAAGTACTAATATAGACCAGTGCAAGGGCTCACATGGGTTTTTTCCCTACTTTAACTGGACCAAAGTGGATTGTAAGAATTTGGAATGACATCTAAAGTAACATTTATTATCTGCAATGTCTGTTTCTGGCAACAGCTGACAGCAGCTGTACAAACTGCAGCTTTCCCATTTACCTGTCAGTGACAGTAAATGCATTTTGATCCAAGCCAATTTATGAAAAATGCAGATGCTTTTTTTCATAGAAAAGATATTTTTGCAAGGAAAATTTATCACCCACGCCACTTACTTTTACTGGTTAAGTGCTCTTAAGTATACTCCACTGAAGTATCTATGTTCTTAGTTTTCTTCCAGTTCCAAGGTACATGAAGTTCTATATTTGAGAAGATCAGATCAAGGTTTATTCCCCACCTTGCTCTTAAGGGAAATATTCAATACTGAGTAAAAACCACTGTTATTTCTAACTCAACTGCATCTCCAAGGAGCTGGTTTCTACATATAGTTGTGCTCAGTCACTGAGCCAAGCTTCTCTCTTATCCTTTGGGGATGACACAGACAGAGTCCAAGAAGAAATAAACCACTATCATCTTCAAAGCCAGGCAAACTTTGCAAAAGAAGTGAGATTCCAGACCTGTACAACCTGGCTGCTTCTATGGGAGTTATGGCAAAAAGCAGAGAGAAAATTTCAACCCTGATTAATGTTTGAGCAAAAGTCTTAACTACTCACCATTGTTTACACACAAATAAATGATTTTGGTATTAAGTAACAGACCAGAAATTTTCCCCCTGTCACAAGGTATTTCTTTGATGATGTGCCTCGCAAAGCTCTAGGGTTCACTACAAGAACACATCCACCCAGGTCCTCCTCTCTCCCACAGGCTGTGCTCAGGGTAATCATTTCTTGGCCACAATTTTACTTACTGCACATGAGCCAAAACTGTAATGCATGAGGAATTACTTATTTCTACTTGGTCTTCTCTTGGCGTGCTCATTTATGGCATCTTGGTACAGTAGAAAAAGTAATACTCTCAATTTACTGAAGAGAAATTCTTTATTAGCCCATTGAGAAAAAGGCAGAGCATGGAGAGCTTCTTGAGCCCATATAATGAGGCTGCAAGAAGCAGGATTAGATATCAGCATCTCCTGGATCATAACCCAGTTAATTCCTCCAAGCAGAGGAGCTGCTCATCCAGGCCTCCAGTGGCACTTAGACAGCTCTTCTAGTCATCAATTTGGAAGCCCAAAGCTAGACAAATTCCAGATGCAAATAAACCTTAAAAAGGCAATCTAGTCAGCTGAAAATCAGACCAATTTCTCACATGAAGCTCATTCTCTAAGGCTGATGTATTGACATCAAGTAAATAGCACTGGTCAAGCCCAACTCAAGGGCACCCTCATGATGGAGAGGTTCTGTGTGATGCAATCCCCTGACAAAGGGGTTATAGATCTTCCAATCCCTAAGAGACCTGAGCCTTTTAAAACAACAGTTTTCTATGAAGTACTTTTTCTAAAAGTAATTACAAAATGAAGATTTGAAAAGAAGATTTCTATGAACGTTTATATAAGAAATAATAATATAAGAGGATTATTTAATCAAGGTGGGAAAAACAAGTTCAGGAGTTAATCACCAAGTGGTTTTTGAATTAATGAAACTCAGACATACTTTAAGTTAGCATCATGGCAGCAATACAGCTACTCCAGCAGAACCAAGCATCTTACATATAAAGCTCAAAGCTGAGCATTATCAAATATAAAGATAAGTGGAAGAAGAGGAACAGATGAATTCACTGGTGGGAAAAAAGACAAGAGCTGAAACAATTTAGAGACCAATGGATATATAAAACTGATAAACCCATATAAAGACACCCAGTGCCGCTACCCTTTAGATCTTCATATATTTGGTCCCTCAATAAAAGATTTAACTAAGTAGTAGTAAATAGTGACTGGTAAAAAAAAGATCATCTTGGGAATATTTTTAAGCTAGGATCATTAGACTTTTTACTAAAACACATACAAATTTAGTTTTCCAAGATGAGTTACAGGCAGAGCTCCCCCAGATTTTGTACGTCTTCATTTAAATCCGTTTGGCATGAGCTATTCCAACCCTTTGCCCTTCCTCAGATCTAACTGGCACTTAAGTATCAAAGACAGATTTGCATTTCAAAAGCCAATTAAAAAAACATACTGTAGTGAGGCACTGATTAAAAAGTGTTGTGGCTTTACATAAATTAGGCAGTTCCTTTGACTTGCCCTGGTTCAAATCCATCATAATAACAGCAAAAAGCTGTATGTTATATGGACTACATGACCAGCATCCCTTCTCCCTCCACTACCCTGAGATTGGTGGGGTCATTCTGGTTTCAAAGAAAGGAAATACTCTGAAAAATAAAAAATTATTCCACAAATCCAGTTCCAAGCATGATAACACAAACCTGTGCAGTGAGATGAAGCAAAGAAGGAAGAAAGACTGGCAATGACAATCTCAACCTTCATTTGCATGAAGGAACCAAAATGGGGAAGCACATTGAATGGGAAGAGAGATCCATGCATCATGGAACTACTGATCATTAAAGAAAACTTATGAATTTGTTTTAAATTTAAAAAAAATCAAGGATTTACCATTGGAAGCCTGGTAGGACTGTAAATAACTTAAAAGTTACAGGCTAATTATGCTGATTTAAAGTATTCTTTATGTAATACTTGATCATAACATCTGACTTGTGATCTAAAAAGCTAGAAACTTGGTAAAAGAAAGCTCAGGTATTGAGGGTGGGCCTTTTGGCTTGATTTTTTCCTCCAGTGGTTGACTAAGCCCCTCTGTCACCTTGCAACACCTTGTGCTATAAATACCTGTCATCCTGCAGCAATAAAAGCACTTTGGTTTGATGCTCAAAAACTTTAGATCCATCAAACTATAGTGTACAGAAAGTCCTTTAAATAATTGGAGTTTATCAAAACTGATCAGCCTTAATGCTAGATCTCTGTGCAAGACTCCCTGAAGGTAGATTGTTCAGTGTTATCCATCAGCTGGTTGCAAAACCAGCACAGTTAGAAGCCTGAAAACTCAAAACCTCTATTTATTCATATTTTTACTGGATTTTCCTTGCCCTGGCCTACACGACTCCCCAGATTTTGTCATCTGCAGGCAATGATGTTGTTTAATGAGTAAGAAGCAGTTATAACATGCAAGCTACACTACATAATATTCTCTTTTAAGGAGATCAGGTGCATCACAGTACAACATGCACACACCATATGAATTCACCACATCACTGCTCAATTAAGAAGGGAATTAGCTGCCTCCCACTGCTATCTTAAGGCTGAGCAGAGATCTTACTAAGCTAACTAGCCCCACACCTACCAGCCTGAAAGCTTCCAATTAAAACAAAGAGGAGGGGAAGAAATATTAAAAACCACTGGCAAAATTCAAAGATTCAAATGAGATTAATAAAAGCAACTTATTAAACCAGAATTTAAATATTTCATCTCTTATTCCAAAGCCTTCAGCAACCACAGCTACTCTTCCCCCAACCAAAGGAGTAAACTCTGTGTAGTCTTGCCCAGCTCTTGGTACTTCCTCAAGGTAGTAAATAGGTTTTCACACACCTACATTTGACAAGTCTTTGGGATCAGCAGCAAATCTTACGTGCACTGCAGCCAGAGGATGCTCTTGTGCAGGTTTCTAACTCAACAGGATGCATCTGGAGCCTTTCCTCTAATTCTGAACACAAAAATTATCATTTTTTATTGCATGGACTTGATCAATTATCTTCTAATACAGCTGTTAGGCCAAAAAGGGACAAAGAGGCAACTTTTGTTGTGTGGTAAACATTCATATTGGCTTGGGTTTGACTATATTCTGTTATCTAGAAAAGGCATTTTGAAAACCAAATTCACCAGAAATGCACTGGGTTGGTTTGTTGGGGGTTTTTTAATAGTAAAAGGCTCTTTAAGATTCTATCGTTTTAAAAACTATCAATTAAAAAACTTCTCCAGCTATACAGGAAAAATAAAGTGGAAATTGTGATGCTCTTTGGTATTACCTCCATTTTTAACCCCATTAACCTTCCCTAATGATCATACAGCCCAAAACGCTCACAGAAGGAAGGAGCTGGGTGAGCTCATGTGGAAAGCAGCCGAATTAATCACGACGGTGGCAATGGAAGAAGGTGGTAATTGCCTGAGATAAGTGTGGGAGAACTGCTTTTATTGTCCTCATTGCCAAGAAACTTCCAAATGTATTTCTCATTGGAAGACTCTGAAAGTCGCTCCTTTAAGGTATAAAACCCCAATTTGAATTTATTTTTTTTATTTCTGACAAGTTTCACCACAATGCTATGAGCGAACTTCATTGAAACACCACCAGAATATAAATGACAGCAAGCAGCAGCTCTGGGAGATGCAGGAAGAATTCATTACCTCGAGACATTTATTAAGAAAAAAAAACACAAACAAACAACAAACCAACAACAAACTATTCAAAAAAGATTGGCAAATATTAGAGAAACAAAAGAAAATTGCTTCATAGGCTTTTCTTCCTAGTTCTGCTGCCTTAGTTTACTTTTCTTTTCTTCTTCCAGTTGGTTTTTCAAGTCTTACTAAGTAATTAGAAGTCTCTTCCAGCTATAGTGTTCATAAAACCATACACAATCTGACACTCCCTCAGATATAAGCCAATGACATTCTGAAAAACGATCCCTTGCCCTGGTCATATTCTTTAGTTTTACATTCAAACTTCACGTCCTCACAGCTTTCTACGCCCTAAATAAAAGCTACTACCCCAAGCCATGTCTGAAGGCCACTCAAAACACCAAAGCTGGGGTTTCTTAATGTTTGTCAGGAAAGTTTTAAGCATGTGGTTGGCTGTTACTTCTCAAACTTCCTCGTCTAATACTTAAGAAACAAAACAAAACCTCAGCACTCCTCCTTCTTCTGACAGTCTTCCCATTCTTTAGGGACCCTGCACATCACCAGCTTTTAGGACCTTCCCAAGTCTTTCATGACAGAGGGCAGATAAATTGCAACACATACCAGGCAGAAAAAGTTATTTTTAAGGGTGTTTATGCATCAAGAAAGCAGAATCTTGCTCTTTCTTTTCACTTCTAAGCTGTGGTAGATGTTCATTGTGATCACACACACCTGACTTATTTAATCCATTTGTTGTTTTCGTCATCTTCAGAATTTCCTGAGAAATACCCACATATTAAGGTACTTAGATGGACAGAATATATGACAACTTCCAGCTCAGAAAATCAGAGATACAGTCTCAGTTTCACTGATAACAGACGAAACTATTGTTTCCGTTCTTGGAAAGTGTCCTCTGTCAGCACACTGTTAGTCACATCTAACAACAGAAAGAAGAGACTTACCTGCCACTGTGAGCTTGGCCGTTCTGCTGACAATGGTCCCCAGGCTCTCCACAGTTGCCACACATTGATAATATCCTTCATCAGGTTTATTATGCTTGGAATGCACCACACTGTTGATTAATAAAGATCCATCCGGGAGCAACTGACGACGATCATCTGACACCAAGTTGAGGAAAGTCCCATCTTTTTTCCACTCGATTTTCGGGGCGGTTTCACAATAAGCTGAGCAGTTCATTATGACAGAAGCTCCACGAACAGCCAGAACGTCCATTGGCTCCACCAGGAAATAAAAAGGAGTGAAGGTTCTCACAAGGGATCCTGTAGAACACAAAGCAAGCACCATTTGGGGGTTAGCCTTCTAGGATTTTTAAATATATAATGCATCTTCATTTTAAAGTATTGTGATGTGCACCAGAGCTACCACCACTCGACCTGTGGTCTCGCTGAACGTAGTAGAGCTAGCTTGGTCTATAAGACAGTATTTTTTGCTTCGACTGCTTACACCAATGGACTCTCAAAGAGGTTTTCACCCCTAAAACATGTTGAGCAGCTCGTATGGCAATCAATAGGGTTAATTGTCCTGAGCAATCCACTGCAGACAGAAGTCTGCCTCCTCAAAACTTACACAAACTAATGTATGTGCTCCAGTACCACATTTAAAACAAGTGATATGTACTCTTAAAGGCTCTTAGCTTGGCCTCCTGTGGTACGGTGCCATGACCCAGCAGTGCAGGAGTTTGTGGTGTGTAACAAAGATGAAGAAAAACTAAGAAGAATTCAGTCCACAAAAGAAAAAGTCTCCAGTTCTGAGCTTAACACATCTTGCAAATGCCATAAACCACTTTTTCACTTCCATTCTAGCTCAGGATAAACATGATTACTTCTCCATTTTAAGTATTCCCCAAAGAGCTCTATAATTAAAATCTACTTTGCATTAAGAAGCGAATGTTAATTACTCAATTTCTGGTGTATTTGGTCAAGCAGAAAGATTGTGTGTCAATATCATTTTGACTTGTCTTAATTTAATCATCCATAGGAAATAAGACAACAAATTCTTCCAGGCAGGAATAGTTTTCCAGTCAGCACAATATTGGGTTGAGAGAAAGGGGGCCTTTGTTTCAAAAGCCACCGTCCAAGCTCCTCACCCATACACTTGACTCTATGTAGGGACTAGGAGTGGGATATATGTAGACAACACATCCAGGGTGCTGTCTCTTCTCCCAAGGAACAAGCCATAGGACAAGAGGAAATGGCCTCAGGGTGCACCAGGGGAGGTTGAGGTTGGGCATGAGGAACAATTTCTTCCCCAAAAAGGTTGTGAAGGGCTGTCCCAGGCTGCCCAGGGCAGTGGTGGAGTCCCCATCCCTGGAGGGTTTCCAAGCTGTGGAGATGTGGTGCTGAGGGACATGGGTTAGTGGTGACCTGGCAGGGATGGGTTAACTTGATCTGAAAGGTCTCTTCCAACCAAAAAGATTCTATGAGTCTAGATTGTACAAATATTTTCTCCTTTTCAGGCTCTTCTCCCCAGAATGTGAGGGCAATCTGTACCACCTGTGAAGAGAGTCATTTGAAAAGGGTTAAAATGCCTTCACAAAACCAAAAAGCAGCTCCTGTCACACACACTAAACCCTTCAGAAAGGGTCATAAAAACATTCATCTCAAAACTACTTGATCTTTCACAGTAAAGTCAATAATGAAATGCTGAAGTATGTTAAGACCACCTTGAAGAGGAATATGCATTTAATAACCAGATTTGTTTCATTAACTCACAGAATAACAATGAAGTTTGTGTTTTAAGAAAACCACACAAATATGAAGGAGACCTTTACAAATAAGGCAAGTCTGTTCCATAAGATTCTTCAATTGCCTGGTTCCTTTTTTGTGGTTTTGTTGTTTGGAGTTTTTTTAAATCAGATTTACCTTCTAAAATAGCCTTAATGAACAAATTGATATGATTCCTCTATCACTGAACTGCACAGAAAGTCTCTTGCCTCCAAAGAGCCTTTGGCTTCCCCCTGGAGAAGGTCTCCAGTCTCCCTGCACAAAGCCCATTGTCTTTGCTGCTCACAATTCACAGGAACTTGCTGATAAGGCAGGAGTGCCATGAAAGAAACAACAGATAAATGATGCTTTTGGAGGCTGCATCATTCAAATATTCTTCTACCTTCAAGAATCCAGAGGGAGAATAAAGAAATGAAGTACGGCAAGTCTCAAGTTTCCCTACTTGAGCAAGGGAAACCTTTCCAACTCAAGCAACAGTTGCAGGCTGGAGACCTGTTATGGTGGCATCCAAATCCTTAAGATTTTATCTTTCCCAAGGATTAAAAAAAAAACAAAACCACAAAAGAAACCCAAAACAAATCACAGAATTTCTAGGTGCTGCTTTTCCAATATAGATCCAGATCCCTACCAGAACAAAACACAAACACCCTTGAGTTTTGGTTCTCTCTGCCCTTCTTCTCTGGCTTTTCAAATAAAACCTAAGAAAGCCTTAAAATGGGGAGGCCAGTGTCTTATCTGCCTTGCAGACCAGAGCAGACCAAATCCACTGATGGGCTGAGGTTGTTTTTATCCTGGAAGCACCAAGGTGCCCAAGGAAAGAGCACCGCAGAGGGTGGCAGGAGAGAGCATGTCATGAAGAAACAGCAGCGCAGAAGGGATTAGAGACTATTAGTGGGACCCTCAAGCAGCACTGCTAGAACTTCAGCAGGTATGGTGTCATTTCACATGGCTTGGAAACTCTACAACTCCTTTCCTCATCCCTTCCAATATCCAGGCATTAGGTTTTTTGGTAGAAGTGTAACACTACCAACTCCATCAATCTGTAATCCCTTCACTACCATAATCTCTGGATCCTGTTCTTGGAAGCTGCTGTGAGGCTGGTTCTTTCCCATTTAATGTTTGACTAGTTGATTGCTCCCTGCCTAACTGTATTAACTTTCATTTGGCTCCTCCAAGTTCTTCCTCCTTCCAAAAACAGTTGACCAATTTTGAACTCTGACCTTGTCCTCCCTCTTCCAGCTTTAAGTTGTGTGAAAATTTAACAGTTCTCCTGGATGGCAGAGTAAGCTTTAGTGAAAGACATCTAGTAGAAGTTTACTCAGAACAGACAAACGTGAAATCCCACACAAAGCAGCTTTTGGTGTCATCTTCACTGCTTCTCTCAACACATCCACCCCTTTCCTAGCCACCCTCTGCCAGCTAAGACCACATTTCCATATTTCCTGAAAGGACAATCAAGTCCTTGCAGTCTGTCCTCCACCAAGCCCAGCAGATCTCTTACTCTCACAGTATTACGAAGGACCATAAGCATGCACCTCTCTTCACTGAAAAACAATCAAGGAGAGCACATCTGAGATGACACCAGTTTACAAAGCCCAGGTGAACCTGCCTGACCTTCTCCTTACAGCATGCTTCTCCAAAGACCATGAAACAGCCTCTAAACTCAAAAGAAGGAAGTTTTAATAGAATATTTCAGTCTTTAGCACTCATTCTCACATCCTTGCAGCACATCTCCAAGCAGAGAAAAATCCTCTGCTGGTCTCTGCTACAAAACACACTGTTTGGTTGTGAGATTGATCCATGTATCAACTTTAATTCAGAGCCCATGGCTCAGGCCCAAGCACTTCAGGGTCTGGAACTACATGATTTCTAAGGTCCCTTCCAACCCAAACCATTCAATGATTCTATGACTGCCCTTCTACCAGCATTACAGATTCAACTTTAACCCACTATTCCACCAAAACTATTTGGTAGTGATATTCTCCTGATGACCACCAACCACATTCAAAGCGGAGGACTTTAGCACCAGATTCCACATCATAGAATCGTTTTGGTTGGAAAAGACCTTTAAGATCATCAAGTCTAACCATTAACCTAATACTGCCAAGCACACCACTAACCCATGTCCCTCAGCATCACATCTCCATGGCTTTGAAACCCCTCCAGGGATGGGGACTCCACCACTGCCCTGGGCAGCCTGGGACAGCCCTTCACAACCCTTTCCAGGAAGAAATTGTTCCTCACATCCAACCTCAACCTCCCCTGGTGCAACTTGAGGCCATTTCCTCTTGTCCTAAAAGGACCTTGTCACTTTTGGAAGGAAGCTGCATTCCATTTTCCAAGGACCAAACACCATAACCATCCAGCAAGAAAACATCAAGCACAGGTATAATTTGAGAAACACTTTCTCCAACCAGAATGATAAATCAAGGCAACCAAAGCCATCTTTCATAAAAAGTACCTGAGTTTAGATGGGTAGTACACAAGGATTCAGTCACTAGATGGAGTCACATAGGGCTTTGATGAAGAAAGATTACTTTTAAATGTTGAGGGAAGATGTGCCAATAGAGAGGAATGAGATTTGTCTTTAAGTTCGACTCCAAAGCAATTTAAGAGCACATATATATAAAAATATAGATAACACCTTTGAAAACTGATGTTTAAAATAGAAGCACTGACAAAATCCTCAGACTGGCAGGAACTCTTATAAAGCCCCTTTGTATGTATTGCAAGTCCATGATAAAAGGTCCAGGCTCTCTTGCTGCAGGATTGAGCTTTTAAAAGGCTTTTCACCACAATTTAATTAACATTCCCCATGGCCCATCTAATCCTAACACCAGCATGTCGTGCCCTTCCTAACCTAGATCATTCAAAAAGCTGTCTTCAAGAATTAGCCAGTTTTTATTTTTTTTGAATTGAAGATGCTACAAACACTGTTCTTTGCCAGCAAGAGCTCACAGTGAACTTGTTTGGTGGTTTTGTTAAAATATTCATCACTAAGGAGTGCTTTATCTGTATGGAGAAATTGTTACATGCATTAATCTCTAAATAAATTTAAGTATAAGTAGGTTGGTAATTTTTTCTCTCCCTTGACAGCACTGGAACCATTCTGCATTACTCAGAAAGGGAGACATGCAAGAGCTGTCCCTGACTGCAGATGTACCATATAAATCCTGCTGGTACTGGAATCACTCCAGTGGTAGCTGGGAGGGGACCCTCGGAGAGCAAGTGATGTAACATTAGAAGATAAGTGATGCTGTGTATAAATCTAGACTTCCCCAGACTGACAAGATTCCTTTCTCCTTCAGCACAAGCAGATTTCCTCTTTTTACCATTTAATACACTGTAACAAAGGTATTCATCAAGAAAAAGAACTCTTCTTCACCCCAGCACCATTAAGCATCATCAGCTAGCAATGATGGGATGCTTTTGTCCTCCTCTTTAGTCATCAATCCATGCACGGGTGTCTTCTTACAATATGAGCCAAGCCAACAATACTGAGTGAATATTAACAGCCTGGGATAGCACCAGAAAACCTGTATCCTCACTCCTTCTCCTCATAAATGGTACCTTTAGGAAATATACGGTCTGTTGTGAAGAGCACCCATCTTAACTGAGCAGGACAGACCTCAAGTACAAAAAAATTCAATCTATTTAGCTCATTAAAAAAAAAATTATGCAGAAATAGAATGAAGAAAAAGAGTATCCAAATAGCTTTTTGGATTTGATTTTATTTTATCCAAGAGCAAACAGTGAGGAACAAGCATCCATCCATTTACTCTAACCACTCATTCTGTAAGTGATACCTTCTCCTCATATATTATTAAATAATGGGAAGGAAAACAAGATACTGATCAACAGTAAAATCCAAACACCGATTGTAATCTCAAATATCAAATGTCTTCAGAGATGCATTTACATCTGGTGTTTAGTTGCATGGCCTTTCTGACACCTCTAGGGAGTTTGAAATTTTTACCTGGGATTTTAACACATGGAAGCAACTTGATTATTTATGGTGCTGCTGCTTAATTGTCAAAATTGTCCTTCTGTGATGATGGCTCCCTTAAACAGCCAGATAAATGTCACGCCGACTCACAACCCTCAAACCCCACTACTATGGGGCTGCACTTCCATTAAGCTTGGAAAACTGAAGAAGAGACAACATAAGCTCCTCTTCCAGCAGTTTTCCCTAAGGCACAATTCATTCTAACCATTTCTCATGGTACTCTTGTGCAACTTATCCCAAAAGAAATCTCCATCAAGTAGATGTTCCAGTCATCTGGTCCTTCTTGCAAGGATTTGCTCATCTGCCTTAAACCTACACTCAAACCCAGAAAACTCTGTTCCAGCCATGCTTCAAAAACAAGTCCTGATGGATCTTTTATTCCATCTGCTGTGCAAGGAAAAATAATCTTTTATAATCACTAAGACTCAAAATCTGGATTTCTCTCAGGTTGCTTAAAAGCAACTCTTGGCTTTTACAGAACTCACATGTAGGAATCGACTCCCACAAGCCTCTCACCTTCTGCGAGGAACATCCTCTCAAAAAGATTTTGCTTTTAGAAATGCAAGGAAAAGTCCCACCATCTAATGCTAGATATCCAAGTTAAGCCAATGAAAGAACTACTCTCAATATCCTGACTGCAGAATTTCTCTTCAGAACCATTTCAGGAGAGCTGAAAGGATTTTATCTACCTTGTCCTCATTTTTTTGTGGAATTACCAGAGACAGATCTCTCATTTCAGAAAACCATCAGCTTTCATTTAAATAGCCCAGCTCTTTACCTGACACATCCCTTTAAGCTTGTACAGGATTTAAAATGGTACCATGTTTTCCTTGATACAAAGGATAGAACCTTCTTGCATGTGATATCCCCTTTCTAGTGCTATTAACAACAGAAAGGAGCTACAACAATTAGGCAAAACCTTTTTGACTTAAACTCCAGGCACAGAAGGTACCTTCATCAAAATCTCTTGGGATTTGTTATTGGCTACATGATCCACCAGCAGAGCTGAGATGCTTTCAGGGTGATGGCTGGAGCACTGCTCCAGCCCTAACAGAGCCTTCATCCCATGTCAAACCTCTTCCCTCAGCTGTCAAAACAAACCAAAGTGATTCTCTCATAAGAAATTAAAAGTATGCCAGGGGATTTCTTTTTTTGGCCTATTTCAGCCCATTTTTAATGCTTTGTACAGTTATTATTCCCCTGCAATAAGATAAAATTAGTTTCTATGCTTGTAACTTCCCAGCCCTGGCTGAAACACCATTATTGGAGCACCCAGTTTAGACTGGGCAGCTTTTATAGTCTTCAGAGTGCTTATAGTTTTCATATTCTTCCTGATTGAACATGGAAAAGAAGGGTGAGCAATTTTTTACTTATTTTTAATATTAGGACTGCCTCCTTCCTAAAGCACCTCTGTCATAGAGACCCAGAATTCCTTTTTTTTTTCCCCCCAGCTCTTCCAGTGACTGTTTTCAATACTTTCTCAAATTGGTCTGAGAAAAGCCACTTCCAGCATTTCTACCAAAGATTACTAGAGGGCACTGTAAAGACACCTACAAAAGGAAGAAAATTTATTTCTGTTCATCATCATGAACAATAGTACTTTGACTTTCCCATAGAAATAGCTCCCATATGTTAGTGACCGACAATACTACATTTGTTAGAGCAGGTGAATAGGAATTTCCATTTTCTCCTGGAGTAATGGATTTCCTTTCCTAGAGTTCCAGTCTTCTGAGCACTCACACCTCTTAGGCATGTGCAACAGTAAACACAAATAGTGGCTTTCAAAGGGTTAAAAATAAAATAAAAAATAACCAACACACACATTTGTAAGCCTCAAAACCCATATTGTACACACTGTAAGCAATATCTAGCAAGAGATTCCTCCACCATCCCCTCCTCACACCCTGTTTGGCCTTTGGTCAAAGCACCCAAAGCTCACCCAACCCCTCATCAGTGCCAGACAAGAGGTTCAGGAGATTCCCTTTGGTTTGCAAACCAAGCCCAGACAACCAAGAAGCAGATTCCCTGCCTCTGTCATCTTTATTTTTGTCAGTCTGGTACTTCAAAAATGGTTGAGAACATAAAACACAGGAAAAAATCTCCACACATCACAAGAGAATTATTTGCTGCAAACAATTACTTAAAATATTTTCCAAGTAGTAAACACACTGAGGCATCCAAGAGCTCTGCATGAAGGGGATGTTCATATTGTTATTTCTCAGATGCCAACAAGGTTATGGGGCACCCAACAGAATAGATTTGATGCATCAAATTAACTAAAGGGGTGCTTTAAGGGAGACAAGAGTTGCCCGTCATAAAGGATGTCCCCATGTGCTGCCCACCTACTCAATTCACCACTCCAGGGGGTGACAGGAGAAAACAAAGAAATCTGGTTTCTATGAGAAGCTTGAAAGTGAAAAACAGATTGAAAAGTTAAAAAGACGTGAGCAAGAACCCAACTGAAAGCTGCTGAACAACACTTCCAGTGTCTTTCTAAAGAGAAACATACTATGTCACATCATAAAAGAGGAAGAAATTTCTTAACAAATACCTTTAATGTTAGATCAAGCAAGGACTAGCTAAGAGGAGCTGAAAACAGAAGAACAGCTGCATTAGATCAGAGCAAAAAATCCTTTTAACTCTGTGTCTTGTCACAGCAGTCGAGAGCAGATGCTGGGGAGCACCTTGGAGCTGAACAAACACCCAGCAAAACCACCCTAAATCCAGCCTCTGAGCATCTCACCACTCTGCAGCCAGAAGTGGGGTTCCTACAAGTAACCTCCTGCCTTGGGGAAGAGAGGAGAAAAAAAAGAGTTTCAGCATTCAACTGGAGGGTCCCTAATTTAGGGAACGGGCACTGAAAGATTAAGACAGTCAGTTAATTGTATATGCTCACAGTACAGCCTCCTTGACTCCCCTGGTTTCCTACCCTAGTCAAGTAACCCTTGTCCCATCACGCTATTGATCCACAGGATATAAAAATTAATACCCTTAGCAATTTATAGATGAGGGTTTTATTGATCTTTCAGGATGTTAGTGAAAAAAAATGAGAACAGTAGGAGGGCAAAGATGCACATTATAAACACCACTATGAACACACAGCAATGTTTAAGAATGCTGTTTTAAAAACGTTGTTTACATGAGTTTTTCTATGCCACAAAATTCCACATTTGTGGCAGAGTTCATTATACAGGTAAATTAAGTTCAAATAGGACAGACCCTTCATGAATTTAAGGCAGAGTCTTCACTAGATCCTGCACAGGCTGAGTTCTCAACAGTTTTACCCCCTGATCAATCCCTAATTAAAAACAGATATTTGCAGATGCAGAAATTCAAATCTGATATTCAGATCAGCTTTGATACTAAAAAAAAAAGAGGGTAACTAGTCACAGAAGAACAGTATTTTAACTCGAATGCATGTCACTGAGTTGACAACTCCTTCAAGTGACTTTTTTCACTGAGCAGTGGATAAAACTCTCCATTTGTGTCATCTCAACAATACACCAGCTTTACAAGTTTCTCTTGGGTTTTTTTCATCCTCTCCACTGTGAGCTCTGCACATTGATCCTGGAAGCATTTAATGCCTTTTATACAATTTGGCTGGGGCAAGATCAATAGTGCTTAGAGAACATCGTTGCTTGAAAGCCAGAGTCAGGCTCTGGCCAGCCCAGAGCTCCCTTCCCAATGGGGAACATCCACCTATGACCAAATTGCTCTACAGCAAACACTAGTTATGGCTTTGCACCAGTGACTCTGGACTACATTAAGCTGTTGCAAAGCTTAATGTACTGCACAGCTACCTCAGAAGCTTTGTTATTATAAATTAAGCTCACTTCATAACCCAAAACGTGGCAGAAGCATTTGCAGATACCACTGATTCTTTATTGTGAAGTGGACAAACGTGATCTGGACTAAAAAATAAAAATGTCCAAGTCTTATTTGCTGCAGCTTCATTATTTCAAGTGCACCCAACATACATGGAGTAGAGCAAGTCACTGGAATTTTGTTTACTACTCTTCCATAAGAAATCAAAGAGCTACACTTCAGGAAGGCAACTGCAGACTATTAACAGCATATTTGTATTCAAAAGAGATCTATGAAAAAATATGTAATTGCAGTAATTTTTATTGTAACTTTGCAGCCATGTTATTTCACCTCGTGGCCATTTTTCCCATAAGAGATTCCCACAAAGCTGGGTAGTGAACTCTTTGTAAGCAAAGAAAAGCTAAAAGTAAAACAACCCAACACCTCAAGTTAACTCTGACTCTTGACATCTCCGGGGATCCGGTGGTTGTGGTCACCTCCACTTCTCTGCTGGATCCTTGTCTCCTTGCAAAGTCTATTAATGAGGCTTCCTGGTGCATTTTTGAAAGACAACCAAAAGCTTTCATCTAGCTTGTTTACTGGTTTAAGCTCCTAAATTCCCAGGAAGGGCCCCAGCTTTGACTGGCACAGGTTTTGCCAGCCCAAAAGAAAAAGCATAACTGCAGCTTAGCAAAAATATTTGCAAGTATTAGTTTTGCAAATGTTAGAGATGTGCAAGGAAGAAATAGGTTTCTCTGTTCATTTATAACACGGATTATTGCATCAAAGTGGGAAAGTGTGTTTAAAAAACTTACAGAAGAGTGGAAAGATGAATATTGCTTATGTTAGCTAAATTCCCATACAGATACAATATTACCCAAATTACTACATCAGAAATACTTAATAAAAGCAAATTCATCATTAGAAGATATTTGCTTATTTCCCTTTTATGCTGATTTCCCCATAACTGTAGAAGTTCTCATATCGCTCTCACTAAATACGTAAAACCTCCTCAGTAATATTTTGACTGATGAGTTCTGCACCCAACTACTCCTTGGATTTGGCCAAGGGACGTCTCCCTTTAGCTACAGTCACTCTGCCCACTAAAAAAAAGGACAAAGCCAGAAAAGCCAACACAGGCCATCTGTTACTAGAGGTGCTACAGACTCCTGGCAGGACCAGGCTGTTCATCAACAGCAGACATTAACTTCCAAGGTTTCAATTTAGGTTGTTGTCGCTTGTCCTTCTGCCACCCAGTGTTGTGACAAGGCTGGCTCCATCTCCTTGGGAATTTCGGGTACCACCAGCCCGCGCTGAGGTCCATCTCCTCACCCTGAGGCTTCCTTGGGCCAAACCAGCCCTAAGGGACATGCTGGTAGAGGGCCAAGCAAGCTTGCTCCAGTTTAGTAAAGAACTTGACATTGACAGATTGGGGAGCCTGAAACTGCATGCAGGATTCTGGATGCAGCCTACAGAGCATCAAGGTGGCTTCCCTCATCCTCTCTCTGCTAGAAACTGGCATGTGAGGACCATGTTCAACAGTCTGACAGTTACCTGGTTGGTTATTTGAGAGGTTTCAGCTCAAGATTTTTCTCTGCTTAATACAAAGCAGAATTTTTCAGCTCAAATAATATCACAACAGGACCCAGATCCAAACCCTGCCTATCATATCAGAGGACAGCACTCAATTCACACAACTAGTTTGAAGCTGTTAAATATACAGACCAGACAAAATATTAATTTGACTAATTATGGCAACAGAAGCCCAGAAGGAACTAACAGCTCTACAGAAACAGAGCAATACCTGCTTCCAGCACTGACAACTGCCCAAGTTTCAGACATGGAGCAGATGGCTCAGAAAACCTGTGCTGGCTGTGTTGATACCAGCCTTTGCTTTGGCTCTGCCTCCTCAGTTTTTAAGATGCCAAAGCCTACCTGACTAGGGAGAGCTAAACGTGAGCAGAACTTTTAAGGAACGACAGAACACAACATGTTTATACTCAACATTTCTTCCAATTCATAGACCATAACCAAATTTAAAGCGTTCTTGCAAGAGGAACTTAACTTTACATGACCTGCTTGGACAGCAGAATCAAACCACCTGGCAACTTCCTGCCCAAAATCAAATTTGGGCTGATAATACTTCACAAAACATGATCTGGATGCAGTTCTGAGCTTCCTTTCACACGTCACAGCTCATGTCCCCGAACAGAGTCATCTAAGTTGGAAGGGATCTTTGGAGGTCACCTGGCCCAGCCACCTGCCCCAAGCAAGTCTATTTAGACCAGGTTGCTCAGAGATCTCACTAGCCAAGCTTTAAGCTTCTCCAAGGACGTGCAACAACACAAGGCAAGCAAGCAAGAAGCATATAAGCACCTAAAGCAGGAAAGCATGATGAGATACACACCCCCAAACCAGCTTTCCACTATTGCATCTCTGACATGGAGGAGGTTCTTGGAGGACCCATGAGGCTGTAACACCACCTCACCTAACCTGACCACAATTGCTTGACTGTTGAGCTTGATGATGCGCTAATCATGGCTTTTATTGTGCTACTGGTGATGTTATGTGTGTTATTTTGGCACTAAGCATAGAGCAGCACCACAGGCAAAGAACACAAGGATCTAAAGACCCCTCAACTGCAGTCTTCTCTTCATTCCCTTTTCCCTACAACCTACTATACATTGACAGGCCTGGTTTTCCCTTTTATTTTACCTTTCTCAAAGTTCTTGGCGTGCCCTTCACATTTGCATCGCAGTCAATGCCTGCTGCAACAAGCTTTCTATTTTAAATAAAACCTGGTGATAGAACTGCATTAAAATATAAAGCAATTTACAGAAATAAGATCTCCCAAGCATCACGGCATAAAACAAGTTCCAGAAGATGTTACAGCAAAGCTTTTCCCAGATTCTTTTAAGGATTTCTGCTGGAATTCTCCCCAGTCACCAAAATCCTACCTTGAGGCTAAAACCACAGAGGTTTTCAGCTGAAGGGCAGACCTGCTCTGTGTAGGCACCTGCTGCTGGCCACCGTCACACGCTGTTAGCCAGCTCAAAACTCCTTTAGTCTCTTCTTCCCTGTCCCTTCTGAGGTTTTATGTAAATAGCCCATACAGCGTTCTCCTGAGAACCTTTCCTAACTCAAACATACTTTAATCATGGTATATTCACATCATTAGATTGCACTCCCTGGTACGTTGGCTATTAACACTTAGAAGCTATGTTGAAGGAGAAAACAAGAAAGCTGAGGAGGGACTTGTGATCGGACAAAGGGTGATGGCTTCTAACTGGAAGAGGGGAGATTTAGATCAGAAATGAGGAAGTTGTTCTTCACTCTGAGGGTGGTAAGACACTGGCCCAGGTTGCCCAGGGAAGCTGTGGATGCTCCATCCCTGGATGTGTTCAAGGCCAGGCTGAACAGGGCTCTGAGCAATCTGGTCTAGTGGGAGGTGTCCCTGTCCATGGCAAGGGGGTTGGAATGAGATGATCTTTGAGGTCCCTTCTAACCCAAACCATTCTATGAAAACAGAACTACTGAATCACCTCCTTTCAGTCACAAGAGGGATGAAACACAGCTTTCCAGGACAGCCAAGCACTCACATCACTGTTTCCATGAGAAGTCAAAAGAGGCTGCATCTATGAGGTGATGCCCTTTAACAGCAGCACCATTCTGCACAGAAAGGAAACAATATGTTCACTTTTTTTTTTAATCAAAAACTGTTCAGTTTCTGTAAAATAGTTTATCTTAGGTTTTCTGGCTTTGAATCACCCTCTACTGAGGTTCTCTTTCACTTACTGCTCTATTATCTTGCTTGCAGATGAGAGGGGATATAAATCACAGAGTATTAAGTAAAATAAGATGTTCTGCCCTTATTTCATTAGGGTTTCTATGCGGCAGAGATTTCTTACAGCCAACATTAAAATGCAATTACTTTGTCTCCTGAAGTTTTACAATACAGAGCTTGCATGTATTAAAAGCAGTCTGAATCTTTGTAAACATGAAGTAAAAATGGGAGGGAATTCATGTTTTCATGCTCAACAGTGAGTTCTAACAGTATCTCCCTCCCAGACCAGCACAGTAAGCCATGCAAGGTCTCCTTGCCTCACCTGAAGATGATGAAGAAATTGGGGGATGAAGAGGCTGTTAAATATATTGGCACAGAAGTTTGTGCCAGGGCACCCCTCACACCAAGGACGGCTTCTTGCAGGTCTTCAGTCCCATACAATTTGGGGAGATGAACTTGAGCTTCATCTCAAAGTTGAACTTTTTACATATACAGAGAAAAAGGTAACCCTGGGTAGCAGTCCTACTTCTTTTAAACTGGTAATCTAGGTGAGCTATTTTTATCAGAATGTATCTAATCACAGAGATCTCCCTAGGAACTATAATTATCTAGAGATTTTAGAAGATCTGGGGCTATGCTGAGGGATCACGTGATGGAAAAAGACCACAAAATATAGAAGGACATTGTCTAATGAGAGCTCTGTCTGGAACAGCTAGTGGAAAAAGCAAGGCAAGGTCTCACAACCACAGAACACAACAAGAACAAAGGGACAATGAGGACACTGGGAGGAGAACATCTTCTGGTAGCAGTTAGCATTGTTCACACCGATCTGAGTCAATATTTCAACAAGAAATGAGTGCGTATAAAACCAAATACACAAACTAGAAACCTCCAGTTAATCTCAAGGTTTGGCACTGGGACTCTGGGTAACTGCACTGGCCAGGGAACCCCCACATCCAAACAGGGAGCTGAGGAGAACGTGACAAGAAGAGCTCACTCAGTCTGCATAACTTGCTTTTAGCACAGAGGGAAAAAACTGGTATTAACACTGCCCAAAACTTATTCTTAGATGAAGGTATCTGTGATATCCCATTGATTAAATTAAACATCATTAATTTTGCATGCAACTCATAGATCATTCTCTAAATACTATGCCAAAAATATAATTGAATCTTCATTAAGTGATCAGATGGGAGCAGGGAGCTCTTTCCCCACGATACAATTCAAGGTTAAGCTGCAGCTCACTGAGGATTGTTGAGAACAGCCACAGACCCTCACCTTCACTAACCATACAAAAAAAGGTCGCTATTTTTTTCACTCCAGATCCCCCCCCCCCCTCATTATCACCCAACTCCTCCTTTCACCTTACTGGTAACCTTGAAGGGATGAGATTGGTGGAGCTACTGAATAAAGACATTTTTCAGTGTAGTCAAAGGGGCTTAAGAAAAAGTGGGTAATTTAATACACAAACGACAACACTACTGGTATAAACCAGAAAAGAGGCAGCACTGGAGTTTCTTGGCAAAGAGGGTCCACTACCACTTGCAAAGTACATCTGGAAGAGAATTCTGCATATAGTCATGCTCTAAAGGTAAATTTTCTGACATATATTATCAAAAAAGCCCTCAGCTAATGCCAGGCAACAGAGTAAGAGTGCCAGGGGATGCAAGAGGTGAGGCTGGAACAAGGGCAGGCTCAAACATGGTCATTCCTGGTGGTTAATGGAACGTGTGTTTTGTTTTATTTAAACATTGGAGTTTGAGAAATTAATATTTCTCCTTCAAAACTCTCCAGAACTCTACAAGTGCTTCCAAATGGCATCTTGCCCTTCAGAGCTGCGCTATCTTCTTGGTTCTACCTTTTTAAGTATGACCTTGGATTTCTGTCCCCATTCCAAGCTATGTTCTCTTTTCTGTTACGCTACAGGAGGAGGAATAGCAACTAAATCCAAGTCATAAGTGTTTTCCTCACCACTCCAAAGCTGTACATTAAGATTCACCTTTCATCATCCAGCCCTGCAATTACGCCTCTAGATCACACTTTATTAGACCATTTTTTTCCCCTGCATAATTGGTTCAGCCATAAATAAATTTTTTTTCCATGAGAAATGTTTTGTATGGGTGCTGTTTTGAGTCTCCCTGAATCGCTGATCTGTTATTGATCTGTGCTGAGAAACACACTATCAATTTTTCACTGCACTATTGATCAAGGTAGGTTAAAGCCTAGCAAGATACCCAGAGCACTAGAGCTCCACAAAGCTGGAAGAAGCTACGATATACTTCCAATCCCATGTACAGAAAGGGACTCAGAAAATAATATTTAAAACCCCCCAGCCCCTCTGGAGCCCCTGAAGCAGGATGCACCACTTCTCCAATTTTTGCCTGGCAAAGCAACTGGTCATGGTGGAGGGGGGGGGTTGTCCCAGGAGCAGCCCTGCCCCAGTAGCCCCCAGCCCCTGGCCACCAGCCCCAGGGGGTGGGGAGGGTGAGGGAGGGGGCTGCAAAGCCCTGGGACTCCCATCCTGCCGTTGCCATGACGACACCAGTTGAGCAGGAGCCTTCTGCAATAACCAGGCTGCAGATGCTCCAGGGTTCCTCTCGGAAGGAGCTGCTGATGGATCCCCCCCAAAGAGGAGTAAAAGCAAACCCTCACTTGGGCCGAAACCAGAAACAAGTCAATTTTCCATCACGGGAAGGCAAAAGAAACAAACTTGGGTTATTATATTAAAGGTGAGCCATGGAGAGAGGAAGGAATGGCAGGAAGTCAGAAGAATTCAAGTATTAAGTGGCAAATACCAAGTTTTGCTTTGCCAGGAAGACATTTTCATTTGCTATGGCAGGAGTAGAAGAAAGGCCCATTTTATGCACACTCCTACTTCCCTAAAAACTGGTGTTCATGGAAGTTACAGTAAAGTTTTAACAAAGAACACGTAGCCACGTGCTGATGACTAACACCACGTACAGAGCATTCTCTGTCTCCTCTCTAGGGTGTGTAGTATTTGAATTACACAGTTGCTCACTGAAAAAACTTTTTTTTAAATTTTCTCATTCCCTACAGTCTAGTTTTTGAAAAGAAAATAAAACCAAGAATAACTCACCCTCAAAAAAATCTCAGCGATCTAGCTCTGGCTATTAGTTACCTTTTGAGATGCTGGCATCCCAACTAGTTTTCTGCTACGCTCCTTTAAAGGAGACTATTATGAGATTTGTATTGAAAATCAATCAGGAGGAGCTGCAGGTAGTCCCGGCCTCCTTTTGTGTTCCAAGGCACATCAGTCAATCTGAAAATAAAGCATTATCATCTGACTCGCAGCCCGCGCCATGTAAATTGTGGCTGCCTTGTGCTGCAAGGCCCCAAGACAATGACATCACTTGTCTCCGGGTGGGATCTGGTGAAGGTAAAAGCTTTATGATTCCTTTTCACTATTCTTGCAGAAACCACTGCTAAAATGCGTGTGTTGCCCTCACAGCAATGGTGAAATAAAAAGAATGATGGGAAGAAGAATAGTTTTTGAGCCGCGCCACTGTTTTCCCCAACTAAGCTTTCAGCAGTCAAAAATGGGGAAGATTATAGACACAGAGCCTGCAATTCAATTCAAAAAGATCTTTGTTAACAGCAGCAATGAAAAGAAGAGAAAAAAGCCCACAAAATTCCTCCACTTAAAGCACAATCTCCAAACATATGCTTACAATCCTGGAGATCTCTGAGAGATGCGGCGTGGCAAACAGCTGCAGCTGAGCTTAGAATGAACATGGCAAATAAATGCTAATGAGATGCTTATAGATCCTGAACAAATTGATTTACTCAGATCTTGTCGAGTGTCTCCTATCAAGGGTTTGTCAGAGTAAACAACCAAATCCTTACAAACAGAAGTGACTCATTCATTATTTCTTCCGTTTTCCAGTTGTAATGAGCTGAGCTTTAGTCTGGGAAGAAGATGAAACGAGCTCCGTACACAGATACGTACACAGCAAGGTAAAACTTTCAGCAGCTGCATAGCAGAATAAGAAAAAAAAGTGTTTCTAGTTCCATAAAACTTAGATGATTGTATAGTATTAAGTGCTCAGCATGGAAAATTCTAGGATTTCTTTTTGGGCAGTCACCCATAAAGCAGAAGCATTTAATAATTTTATAATGGTAGGCAGGGAGGGTGGTAACGAGCATCCTCAGATCAAGCACAGCCAAAGAGCTTCTCTTACAAAACATGACACTGGGAATGTGATAAAAGTAGGAAAAGCAAAAGAAATGCAAGAAAATAGATCCCTTCACCCTTTCATTCTCCACAATTCTACTTAATGAAAGCCTGGCAGCCTTCAGGGGAAATCAGACTCACCAGTCTCCACCTCCTACTCAAGCACCAGCCGCCCCAGGCCCAAATCTCATGTGTCTGGAAGAGGATTTGCAGAAGCTCCTCCTGAAAGGCTCATGTATTTACTACAGCTGGATACTCTGTGGCTGCCTGCAGTTCTCCACAGAACAAGGCACTCCCAGGGAAGCATTCCCTTCCTACTAGAAGGGCAAGGCCATGGGGCCTTCCCCTCCAACATCTCTCACTTAAGGCAGAACAGCATCAGTTGACATTCAGAGAGCAAACCCCCTTTAAACTACACAAAACCAACTCCTCCAAGGTTTCAGAGTCTCCATATGGAGGAGAGCACACCCAAAATCAAATACAAGTCCCCAGATTTTCTACACTCCTCATTTTAAGCAATATAAAGAGGTGTCGACATTTCTCACAGCAGTATTAGGGGAATTAAACTCAAGGTCTTCCCCAAAGAGACCCAAACCTCCCAAGTGAATGACAAACGTGGTTCCACCAACTGCAAGCTGCAAAGAGGAAGGGAAAAAAAAAAAATTTATCACAGAAATTCTCTTCTAGGGAAAATATAAAGTTCATACTGTTCTGCAGGCAACAGGATTCTTGCCAGGGAAGTTCCTGTTCCATTCAATCATGTTCCTGTGAAGGTCCACCACTGTCATGATATGTTATGACTTATTTCTGCAACTCCTATTCTCTTTTTTGTGAGTTTTTAAGTGCAGACTCCTACAAGTCAGTGAGAGCCTGCCCTCTTACAGAGACAGCAATTGATGGAAAAGAAAGACATCTTTTTAAACCTGAGCCATTTGCAGCATCCGTGAGGACGCTGAAATAATCAGGAAGCTCTTCTATCTTCCTTCAGCCACTTCACAAGCCAGAAGCACAATAGAGCAATACAACACAATAGGATGTGCCTTTTGTCAGAAACATGTTCCTGCAAAATGGCTCTTCTGGGGAAAAAAAAAAAAAAAAAAAAAGAAATATTATAGTAACTGATTCCCCTACCTTGCAACTGTGAAGCTTAAGAACACATCAACTCTCTGTTACAGACACAAGGCCACTTACAATTTCTGTACACTGAGTCTTCACTAGATTGATGCTGTTTTACTATTTTTTTGACTCTTATAAGCTGAAAAACATACAGGAAAAGGGGTTATACAGATATGCACTTCCCAAAACACTCAAGACAACAAAAAAAGCCCAACTATCTTCAGGCAGTGGCTCTCATCATCTCTCATCAGACAGGTCTCCCAGAAAAAAAAAAATCCTATTTTTTGAGAAAGGCAAGACTAAGAACTAGATGAGAGAGAGAGAAGAGTGTCAAAACAGGACAAAATATTTCAGTAGTTCCAATTCCTGTCTTTCCCAAACTGCAGGCAGTTGACAAAACTTAAACCAACTTAGAATTTTAGAAGATGTCAAAGGAAACCCAAAAGCAGATGCTAACCGTAGCAATTATCCCAAAAAGCACTGACTAGCTCTCCAAACGGAGTTTTACACCCTGGAAAAACAGCAGAGCACTAACGGGTGAGAAAAGACCAGAGGAAATTAAAAGATGATCCCAAATCAAATAATGGAGTTTGGCTTTTTTTTTTTTAAAGGAAGCTCTGGGAAAGAGACTGAGATTAAAACATAAATAGGTATTAATTACAGTAAGAAGACACTCTTGAAGAAAAGATAAAGCTCAAGAGAGTTTTCCATTTGAAGTTCCAACCCCTCATAACGATATCTAGCAAGTTCAATAGGTTTTTGCAACTTAAATTGTATTTTATAAAATAGGATTAAGTGGTGCGATTTCCAAAACTGAAAGAACATAGATGAGGAGATATCAGCTGTAACCTTTGGGTGGCAGGAGTTTCAATAATGCTGTTTTGGAGCCTTTACTTCCATCCTCCGCAGAACAGCAATGGGATTTAACCATATATGAAAGAACTGCCAGAGTTGGATTAATGATGCCACAAGACATTCAAAGGAAAGCTCTGCACCCAGGAGTTAGGAAAAACTGAAAGCTCCTCTGAGCTGCTCATTTCCCCACGATGTCACTTCATCTCGAAAAGAAGCCTCACTGAAAAAGCTGGAGCTATTTAGCCAATTTTAAGGAAAAATAAATTGAAGCAAGCATGCAAGTGTCCTTAAACAAGTGCTCTGGAGAGACGGAGACTCCATTAAATTTGTAACTCCTTTTCCATCCTGGGAACCACTGGGGTATGTTGCTTTGTCCTTCAAGTGGACTAGAATAAACACTGTCCCACAGCAGAATGTAAGTGTCTGACGTGGAAAGTACACTCCCAGTCCCACCAGGCTCTTTCAGCAGTACCGCACAGCCATGCACAGCTCCAACTTTCCCTCCTGCATTTCAGACTTTCCCCTTCTTTTGTTCCTGCAAGGCAAGAATTCACAAAAGCTCTTCAAGAGCAGCATTCCACAGGAACAGGGAGTGGAGAAACAGTCTGAAGTTTGTGTTCTTTTTCATTTTAATTTGTGTCTGCAGGGAAAGTTTCTATCAGAGCAACAAATGCAATTATTACTACCAATCACTCGGAATTTATCTCCTGCTTTTAAAAGACACTGTATATTGTTCACAGCTTCAAGCCTGAAAGGTTCAGATGAAACAGCCTCTTTTCAGACCTACCCCACATCCACCTCCTGCAACACACATTCAACAACTGCTGCACCTTCCCCTCTCCTACAGAAAATGCAAGGACAGGCCCTTGAGCCTAAGGAAATGTCCAATCTGCTGGTGGTCCCACTAATTACAGGCCAAATGACAAACTAAGAAGACAATTACAACAGAATTGACATAGAAAGTCCCTCCAGAAGACCCAGTGTTTATTGAGGAAATCAGAAAGCAAATCAAGAGCAGTTAATTATTGGCACAGAATAATGTCATAAAACACGAGAATGTTTTTCAATTCCTTGTGTTGCCTCAGTCCACAAGTTTTAGGGGTGTCATTTTTAGGACAAATAACTGACCACTTGACTCATGACCAAGTGTGGAAAGCTCCCCATCAGTTGAGGAAGATCCTCAAGGTTTATCTGCCATCACAGAACACCCCGCACTGTAGAGGCACACATCTTTGAATTGTTTTAGGAAGCAGGCATTTGTTAATCCTGTAATTGTTGGTTAACAGGTTCTGAATGTAAAACACCAAAGCCTGATCATTCTCTATAACCCACTCCCCCCTTGTGCTCCTCCAGGATCTACACATTTTGCTACACAAGAATACCACAGAAGAAAACACTCAACCGTGCTTCCCTGTACCACTCATTTGCTGTCCTTGCACAAGGGTGGATGCTTTTAAACATCTTCACCCTCTTTCCAAAGACAAATCTCCCATCTACCTTCACGGTATTTCAGAAATGTCTGTGGAATAAAGGTGGACATTTTCAGGAACTAAACCTGTGACCTAAAGAAAAGTGCTTATTTACCATAACAAGTCCAGAATTAAAAAAAAAAAAAAAAGACAGACAAGGTGGAGAGCAACAGTATTACAGAATTAACCTATTTATACACATATATATGGCTTTGCCTCTCTGAAAATTGAGAGAATGAGAAAAAACAAATATCACACTTCCTTCAAATTAGAAAGGAAACACATTCTTGAAAAATAACGTGACATCAATGTGATAGAAGCAATCAACACCACAGGCTGGGGGATTTAGAGGTTTAGGTGTCTGGCTGGTGGGGTTTGTTTTGTTCTTTAATGAAACCGATATCTCGTAACTTCAAAATTACCTAGTTTGAAAGCATTGCTTCATAAATGGATTCAAGTATCAAATTATATCTTATAAACAGTAGGAAGCTTCCCTTTATCTAAGTGACCGTCTAAAACCCAACCTTCATTAACAAAGTACACACCATGAATCCTTTTAAACAGGACCCACCTCCAGGATTTTACATGACAGTGTTAAGAGTTTTTAATGTAACTTAATTGGTTTTGAACCCGCCTGGTCTAAAACGCAAAAGAATTTATCGAAAATTAAAACGTAACTTAGCATGCAGCAATTTTATTCGACTTCAGCCATGGAAGAGAATTTTTAAGTGGAGCTGCATTAATTCCTAAACATAGAAAATGAACAGCACATGAATAATTTATGGTTGGCTTTTGCTTCATGTCAGCAGCTTTGCTGGAGGAAGTGATCTTTATGAAGTCCCCCAGGACACCAAGAAGTTAAAGATGGGCAAAGAAACTCTAGGATAACAGGACTACGTCTGCAGAATGATACTTCAGGTGTGTAGGTGTCACCGGTGGTTTCCCAACATGAGTTACACTAAAATTCACAGGGCTGGGGGAGGAGATCAATGAGCCTATCCCAAGAAAGTTGGTACCTTTCAAACCTCTGATAAGTAGAAACAGGACCTTTAATGCACAAAAGGTATTCGAGTGGCTTTCCAGCTCCACTTTAAGCATGTTCCTGCAAGATCTACCTCATAACCCAGACCCACGAGCTTCTGAAACCAGGTGGAACATGCTGCTGTGGAATGCACCTTGGGTTTTGGAAGTCCAGAAAGGTGCTGGGCAAAGAGGAGGAAATGTGGCCAGAGGAAAGTGGTCGGGGCAGAGCAGGGAGGGGAAAAAAAAACCAGGGAAGAATATTTGAGCATGAAGAGCTCACAGTAAAGAAATGCATCACCAACTCTTCAGCAGGATCACAGAGCAGCATATCAACATGATGAAGAGAGTCAGCAGCAGTTCCTAACATCCATTCCCAACACCCAGCTCATCTCTACACTTCCTGGTAGAAACCTATCATCATTAGAGTTCTGATAAAGAATATGGAGTAAACTTTCATGACAGCCTCTACAGAGCCTCTACATCCCTCTTGAAACCCAAGACTCAAAATACCAAATTACCTTAACTCTGACTCCAAATTTGAGTACTACTACAAAATAACCAACACATACTTTAATTTCAAAGCTACTCTGCAGTAGATTCTCTAAACTTCTTCACTGTATCCTACACAAAATAGCTATATTGGCCATAAAGATGGCTCTAGAGCAATCATGGAGTGCTTGTCTACTAGAAGCAGGACATTGAGAACATACCAACAAACGGAGCCACAGAAATACAAATTTCATCTCCTACTTAAACATCAGAAGCTACGAAAGTCAGTTCTACATGATGAGCTTCACCACTATTTTCAGAATGAGGGGTTTTAGTTAAATAAACCCTATGTTTGTAGTTGGACTTTGCTATGAACAAAACACTTCATCATTTGCTCAGCTGTTTGTAAAACGCTACATCAAGCAACATTTCTGGCTTCTTAAACAGTTTATATTTATAAAAGAAATCAATTTTTTATTTTTTCCCCACTTACAGGAGGCTACAGGGTAAATTAATGCCTCAGACTGCAGTGACTTTGGATTAGGCTTGTCTTGTCAATAATTAATACAGCTCCTCAGCGCAAAGCGCAGCAACAAGCTAGATTAACCAAAATCCCTTCTGCTGTGACACTGGGTTTTTTACCCATGTTGAATGTGCATACACAAAACTGCTAAAAAAAGGACGAGATTATTTATGACCTTAATGTAAGAGTTCTGAATATCAGGGTTGGTTTTTTTTTTTTCATTTAAAGAAATGCTTTCTAAAACATTTTTATTGTAACCATTCAATAAATGGAAGTTGTAGCAAATATTATCATCTTTAAACCAGCCTCGAAAACTGATCCGTGATCTTGATAACACAAGTTCTTTACAAGTCCTGGGGATTTCAGAATCCTAATGCAACAAATCAAAAGCCCTGAACAAAGACAGCAGCAACGTTATTCCCATCGGCTCAGGCCTTGTGATCCGCCAGCCTCAGAAACAACAGATGAAGCAATAACAGACCCTCTGTATATAAGCTTTGGCAGTCGTCCTCCATGGGTACATGACCCACGCCACTAAAACACTTATGAATTACAAAACTTGCATTGAAGCTTCAATTTTGACTCATTCGAGACAGATGTGGCGAGCCACAGGCAGCAGTTTTACACTCATGCTCTCCCTTCTCTGTATTTTCATATTGCTGGAACTGCAGAACTGAAATACAAAAGTTATTAAATCTGCAAATGGCTTGAAAGTGAAAAAAATCAGTCTGCAAATTAGCAGATCATTAAAAACAATTGTTTTACCAATCCTAAGTATCAAATGATGAAATAAAACACTGAAATCTAATCAGTTGTAGCCTAAATTAATTTCTTTACAAGGCTATTTTTCTTCAATAAAACCCCTCTCCCAGATAATCCTGGATTTCGGCTGTTTTGTTCATCACGCAATCTTAATGAGGCTGCTGCTATTGAAGGACGTGACCTGATTTCTTCTGAGGTCAGTGGTTATCAGCAGAATTTGAACGCTGCAACTCCCTCTCCTGAAGCTCCGGAGAAGCACTGAATCTGCCCGGGTTGGGGGAATTCTCAAGTCTAACTCATTTTGCCAGGAAGCTCTACCATGGACACAGCCCTTGATGTCTGTGTTATGGATATTAAAGGATCATAGAATCATTTAGGTTGGAAAAGACCTCTAGGATCACCAAGTCCAACCTTTGTCCAGTTCTTCTCCATTAGGCTCAGATGAAGCGAGCCCAGCCAGCAAGGAGGGTGGTGAATTGTTAAGGATGGTTAAAGGCAAATAATTCATGTCCTTGGTTCAAGCAACTGTCTGCACGAAACCAGGGTGATTAAAAATAGTACCTGCGAATGAGGACTATTTGTGTGTCATCTGAAGGAAAGCCATTATGTCAAGGACACATCCTGTAAAAAAACTCACCAATGCTGCACTGTTGGGAATTCAGTGCCTGGCAAACCTTAAGCACAATGGCAATTTATAATAAATCCTGCGTAGCAGGTAGTCCCACTTGTACACCACTGGAGACTTTGTTTAAACACACCTAGAGCCTACACTCAAATTTTCCCTTTAGGCTGGAATTTGTCTTTTCATTCCAAAGCCTTACCCCAGCCCCAAACTACATTTAGTCAATATTTACTAGACTAACGCACAGTTTAATAAATCAAATTCTTTTATTATTGTCCATTTGCTTACGCGTACAGAGGTTTTACCAACAAAATCTGCTACAGCATTGGCCCACGCAGGCTTTAAGCCAGAGGAGCCAGCATGCTGCAGAAAAATTCAATACATAACCACAAGGGCCACATCAAAGTCATTTGGCATAACCAGAAAACAGGCCAAGTCAAATTAAACCCCAATCCTTTCATTAGTGGATGGGGAAATCTATTTACGTGCAGGCATTCTCTCCTTCAAAACCACCCAAAATAGCCCTCCCAAAGTCTGCTGCCTGTTTCCCCAGCCCTCGCCGAGCGTTCCTGCTGTTGTTACAGTGCCTGCTACATCTTGTGGCTCTAACAGAGCCAAGATGCAAGTCTTATGAGGACACCACAACCAGCACGGACCAACAGTCTGCACTGCCAGGGTCAAGAGGAACTAAGTGTCTCCACAAAGCATGGCTGACACCAAGATCAGTATGTCCCAGGGAGTCTCTGCTGCCATTCAGGCATTTTTCAAGTATTCTGAAGGATCATCTTAGCTAGACACAAGCAAACCTCTCTCAGCTTACTAACTGACAAGTGCTTTTGGACATGGGCTTTTCTTTTCCTTTCCAAATATCACTTCTTGAATTCCATACCTCTAGGCTCCAGACATCGTGAGTTCAATTCAAACAGCTGGCAGCTCCTCTGACACTGTGTAATCCCAACAGAACCACAGATTAAAGTGTGCTAAAACCACTCCATCCATGTCCCCATGCCTCCTTATGGCTCAGGTGAGCTTAGAAGAGCTTCCAACAGCAGATCCTCAATTGCCTTCTGCCCAAGCACCCCTCCTCCTCTTCCTCTTTGAGGAGGTTTCACAGACCTGCAGCTGGATAAAACCCAGAACTGCCACCAAAGAGAAGGCCAAGCAGGAGACACTGGTATATAAAGGGATTAAAAGAAAGGGCAGATGGGTTTTGAGAAGTACAAGAGTTCACAGCTCAATGTCTCACCTGTTCTGTAACACCACAACTACCTTGTTTGTACAAATAACAGCAGAATTTGGAAGCAGAACACAAGCACTTCCAGTGATAACAGAAAGAAGAACTGGGCAGTACAAGAAGATTCAGAACTCTCCCCAGTTGCATTCTTTTCAAAACTCTTGTGGAGGACACCCCAATTCTTTCAGCTTTAAGATATGATTAAAAATGTGAATTTTAAACTGTCCTCGTGAGGCTGTTATAACTCTTGCACAGCAGAAATCTATAAATATTGGATCAAATTTCTAGTACTACCCTCTTACATTATTAATTCCAGAATAAAATAACTTTCAAAGTTCTTTTCCTTTATCAAATTACTTTCTAAACCCGGGAGAGGGGCAGGGAGGGACAAGATGAACCCTGCACATTCATGCTTAAGTTCTACTTAAATCGCACTGTGCCTGAAGGTCTCCAAAGTTTGGGTATCACTCAATTTGGGGCCGCCCAAACTTACTTCACTGCAAGTCCTGCAAAGTTTCCAGTTTACAAAGGAAGATGGGCAGGAGGAAGGAAAAGAAAAAAGTTAGATGACCTTCTAGAGTTCATTAATGATGCACTTCAATTTCTTCTCCCTTCAGAAGTAAATCAGTTTAATCACACCCCAATTAGTTCAGTTCAGGCGAGCACAGCCAAGTACTATAAAACTGCACAGAAAAACAGACTGAGTTGTGCCAACTGATTCCACGAGCTGCTAAAATGTCTCAACCCACTGAGAGGCCAGAGCTAAAAGGGAGCCCCAAAAACCCAAGCTCAAACTATAATTTAGCTGCTGAGCAGTGAAAACCATCTGCATGTCAGAGATGGAACTAGGAAACAAGTTCAAAATCCTGCTGTCCACCAAACATCACCCATACTCAGAGCATCATTTCTAGCTGCTTTTAAGTAAATAGGGCTTATTTTGAATGTGTACATATATATATATATATGTACATTTGGGCACACACAGTCCCTACCTGCAGAAACCTTTTAGTAAAAGAAGGTAACGGCATCTGTTGCAAATGGCAAAAATACTGCCACAAAATATATATTGCATGTTAACGTTTTTTTCTTCACACCCTGAAAACCAGAGAAACTGCCCGAAAATTCAGTTCTCCTCAAGAACATTCTCAAATTCAAGAGGCATTTTTGCATGTCATCAGATTTAGGAAAAATCTGAGCTCAAACTTGGTTGAGTTTCAAAATGACCATGTTAATATAATAATAATAAAATTTTTAAAAGCACTACTCCTCACCTACATTATGATAAGAAGGGAGGACAGGCTGAATTTACACTTTTGATTGGTTAGCTAATTGCAAGCATTACATTATTCTACTTGGGCCCATGTACTCACATGCTGACAGTTTTGATTTACATCAATAAGACAAAAACCAAAGAAATCACACCTATTACAGCAGCCACAGAACAAATTCATCATCTAAAATTTTCTTTATGCTCATGGACTTCAACCCTCCACAAAAAAAACATCAAGGGGGCTTAAGGACGTGACATTTCTGACATCTAGTCAATCAAAAAGCTTCCTCTTACTGAAGAACAAGCCCATTTGTTCAAGCTCTGTGGCATTCAGGTTGGTGCTATTCAAGTCCCAGCCAGCAGACAGGAGCAGAAGTTCGTGTTTCCTAATAACTTCCTGGATATTTTACAATCGCTTCCTCTCAGGAAGTTTATTCAGTCTTTGCAGCTCCAACACCAACAATTCTTGTGGAGAGGTAACTTGTCCAAGAACATTAGCAGCACATTCCTAAAGGGCAGACACAGACCTGGGTCTGGCTTGCTAACAATAGGTTTTTCTTTTAGCCAAACCTCTCACTATGAGGAAGGAGAATAAGAATGAACTGATCAGGTAATACCCAATGTCTCGGGCTTTTTAGAATTCATCTGGAAGCAGCATGGGCTCTGATCACAAATGGAAAAGCTAGCCTGGGGACAAGTCCACAAGAAGAAGAGTCACCTAGAGTCACCACAAATAATATGGGGGGAGGAAAAGGATTTCTTTCATGATACATTTAACCTGATGCTTCTTCATCCTCCAAATCCTTCTTTTTCCCCTTTAAGGTAACAAATAATTCCTTGCAAAGCAGGAACATTTCTGCACATGCAACAGATCCTCTTTGTTCCATTTTTTTACATAATAAAATTTTACCTGCAACTGATCTTAATATGCTGTAATACACTAGTTACTGAAATTCCTGACTTACCGCCCACAGAAGTGCTGCACTTGAAACTAAAGAAAAAAACACATTAGGTCACCAGAACTTTTAAGTCAGGACTTTGTTGAGTGGTGGCCTTTCAGTGCTTAGTCAGACCAAAGGGGGGAAAAAAACAAAACAAAAATATACACTCACACATCTCTACACAACCTATTAAAATCTTACTACCCTGAAGAACAAGAAAACAGAG
Source organism: Brachypteracias leptosomus (assembly GCA_013401335.1). Lineage (NCBI taxonomy): Eukaryota > Metazoa > Chordata > Aves > Coraciiformes > Brachypteraciidae > Brachypteracias > Brachypteracias leptosomus. Next base: position 426,599 of record VYZX01028814.1, on the reverse strand, counting down.
TCTTATTGTGGCATCCCATCCTCTGGTTGTTCTAAAAGTAGTGATTTTATTCTTGTAGATCTTCCCCTCCAAAGCCAGGTTGGTAATTTTCAAGATGATACCTTGTAATCACAACACCAAACCTTAACTTTTGGAGCAAAGGTATTTTATGTATGTCATCAGGGAACTGCACTGCTTTTAAGCAATACCCACCTGTATGACTTTCCATTAGAAAGAAGTATTTATTAAATAAAATTTCTTCATATCAGCATCCAGCTGCTTTTCTAGAGAATTAACTTGAATGCTGTAAGCATTGGGTTTATTGGGTGTTGTTTTTTAAACAATAGACATTAAATGCTCTTAGAAGTTTCCCATGTTCTGCTTATTTAAGATCTATCTGTTGAACAAGAGCCTCTGTAGTTGGTGAGCTGAAGAGCTTTGACCACAAGGTTTCATGATCTCCATAAATTATGAAGTGTGTGTGGGCAGACTGAAGCTTAAAACATCATCATCCAAATTTTTCTCATTAATATTTTAAGTTTGTGTGAAGTATCTTCTGAGTTTTCATTGAAGCAACTGTTTCTTGCACTAGCAGAAAGCCCAGCACCTGCCAGAACCCAGCTGATAAAACTCTAATTCCAGTGCTTATCCAGTGACTTCCCCCTCCTACTCATATGAATTTCTTCTAAATGTCAGGCTTGGACTGCCAGAACGTTTAGTGACGCATTAATATAAATGTTGATTTTAAAGTAGGTAAAACTTTAAATATTTAGCTTTTTTTAAAAAAAAAAACAACAGCTTTAAACGATACCTTGTGTTTATATAATATTTTAACCACCTGGCCAGAAAATACTCAGATAGGCTTAAACAAAATTAAAGGGGTCAGGAATCGCTTGAAAAAGTGATCTTAGATGCTGTAAAAAGGGAGAATAGTAGTAATGACTAATTTTTTTTTTTTTCCCAACTTGTTATTAGCAATGAAATCCACAAGGGGAAACCATCATAACTGGGAGTATTGCAGTGAATAAGGATAAATTCTTCTCCTGTTCCCTGCCATCTGCCACCTCCTTTGCGTGTTCATCAGTTTGATTAACTCTACCTCTGGATGAAGACCACTTGTCACTTCTGCAGCACTTGACATCTCCAAAGCTCCACCCTACTCGTGCTACAAAACAGTAGAGATACTAACTTACATCCCTGTCCTGCTCTCTAAGAAATGAGTCTTGAATCACACAGAAGACACCTGAATATACAACTGGACAAACTGGGACAGAGGCAATGGGGGAAAATGAGATGTTAAGAGAACACACACACTAAAGTTCTGCACCCAGAGCTCTTAACATTCACTAGATTACTGGAAACTACCAAAGTCTCACTAGAAGCCTGGCAGTGGCTAAGCAGGGAGCAGAGGGAGCATTAGTGCCAAGTTGCAGTAATTGTGTATGCTCCCACACTCCGTCTTTCTCCTCAAACTACATTGTGCCTGCATATGGTTTCTCTTTCTGCCACTTTTAAAGTGATTTACTGTCTGCAGAAGGGGAATTAGGTCTTATTTTGATCAAATATTTAGGGGCTTTTAGACATTAAAAGCCGCAGATTACAAAGAAGGAAGGTCAAAATAGTAAAGTAAGATTAAAATGGAAGATAAGCCGCAAATATTGAAGCGAGGAGTGAACAAACAACGAGCAAAACAAGATTCAAAGACCTAAAAGGCTTATCCCCCCTCCCTGCAACGTCTGGCTGCTTATTGCTAAATAACTACTATGAAGATCTTAACCACACAGGAGCTGATGAAAGGGGGCTGAATATAGGTCAGCACAAGGCTTTTGGATCCAGCTACAGACACTAATTAGATCACTTTCAGTTATTAAAAGAAGAGAAAAGAAAAAACCTCCAAAACCAAGAGTTTATCCCTCAAAACATTTTGCCTTTTTCCCCCCCCCCCCCTTTTTTCTTTTCTCTGTCAGTGGCCTTTGGTTTCCAATCAGCTGGTTGCTGCCCCAGATCTGAAATTGTCACCAGGACGCACAAACCACGTCAGGGACCATGCTGGGGAAGAACCTCCAGCAAAACGAAGACTGAACAACATCTGCAGCAAGGCACAAAGACCAGAGGGGGTGTCTTTAAATATGTTTTCCAGATATAAAAGAATTCTTCAGTTTTTCTAGGAGAACATTGACTGTTTTGTCTAATGCTGCCAAAAGCCACAAGGCAAAAAAAAAAAGAAGAAATTTGATTTCCCCCCCTACCCCGAAGTACACAGTATAGCTCAGTTCATACAGGGTTCCTTGTACCAGCTTGTTTATGCCTTCTCTACTGTGAAACAAGCCTTTATGTCTCCATAGTGGAAAAACCCACTGGTTTATATCCTTTGAGATGTATGCAGCCAATTAAATTGTAAAGTAATACCTGTTTCAAAGCCTAACTCAAAGGAACGATACATTCCTGGCCTGGGACCAGCGCCAAGGAGGTCACCTTACAGCCTGTGCTCATGTGAGGGGATTCAGGTTTGGGAATTTCATATTTGGATTTCCATATGGAGCAAAACTGGAGGTTGAAAGGATGAAATGTTGTGGATTCGTTGCATGCGAATTGTGCTTCTCAAGTGATAAAGTTAATATTCTGAGGAACACGAAAAGATGGTTCAAGAGTTCAGCATGATTTCAAGCCATTCAGAAAGACTCGGGGAAGTGACAACTGCCTGTAGCTCTGCACGTCTCCCAGAGACTTTTTAGTCATGAATAAACTATTATGTGACCAGACTATATGCATAAGAATGGGATCATCTGCACAAAACAACAGTGCACCAACACATTACAATAAAACCCACTTGTCAAAGTAACAAGCCAAGTAGATTTATTTCCATATGAAAACTGTTATGAAAAGACTGACACATTTTATTTTCGTTCCTAGTTCTCTTCAAAATAAACAGCGTGCCTGCCACCGAGAAAGCTCCTGCAGACAATGAGGAATAGATGCCCAACCTGATTGCTCACACAGCTTCAAGTCTACAGAACTCCTTCCAGTTCACACAGTAGCCAAAAAACATCAAGCTCTACATGATCTACTGCTTCCATTACCTGGGTCAGATGATATTCGACAACTACACCTTTACACAAACCTCAAAGAATAATGCTTAAAGTGATTCCACAAAGTCCCCACAAGGTTATCCTGTCTCTTGCTGTAGAGCAGCAGAGACAAGTCCACTTTTTAAACCATTTTTAAGTAGGACTTTGAGCTAATATTATGCTTTCTGTCTAAACTCAGCAGTGTAAATCTGTACAGACTATTCCCAAATGATGCAAATTAAAGATGTATCTTAAAGTCCTCAGGCCATGGAGGTTTTTGGATGCATACTACAAGTTTAGTAAAGTCACCAAAACAAGTACATACATATTTTTTTGACATCTGTGCCTGACAGAAGCTGTCAAATCAAATTCACAGGTTGTTTTCTTCTGAATTTGGGAATGAAAATAATTACAGTGCTTTCTTGGGAGCTTTCAAGACACAAGGCAGTAGGAATACAACAGTTTGTTTTATTCCCACAAACCTCCCTAGTTTAATATATTAAAAACAATATTGTTTAGCCCACAAAAAAAAAATCCATGCCATGACTATATATATTTAATAAATTTAATTCCTTTGTCAGATCCAGACCACACCCCAAAACTAACACCCATGTAAAAGATGCTTCTCTACCTGTTTCTTAAAATGGTGGCCCAAGAACCCGGGAAAGCTGGAGACAGGTAACAAGGATTAAAATCAGGTTTGGCACAAAAAAAAATATTCTGTGTATTGATAAGCTGCTTAGTTTTCACAGAAAGAGTTGGCTTAATATTGGCATCATTAACATTTAAGGGTGAGATACATAATACTTGAAAAGGAAATGGCAAAGGGCTGTGCTATTGATTAACCAGATTGAGAACACATGGCTACATTTCTACATAAACTGTCCATACCTCAGTATTTTGTCATGTTCTAGAATCGTATTTTAACTGTTTAACCTCAGACATCAAAAAAGGAAATTATGTTTAAGTCACATTTGAAATCAATTGTGTTGATAGAAATATCATTTGAACATATTTACTTCTTCAAGGCTTTTCCGAATTTGTCTTTGAAGTGATGAAATTCACTTAGAATTCGCTCGGCTCCCATGGGATATGTCTTTTTCTTGCCAAGAAATATAACTCAGGATTTCGATCCCTGCATAAATCTACAAAGTAGCTCTTCCCCATGAAAATGTTTCCCAGGCAAGTATGAATTAAGAACAATAACAGCCTAGATAAACTGCCACAACTCATTATGAAAAGCTTTGCCTTTCAGAGTCATCACGTTGGAAGTAGTGGTTTAAATTCTTAGGCTTTCTAGAGTTTATCACCACTAAAATTGTCATTTTGATACAGCTTTGGTTAACAGCCATATCAGAGAGGCATGGCAGGGCAAGAGTCACTTCAGGTACCAAGCAATTAGCTGCAATCCTGGTCCAAGGCTACAGAAAGGCATTTAATTTCTCGAGCAAATAAAGCCCCATCAATTCATCCTAGTAAACGACTCCTCCTGATCCCGGGGAAGGCGAATCTGCTGGGCTGCAGCCACTCCTCCCGAGAGGCCGGGGAGCGCAGCAGCTCTGCCAGCCCCCCGCCGCGGCCTCAGACATTCCTCTGCTCTGTCAAGCAATGAAAATATCAGCAGCAGGATTAGAGCGGGCCTCCGACAGCACAGCCCAGCTCTCTGACATCCAGAGCCTAGCAAAGAACACGGGCGGCTTTGGGGCTTCGTGGTACCGGGAATGACTCTAAGTTACAACCCTTAACGGCTTCTTCTGGGGAGGTTCTGACAAATGAAAGACCTCTGAAAATTCTGTGAGACTTCTGCATCGTTAAAAGGCTTTACATTCCTGTGGGATGCAAGCACAGGTTGGAAATGCTCATTACATGGGACAGGCTTCTGCTCTTGCACTAATATGTACCAGAAAAAAAGCAGCAAAACTCAGAAAGTAAGACTTCCCTTCCTATTGCAAATCCTGGTACAGGCACAGCCACTCTAGTCATTCCCTATTCAACTTCATACCAGAGTGATCAAGGGTTAAAGTGGTTTAAAAAAAGGCATTAAGAATGTAGAAAAAATATTTTTCCTACAATGAGGAACACTTGAGAAAGGCTCTGAGCACCACGTTAATTGAAAGAAAACAGTCCTGAGGAAGGAGGCCCTCGCTACAGTGCTCAGGTTGGGATTTTCCATTCACCTCCTTTGCCAAGTAAATATATCTAAATACAATTATTCCATCACTGTGTGGCTTCCAGGCCACATTAAGGTAGTTAAGAGTCTCATAATCATACTCCTCTTCACACATTTAAAAATCCCTTCAGTGTTTACTTGAAAAGCTAATTGCTGACAGTGAGTCAACAGTCCCTTCCAACCTGGTATTCCAGGATTCTACGATTCCAGGAACGTTATCCTTTCCAGTTCTGGGGTGTGGGGAGAGTGTTCACTCCCTCCTTGCCCCAACTCCCAAGACCCCCCTTCATCCTGTAGCTCCAATATCCTCCCAGAGCATCAGGGCTTTACAGTGAGCTGCAAAGTCAATAGACCATTCCCCTACAAAACCACACTGGGTTTTTGTGACTCCAGCCAGTGAACTCCAACTTCTGCAAAGCACGTACATGTTTGTGTCACATTAGCATTAAAGAGGCACCAATTTTATGTTTTCAAACCTACCTCAGCTTGCAAACCCAGCAGAGGTGTGAGGGGCTTGTGTACAAACACATTGCTCACCCACATAAAATGCAGAGCTTGGCACAATCTGCTACCTCATTCCAACTCCAAGGTGGATTTGCACAGGAAGAAGATGCTAAAAGACCTGTCAAGGTCTTGCTACCACTATCTGACACATGGTGCATCTCACTGCTGCTGTCTAACCAGCATCTGAGGCTCTTCACAGCTCAGCTTCCCCCTCACACACTCAGATTACAGCCAGCTCTGCACATTTTCCTTGTATTGAGCATGTTTCTCCCTTACCTGTATCCACGTGTGCATCATCCATCCCATCCAACTTCCACAGACAGTGTGAGGTGGAGGGATTTTTTTCCAGGGTTGAAAAATCCATGAGCAGATTCATACAGAGAGTTTTAAATTAAAATTCTGACAGGGGTTTTAACTACAAGACCTGGATACAGTTTCCTAATTATTTAAGTTTAGCTTTGTAGACAGCACAAACCAGGTTATGTTCACATTCCACAAGTATAGTCTAAAAAAAATAATCTTTATTTAAAATCATGAAGCAGCTTCAGAAAGATCTTACATATTACAGCCGTGCCCAAAAATATCTCCACATTATCAGGACAGTTTCTCAAACATTTACAAGCTTACTTTTAAATTATCTATCGACCAGGGGAGTTTAGATTTTCTGCCATATTTCTGATTGCCAGATTTGGTTTTTAATCAAGTACAGTAAGATGAAGAATGATGCCAGATGTCACAAACAGTTTTAAACAGACTTGCACTACAAACTTTTTTTTTTTTTAATCAATTGCTTTCTGGAAAGCGAAGTTTGAAAGTGCAAAAACACATGTAAGGGAGAGAAACTAAATCAGGTCCCGTTCTATCTTTATAGAGGCAGAAAAGTCAGACACAGGGATGACAAAGCCACAGCAATTAAACCCTTATCGCAAATATGTTTCTAATTTTATCAAACAGTTGTGAAATCCAGCTCAGTAGTAACTTCGGAGGCAAATGCTGAGAAAATGCACTACACAGTTTACACAAAGGGGAGGGGTGGGAGGAGCTAACCTAACACACAGCAACCACCTCCTCCAGAACCCTTTATTAAAGAAAAACTCCAGCCTCAAAGCACACAATAAATAATTACCGTGTAACTCCTTTTTTTGATGAATTACTGGTAAGCTAAAGGATTTGTGAATGCAAACTTGTCCAGTTGCTCTTCTCCTGCATCAATGCTTTTATTCTAAAAGCATTCTAGGAAATGGCACCTCAAAATGAAATTACTTCTAGAATCCCAAAATGCTCTCTAAAAAGCTTCCACAATAAAAACTAAACTGCACAGAACTAGAAACAGAAATATTTTTGATTATTTGCAGAGAACGGGTAACAATTCCCTGCCTACACAGCACCTTTGGAAGCCCTGAGAGAAGATGTCCTGAAAGAGGAACAAGAAGCCCTGAGAGAAGATGAAGTCCTGTTTCTGCAACCACTAATAAGAAATTTATTTCAAAAATCAGCAATAACATCCCAGACAATTTCCTGGCATTAGGGAAGAGGCTATTGCCCTGTTCTACCATTGCCTTTCAGGTGCTGAGCCATGACAGGGCTTCTATCCTTCCGTTCTCCAAAGACCTATGGTTACAAGTAACACCAGGCAATAATCATAGAGCTGTGAAAAACAAATTACAAGGCATGCATCAACCCCTCCCGAGCTGAAACCAAACTCTCCCCTTTGTCCAACACCACAGGTCCAAGTTAAACCTGTCTGAACTCTTTGAGTGCATTTTATACCTTAAAACAATTGCTTGATTTTGTTCTGTGACAGGAGTCAACACATTTTTTATCCTCCTTAATACAACCCACATACAGCAAGACTGCACAAGTTCCAAGAGATGAGATGCTGGTGACAGAGGTAGGACATGGAATGTGCTGTGATTCCAGGTTCCCTTCCCCAATTCAATCCAGCTCCATATCCCAAGGGAACCCCAGCCTAGACAGGCCAGCAAGCACAGCTTTATATTTGGTAATAATTCAACAAGGAAAGCTCTAGATACCAGTGGTAGCTGCGAGGTAGAATCTACAAAGGCCAATTATTCTTTTTCTTCCCTTTTAAATGAACACACTCATCCCCAGCACAGACTCTCCTCGCTCACAATAACTAACAGCACTTTGGTGCAAAAGTTACTCACCTTACAGGGGTTAAAGTAGATTTAAGTGATCAATATGCTCCGTCTATTAACCTGTAACCATAACAGAAACCAACAGTTGATAATCTTCCAAAGCCTTCTGCAGAGATGGGAATGACATGGATAGGCTAAACTTGGGAAAAATGTTTCTTTAAGATCACACAAAATAAAAATAAAGGCTAAGGTCACATAGGTCCTTTTAATAAACAAGCAAAGAAATGCTTCAAAATCCTATACTAAAGACGACGAAACTCCAAAGCATAATCTGTGCAATGGAGCCATGACCAGTTGGTGCCTCCACAGTAAGGTCCAGAGAGAATAATAAAAAGGACAGATCAAACCACACAGATCAGATCTAGTACAGACAGAAACCTTCAGCTATCATGAATGGTGGCATTGTCCTTTCGATTGATCTCCTTGGTAAAATGAAAAGCTGGCACAACAGTAAATAGAGAACTAGAAAATACTCCCTTAGAGAAGTAACACTTCAGCCTTTGTGTCAATCACGCTGTTACCAGGAGCACAAGATACTCCAATCAGGCTGAACCAGAACAAGCCTCTACCTGAGCACTATCCAGAAGATATCAGACCCTGCTTTAGATTTATCTCATGATTGGCTTCTCCTCCTTCCATGTTCAGAAATCAACTTCTCTGCCCCCCAAAAGCCTCTCATTTGAAGTGTGAAAGCCTCTGCTGACATGCTGTGATCACTTACAGACTCTGCCTCCTTATTTTAGGCTAGATCTACAATCTTGCCACCACCTATAAGGAATACTACTTGTCTGTACTCAAAGACAATGAACCGAAAGGTGAAGAACACTGATTTACACTCAATGGCACAACCAAAAAAACCTCTGTGGTTCCAACAGGACACTTCATTTCCTGTAGCTGTGGTTTGTGTGGGGTTCTTTCATCTGCACCTTAAAAACATTATGTTAAATCACAACATTGAGCTGATTGCTAAATCACTGCTGATACCTAAGCTGTTTCTGACCTCTTAAGTATTTAGATATTTTTCAAAAACTACCAGAACTTCAAACATGGAGATAAGTAGAATCCACAGCAACAAATGACAGACTATGGAAGCTAAAATTAAGGCTCCAAAGACCTGAACTATGTCTACACGTGAAGATTAGGATAAATAAGCTTTTTTACACTTCAAACAGAAGACAAGCCTTGTCAGAATCGAGAAAAAGCAGCAATCTGGGAAAATTATGGAGGGCTGTCATACCCAAGATCTGCAGTATAGCTAATAAAAATAGTGTGTCCCATAAACTGGATTTAAATTTGCCCTTGCAAATGAGCAGGAATGTACTACAGGAACATCAGATGTCATCCCTGAGACTGTCACTTCAGCAGCATCTAAACAAGTCAAGGTGCATCGCACCGTTACACTGGTTGGTGGAGGCAGGTCCATCAGCAGAATAATGATTTCTCCCTCTGATTTACGACTATCTCCCTAAGCACAAAGGAATTTCCCAGCAGGAGAAGCAGCCTCGCCTTCCTGCAGCACTGCTCCCACGTGCTGGTGTCACCTCTCCCTCCTGCTACCACCAGTACCCGTGCAGGGAACCCAGCCAATTCTTCACATCCCCCGCAAACGCCTGGGACAGCAAATGGAAGGGCAGGGCATGCAGAGCCTCCTCCTCCTCCTCTTACTGGCACTGCCAGCTTGAAACTAAACACATGGAAAAAGGATTAACATTTGGCAACAACGTTGGATCTGCTGTGGCTCATATCTGCCCAGGCACATTTCTAATAGAAGAGTCACAAATGGATAAAAGCATCAAAAGTCAGTGCTGGGTGCACTTATCCCTGATTTCCAGTTCTCTCTCACTTCCTTACCTGTTTCCAGACAGGAACATTTGGCTTTATAAAATACTTTTGGAGATATTTCATCTTTTTGTTAATACCCAGATTGGTACAACACAGCTACAATCATTAGTTTCACACAATTATGCATTTTTTAACCAAAATGGTTCATTTTTAACCCATGAGCTATGCTGCACTTTCCAACGTGCACTCAAGAGATTTTAGAAGCCCTGACAGGTCTAATGACTTAAATGACTTTTGGCAGCCCATTCTCCTTTTGGAAAGAATACCCAAATGCTTCTATTTGTGGCTCTCCCTTTCTCCCCAGTTACATTATAAGGTTTCAACACCGGAACCACAGAGCGGGGTGTTAAGAAGAGATATTCATGTTCATTAACTGCAGAGAGCTGAGCAAGATGGAGCTTAGACAGAAGGCCCTGACTCCAGCCCAGCCCAAGTGGAATTAAGCTACTGGACCATTACACTGAAAAGCACGAGCTGGAAAAAAGCTGGAAGGTGCCTCAAGTGCTCAAGGCTGTTGGTGATGTCAGCAATGCAAAGGTGTCTGTGCCACAGAAAAGAGAAGGGAGGAATCAACAGGGCCAAGATGATCAGAGAGACAGCTTTTACTGCCAAGACAATGTGGTGGGAAGTGCTGTATTATGGACACAAAAGTATTATATGTATTCACAGAGTCACAGAAATACAAAGACAAAAATTGGATTTTTCATGGCTCAAAAGAAAACACCACAGCAAAACTCTTATAGAAAAAACCCCACTCATTAATACCTGGATGTAAACTTCACACAGAATGTTAAATAGGTGGAAGCTGTAGAAAAGCACAACGCCCTCTGAAGCTACATGAAGTTTAACTTAAGTATTTAATAGGCAAGAAACACCCGTTAAACCTGTGTTTGGCACAAATCTCAATGACAACACCAGACCCACACTAGCACCGTGTTAGTCACCTCTGGGGCACCATCGACATTAGACACGTCAAAAAAAGCTAAAAGCACATCAAACCAGATAAATTTATCAAAGTATAATAATAACAGAAGACTACTGTGCTGGCTACTGACACACACTCTGACCCGGTGTCACAAAATGTTGACAGCTTTGAGACATGTAAAAAAAGATACCAAATAAAAACTACAGTAAAATATTTAGAGCCCACATATATGGAAGGGCAGAAAGTGAGAATAAAAAAACCTCAGAAGTTGTCTGTGCTTCTAAGCCAGTAAGATTCACCCTTTTAATTAAAATCTTACCTAACTTAACTACAGAGGACAGTAGCATATGCAATTCTTTGAACAGGTGATTCCCTGTTTCTAGGTCAATTTAGCAACTCAAGATAAGATTTCTTACTGAGTAACTATGAAAACAAGAATTCAAGAGGAATAGGAAGAATAAACCATTGTCACATTGGAGATCACCCATATGTTCCTTCCTAAAAATGACACACAGCCCTGGTCACATCACAGCTGAACTGGAAAAGTTCAAAGACTAGCATTGAAAAATCAATGAACACCACAAAAAAAAAAGCAAAATTTATGTATTTGGAGCCCAGTGAGTTCTGGGATTGAACAGCACCTTCCAACAGTTGGTTGTGCTTTCTTCCCTACTAACATATTCTATCACTTCCCAGTATCCCAAAACATCCAGAAGCCATGAAGGGAGAGAAACTGTTTAGTCACAGCATAAAAAAAATGAATTTGTTTTGCTTTGTAGTAATTTACTTGTTAATCAGGTTGTTTAAGGGACATTAAATATTTTCACTGAAATTAAACATTAAATCTCTTTCCTTCCTACACAATCCAAACAGCTCATGGTTGTTATAGACCCTAGGGAATTACCCAAACTCCCAAGGAAGTTTAGCAGCAGAGCATTGCCAGTTCCTTCACTCTCAAATTCATTAAAAAAAACCAAAAACCAAACCTATTTTAATGGATGCAAAAAGGATTTAGCCTAAATTGATAGCCCGCTTATTCTGTAAAATTAAGATACTCTTTAGCACAAATGTTAAATGGTAAAAAAAAAAACAAAAACATTTAAAACTAAAGCACCTAATAGACCAGATAAAGCCAAGGTTTCACTTTTCCAGAACTCTGCAATGATACCCATACAAATTGTGCTCATCCATTTATATGGAATTAATCAGGATTACCACTTTCATCTCCACAATTTAACCGGCGAATGAAATCAATAGCATCCAATCAGGAAAATATGGCTGTTGTTTCCAGAGCACCCAGCCATTTTCTCTATTAAGAGCTGGTTTGCCTTTTTTTTTTTTTTTTTAAGATCAATAGCATCATATTTAAGTAGTCAAGGCACTGAGATCTACTCTTTGCATTCATTGGGAAGTAAATAAACCAGCACTGAGGATGGATGCGTGAGAAGCCACAACCTTGGCCCTGGGACCAGCTGGATTCCAACACTGCAGCCACTGAAATCCCTGCAAGCAGGTTAAATTGAAGCCACCTTCCACAGACCAGTATCACGATGCTGGGACAGGTTCCTTATAAGCAGAAGTTCAGAAATTTATCGTATTACTCCTCGTGTAGTTTTCTTCAACTCCCACTCAGTTGCCACACTCACTTCTTATCACTCTCCTTGGCAACGCAGCCAACTTGAGTTAGGTGCCTACATTTCAGATTTCTCTGAAAATCTTTGGTTGAAGGTTAATGGTGTATAAATCACAAGGATATTTTATCATCAGGAATAACCAAATACTAGTATTTATATAAAGAAAAATCCACCATATGCCATTTTCTCCCTTAAAATGCATGTAATGAGTTAGCGGGAGGTAAGAAAACCAAATATTTTTTTATTTATTTATTTTTTAAATTGACAATTTGTTGCTGTTTACACTGTGATAAATAGCACGCCCCAGCATCCCCACTGCCCAGTAGCTGATGCCTGCAGGCAGCAGGGCTGGTCTCGGGGCACCACAGGAGCTGGGAGCAATCAAATTGCTGCTATCAGATCATAGGCGACACCCAGAAGGCACCAAGTGACTCGGGATGTAACCGAGACCTGAATATTTCCACTCTATTTTTAACTTGTGATATATTTAGAAATAATCAAGGCTTCCAAAACTGCCAGTTTATCCTGTAACAACAACAGACATACTGAATCCAAGGACTTCCAGAATACCAGGGAGAGACAGAACAAATTTCCCACTTCCGAATCATCTCGGTTGCAACCTGAATGGTGTTCACAGGTTATCACAGCTTTTCTATTCACAATTAAAAGTGACAACCACCTCCATTTTACTCTTAATAATGCAATCCTGTAGATATCCAAGTTTTTATGTCCATCTCAAGTCAGTTCCAAGAGGCAGGATTCAGCTTAATTTGATGCTTGTTCCTTACAACTGATTTTTTTGGGATTTATTCCCTCAGCTAAGTGAAATACTGTCCCAATTCTAAAACCCAGAAGCTCCTTTTACCTTATTTGCAAAACAGCCAAAAAGATAAGGAAATGCACTGATGTCTATAGATAAATGAAGTTATACAGTTTTTTACTAAAATAATCCAGCTACACTCTTTTCTTCTTCAGAGAGCAACGAGTGGCTATTTATAGATGGGATCAAATATCACTTAAACATACATGGCTACACACAAAGAATATGAGCTTCCAAATCTCTAACTTCTGCTGGTTTATGTCATCTTTACCAACACCAGAAGGCAAGCATGAGGGGTTGTTTTCTTTTTCATCAAAAACCTATTCTGGACATAACAAGCAGCACTTCAGTCTCAACAAGCACAATCATGAGTCTCACAGCTCCACCTGGACCTAGAACCAGGTGTTCCTCTGCCTCTCCAGCCCTTACACCAACCTAAGGAGACCCTTCCAAGCACACCTCACAAAAAAACATGGGGTAGAAGAATCACCATCACCTTTGCATCTAAAACACAAAGGGTATGACCTGGAACATCGGTACCTGACTCCCCCGAGCAGGGAGGGACAGAGGGTCTCTCTCCCATCTGCCAAATGGGGAATTATGTGGAGCATCCTCTGTTTAAGAAAAACATAGTAGTAATCAGGCAGAAAATAGTATTTGGCTTCAACAGATAAAAATTCACTGATCCACTTGATTTCCTCAAACCTTAAAGGATCTTTTTTAGAGTAGTGAAGAGCAACCAACGTGACTGTAACCACAGAGAGCTGTCAGCAGAGCAGTAAATACCAAAAAAAAACCCCATCACGTGGCAAGATTTCACACATCAAAACAGCAACTTATCTATTACACAGAGTCCATGGATCTTGGAATCCGAGTGCAGTATTTATCAAAAGAAAAACTTGGCTTCAGACCTGGAATCTGCAAAGCACGAGCTGGGTAAGAGAATAAACTACTACATTCCCTGTCACCAGGAGTCAGCAGCATACACAGTTACACCAGGAGCATGGAAGAGAGAGCATCTCTGAGAGCCACCACTGGAAACAGGGCAATGGCAGCTTTTCATATCAGACTTTAACCAATTCTCAATTTTCTCAGTTCCTAAAAAACAGACATTTCACCAGGTTTTTCTTCCAAATCCTATTAGCACAGAGCTTTCTTTTAAAACATCACAATTGAATCTACAGGGGAGTATTTAAAAAAAATCCCAGCATTCGACACTCAAAAACAGATTTTCCTTCAAGCTTTGTTGTCGGCCACAAGGAGGGGGAAAAAAAAGTTAGTTTTTAAAGCCAATATTTTGCAAAACGAGCAAATAACATTGCTGCAAAACGAGGGAGCTTTCTATGCTATTAAGGGTCTTTCTCAAGGGCTTTTTTCCAAAGCTTTCTCCTACGCTTCATCTGGATGAGATTACGCTTTTGGTAGCCTATAAAGAACCAAGATTCAATAACGGGTCGTTAAAGGTAACAATGGCAAAAGGTGTGAGAACTCCTGGCAGATCGCTCCTTTCTGGGGCCTCTGCGGCAGAGCTTTCGGGCAAGTTCCCCTCTCTCCACAGGTTGCCCGTGATCTCCTCTCCAGGCTCAGGTGCCCCCGCCGCGCTCGTTTGCGCCTTTACTCGCTCCAGGTGCATGCTGCCCGCGGAAGGCGAGGGAGACCGGCGGCCACAGGTGATTCCCGCAGCATCAGCGCTGCCGACGGAGAACCCAGGTGCCCCTCATTCCCCCCGGGCCGGCGCTGCCCGGCTCCCCGCCCGCTTTCGGCGGCGTCTAGTGGCCCCTGCCGGTGCGCTCCGCGTCCCGCCCGCACCAGCGGAGCGCACCTCGGCGGCCCCGCCGCGCTCAGCCCGCCCGGCGCTCCCCCCCGC